>MU182576.1:0-12605 GCA_016904865.1 Pissodes strobi | reverse complement strand
AAAAATAGGTTAATAAACCTTCCCTGTCAGCTGAATTGAAATTAAACTTATATTAGAGCATAAAATAAATATGTTTAGTTGGTGATACAGACTTGAAAAAAATATGGAATTTCTAAAAACATAGCTTTTAAAACATCTTGGTTTCGATTATGAAAATAATTGCGCACAGTTTCATACACTGTGGGCAAAATTAAATTGGAACCCTCTTTAATGCTTAATAACTTTTTTATTTTCAAAGGGTTTTTTACCATTTTTGGATATGTTATGGCCCAAGGTATTGGGATTAAAAAGAACTTTGCAAAGACGATCTACTTCAGTGGCGTACAGAAGAATATTTTTTAAAACCAATGTGTTTCAGATCGTTGCAAAAATCGGCCAAATCAAATAAAGATTTAAAAATGGGCAAAAACAATTTGAAAGGGTTCGGAATATTGACCATTAAAAAACCAGATCAATACAAATAAATTTAAAATTGATACTTTAATTTTGATAAAACCATGTCTTGTGGGCCAAGTTAAATTGGAATAATTTTTAACGCTTAGTGACCTTTTATTTTCAAACGATTTTTTATCATTTTTGGATATGTTATGGTCTAAGGTATTGGGATTAAAAAGAACTTTACAAAGGCGGTCTACTTCAGTGGCGCACAGAAAAGGGAGTATTTTTTAAAACCAATGTAGTTCAGGTCGTTGCAAAAAATCGGCCAAATGTAATAAAGATGTAGAACTTGGCAAAACAGATTTGAATGGGTTCGGAATATTGGTCATTAAAAAACTAGGTCAATACAAACGACAAAACCATGGAAAAACCATGTCTTGTGGGCCAACTTAAATTGAATCTTTTTTAATGCTTAAGGACCTTTTATTTTCCAAGGATTTTTTTATTGTTTTTGGATGTCATGGTCTAAGATATTAGATTCAGAAAGAAAATTGTAAAGCGGGTCTACTTCAGTGGCGTACATTAAAATTTAGAATTATATTTTCTTATTTTAAAAATTTCAATTATATTCCAAATTTCCGTACGCCAATGAAGTAGACCCGCTTTGCAAAGTTCTCTTTGATTCTAATGTCTTAGGTTAGGCCATAACATATCCGAAAATTATAAATAATCGTTTGCAAATAAAAAATCTCTAAGCATTAAAAAAGGATCCAATTTAATTTGACCCACGGGGTATGGCTATACCAAAATTAAAGTATAAATTTTAATTTTGTTTGTAGTGACCTGGTTTTTTAATGGTCAATATTCCGAACAGTTTCAAATCTTTTTTGCCCATTTTTACATCTTTATTTGGCCGATTTTAGCAACGACCAGAAATACATTGGTTTGGAAAAATACACCCTTTTCTGAACGTCACTGAAGTAGAGCCTCTTTTCAAAGTTCTTTTTAGTCCCAATACCTTAAATGATAAAAAAAGCCTTTGAAAATAGAAAAGTTATCAAGCAAATTTAATTGGATCCTTTTTTAATGCTTAGTGACTTTTTATTTGCAAAGTGTAAGAATGAGAACTAACTTTTGCTTTTATATAATTTTTCAAGTTATATGTCTATGCTGAGCATCAGCGTAGAGTGTTAGAGGACTGTAGTTAATCGGGAAAACTGAGACCTTACCTGTTGGCTTCAATTGTTCGATGCACTCACTGAAGGTAGTGATTGGGACAAAAATTTAACTTTTGGTAACGTATGAATTTATGCGGAAATGCGAACAGTACCGGGAGTGCGCTCGATCGATGTATCGGTACGGTCTGATTTTTTGGACCCACGCCCATGAACGACCATCGCACTAGTCGCTACGAAACGCACACGCGTGTAAAGGCAATACCTAGGTATTAGTAAAGGTCTCACATTTTCTGCATGTACACGGAAAAACGTTTGACCACAAGAGAAAATAAAATCTTGAAAAACCATAATGATCTCTCGAATAATGTTAAAGCAAGAAATAGAGTAATTATAATAAAGATAAATTCAATTTTATGATTAAACGAATTTATATATGTGGCTTAATCTAATGGAAATATAATATTTAAAAAATACATTTAAGACTATAAGACAGAAACAAAAAATATGTTTAAGAGTGGACGAAACACAAAGGATTTTTGATCATTTTTTGGATATGTTATGGCCTAAGACATTAGAATCAAAGAAAACTTTGCACAGTGGGTTTACTTCATTGGCGTACAGAAATTTTCAATCTACTTAAAATTTTTAAAATAAGAAAAAGTAATTTATTAATGTACGCCACTGAAATAGACCCGCTTTACAAATTTCTTTTTAATACAATATCTTAGGCCATGACATATCCAAAAATGATAAAAAAATCCTTTGAAAATAAAAGGTTATTAAGCATTAAAAAATACACAATTTAATTTGGCCCACAAGACATGGTTTTTCCAAAATTAATGTATCAATTTTTATTTTTATTTGTATTGACCTAGTTTTTTAATGGTCAATATTCCGAACCCTTTCAAATCTTTTTTGCCCATTTCTACATCTTTATTTCATTTGGCCGATTTTTGCAACCACCTGAAATACATTGGTATTGAAAAATACTCCCTTTTCTGTGCGCCACTGAAGTAGACCGTCTTTGCAAAGTTGTTTTTAATCCCAATACCTTAGGCCATAAGATATCCAAAAATGATGAAAAATCCTTTGAAAATAAAAGGTCATTAAGCATTAAAAAAGGGTCCAATTTAACTTGACCCACAAGACATGGTTTTATCAAAATTAAAGTATAAATTTTAATTTTTTTTGTATTGACCTGGTTTTTTAATGGTCAATATTCCGAACCCTTTCAAATCTTTTTTGCCCATTTTTACATCTTTATTTTATTTGGCCGATGTTTGCAACGACCTGAAATACTTTGGTCTTGAAAAATACTTCCTTTTTCTGTACGCCACTGAAGTAGATCGTCTTTGCAAAGTTCTTTTTAATCCCAGTACTTTAGGCCATAACATATCCAAAAATGATAAAAAATCCTTTGAAAATAAAAAAGTTATTAAGCATTAAAGAGGGTTCCATTTTAAATTTGCCCACAGTGTATGTATGTTTTTGATATATCTAATAAAAACACGACAATTATAGGAATGACAAAAATTTTAGAAAAAAGTTTTGAGTGTCCATTAAATATGGCACTGGCACCTAACGGGTTAATTTGTATACCTTTTTAATACCTTAGATACTGTATAGCTTAATAATCCCCGCAAGTAACTTTAGGCTTGGTTGAAAATCAATTAAATACGTAAATTAAAATTAACCAAGCATATTAAATGAATATATTTATAAAGCGAGTAAAATATGGCGTTAAATTCCGAGCAGCATATTGTTTATTTCATTGTATTATTATAATGTCTTAAAGTGCTTTTATTTTATTTCAGGTAATCCAGAGGTAACTCTTCATGCTGCCGATACAAACATCCCCGTCCCCGTTATGATCAGTTTGGCCGGCGAAAAAATCTGGAGAGCATCTTACACAATTACTACCCCTGGAAACTATTTGTTGTCAGTTTTATGGGCTGGAAGACCTGTCAAAGGATGTCCTTTAATGGTGGAGGCTAAAGGAGGTGCTGACGCAACAAAGGTTTGTTACTTGATTTATCTATTATTAAATTATTCAAAAATTATTTGATGGCAAATATTTTAAAGCCTTTAAATATCGACTTGTTTTCATATAATTGGCTGTCTCATCTGATTTTAATCCCGCCCGCCGGGACAAACATGACGCAGGCTCGTCGTTGTGCCCGTACATGAACGAAATGTTTCACGGGCTTCGGCCTCGGCACATATAACAACTGTGCCGTGCTTCGGCCGCCATCTTCATTATTTTCATTCACTACTTTATCCCACTTCAAATTTCTAATGTTGGCATGTAAACATTTAGTAATTTATGATTGACCTGCTCTGACTCTTGTTTTTTATAGGTATGTCTTTGGCCATCTTCGAATTTAATGTCATATCTGTAAAATAAGAATATAACGTTTGGAATCTTTTGAGCATGCCAAAGCGATGTGGAGTTCGCCAAAACTAATTTTAGTTTATATTTAATTAATCGGTTGAATTTTTTTTTAATATCAGTTCTTATTTTGTCAAGATTTCGAATATTTGAAGAACATTTAATTTCTTTTTTTTTGCTTTTAAATATATTTAATCTCTAATTTATTGTTTCTTTATGTAATAATAGAAGATGACAGAACTTGACCTTCAATTAAAATTCTAACTGAACTTAACCTCTAGAACTTTTCATGTGTTTATGCTATCCAAACCGTGGTTTGAGTACAGGAAAACTTAAACGGCGTTTAAACTTAAGACATAGAGATGTTTTATGCCGCTTTATATTAGCTGAACTTATACGTGCTTTCAAAAGCAAGAAATTAAAACTGTGTTACGATACTGTTAGGCAGGGGAAGTCGCGGGTTAATAGCTAGTTTCTATAAATTCTTTTACTTATAGGTACTTTGCTCTGGTGAGGGCCTAAGGCAAGGCGTCGTGGGTCGGGAAATAAGATCATGGATAGATACCAGAAGAGCCGGACCTGGTGAACTAACTGCACATTGCACAGGCCCCAAAAAAGTTGCCTATTGCGAACTCTACGACCACGGAGATGCGACCTTTACTTTAAACGTTAAACCTCAAGAAGCCGGAAGACATCAGCTTACTATTAAGTATGCCGGTCAACACGTCCAAGGATCACCATTTATTTTGAGGGTGGCAGGAGCTCCAGATGCAAGCAAAGTGAGTCAATGTACAAATTTAGCAATTCTGTGCTACAAAAGATATATAACTGAAAATAATTATTAAAAGGGTCTTATCAGACGGCTACTGCCTATATCTTGAGGGGATCTTGTATTTTGTTGTCTTGGTCAAAAATTGTTGTACTAGAAACGGTGTCAAGAAACTCATTCGAAGTACTATTAACCATGTATATAAAAAGTCAATAAGGTAAAATTCCTCTAATATGCAAAAATTGCGCTTCTCATATTAATCAAAACACATTTTTTACCACTTCTATTACTACATTTTGCGCTGTTAGTCACAGTGATGTGGTTCTAATAGATATCTTATTAATTCATGAAATATCTGTGTTATTGTATATTATTTTTTTCATATTTTATAGAGATCATATATATGTTTTTATGATGTATTAACAAAAAGGAAAGCAAGATGAATATTAAAATTTATGATTCGGCAGTTGAACTTTCCAACGCTGGCATTTAAATATCATAATCACTGGCCTCTTTTATTTCAGCACCCATAATTTTGAGAGAATTTTTATTATTTCTGTCTTATTATATGGTATATTTTATTAACATATTTCTTGATGCGTGGAAAAAAGATAAATAGAGTTAACCAAAACGTTCGTATTTTCCTCGAATGTACAAAGTAATATTTCGGGCATTTAATGATGCTGTTATAGGTTAGAGTATATGGTCCCGGAATAGAACATGGCGTTTTAGCAACATTCCAATCAAGATTTATCTGCGATACGAGAGGCGCAGGAGCAGGGCAGTTGACTGTTAGAGTTAGAGGACCTAAAGGTGCATTTAGGGTAGAAATGCAAAGAGAAAGCCAAAAGGACCGAACGATTTTATGCAAAGTGAGTTTTCCTATATAGTCACATATAATTCTGGAATGGTAGCTAGCTCACTGTGAAATCCTACAGATAAAATATGAGCTACCTATTACGTAATGTTTGTTTTTTTATTTAGAAAATATTTTTATCATGTTCTCTATTTTTAAAAGAAATCCCTCGTTTTTTCGAAATTTTAGATACGTTTGGTGTAACATGTGTCATAGTCCAATAAAGTTGGGTTTTAACCCCAACATTCAAAAAATAAAATCGTTGGCTGCTTGAAATAATTCAGTACCATTAGGGGAT
Source organism: Pissodes strobi (assembly GCA_016904865.1). Taxonomy (NCBI): domain Eukaryota; kingdom Metazoa; phylum Arthropoda; class Insecta; order Coleoptera; family Curculionidae; genus Pissodes; species Pissodes strobi. The sequence continues at coordinate 6,737 of MU182576.1, read as the reverse complement.
AGCATACTAGAGAGACCCAAGGTTTTGAGCGTCGGGTATTGAAGGCTGGGGAAGGGGAGGGGCCCAAGTCCTATATTATGATAATTTGTTGGCTTCATCTCGAAAACTATATATTTTTGCTAAAAAAAATTAATATTCAAAGTTGGAGAGCAGAAAATTCTCCACAAAATTATTCCCATGAATTTTTTTCTAAATCCAGTAGTTTTATAAATACTGAGTATAGAAAATAGACAAAATTATTGTCCAGATAAAACTTTAATCCAAAAACGAAAAAACAGTTGAAATATAAATCTTTTATGTCATATCTTTTCTGCCTCTAAGTATAAATAAGTTTTCATCATCTTCATTACTTGTCTCGCCTATGGGAAGTTCGTCTTCCATCGTCTCGTCTATAAGGTCAGCGTTGTTGCAACCAGGTCCCGCGCATTTATAACACATATTGGAACACTGTATTCTCGTTCTTTGGCATGCACAGTTAGTAGGCACAACCATTAGTAAGTACAGCAGCAAGATGTGATGCAATAAGCCTTCTAAGGTTAGTAGCAGCCTTGGTGGTAGTTACTGGGCAGAGATGATCTTGATATTTCTTCCATCCCCATTGTAAGGGATTTTTGGTGACTTCATACCACTCTTACACCTGGCAAAGTTGGCAGCTCAACTTGTCCAATGATAGTTGATTTGTTAAACCATACATGGTCCAAAAAGTCTCGAACACTATAAATAGTTGCAATCTTAATATTATTGACATTTAGGTATCGCCATTATAATTTTTACGATTTAGTTTTTTAAAGCATACTTGCTTTCTTTATATTAAATAAATATTAATTTTTATTGAAATTTTAAATATGTTAGTATTTTAGCAGTAAAATAATATATATTGTGGTAAAATATCGATAATTATGATTTAATAGCAATGGGTCTACCGAAAAACTATCCCAAAATCCGTTTTTTTTCGAGTTTTGATTTCTTTTGCTTATAAAGAGATATCTAAATGCGGTTTTCTGACGTATTAGGATGTCTTTTGTTTTAAAAAAGTGGTATCGTTGAATTTAAATTTTTGGAGAAAATCTGACTTATTTGTGGTCATGTCAGAAAACGCCCTCTAGGGCTAGATAAGAAATCTCAATCATCCCACCCAAGGCATGGTTGATAACCTAAGCAAAGCCTTTTTCAACGACTCCAAGCTTATTAAGAGCCGTTCAGTCATTTTGAACTTATCGACATTTATTTCGGAAAATGTTCGAGTACACCCCACCACTTTCCTTTAAGGGATAGAGCAAAATGTGTTTAACAAAAACGAATGAAATTTATCTCTGCTAGAAATGCTAGAAAATTGTCATTAAGCTACTTTTTAAATATATTTTATTTGTCCCAAAAATAATGAAAACTAATTTATTTTTAGACTAGCAGTGGGATTTTTTAATTTTTCTTTTATATCATTGAGAGCTGGAAAACCCTAGTGTCACAAAAACGTTTAAATCGGAATAAAATTGTGTATTTTTGGTGTATCATAAGTTCCGTCTTCCAATTTGAAATTTTTCAGAAAATAAGTTTTGGAAGTTTTATTTAAATATTTGCTGCTTAATAGTTCATTATGCAAAGACCATCCATTATTACATCCGCATACGGCTAATGTCATATTCTCAGGCTTGGCTCTTAATAGCCGTTAGATGTGAGTTGAATATATTATTTTTTCTACGACCTTTAACCCTGAATTATATTAACCCCGTATTATAAAAATCTCTCGATTTTTCAAAACAACTCTCTTTGTACTTTTCTCAATGACTTGCTTTTTGCTACGAGCGCTTATTTGCTTGCAGAAAAGCAAATTAATATTTTCCACATGCTCCTTTTAAAATTTTGTTTCTAGCTCATGCGAAAAGTGTCTTTTCCACACTCGACTACATGCCTGAATCCCGCGATGCCGCAAAGTATATTTTTCCGCATTCATTAGCAAAATATCAATTTTGTATTAACTAACTTTCAGAACCCATATCTAGAGAACACCGACTTTGATAACCCCACACAATATAAATAAAACATACATTTATTTTAAATAATGCATCCGAAATAAATATCATCATTTAAAATTAAACGCATTTACTTTATTGATAATATTATTATGATGAACTCACAATTTCAAAATCTACGCCTATGGACTCTCCTTACGCAGGCAACACTACATTTAGAAGTGTGGGACGAGTCTTGTTCACGGCGAGGATTTAGCCGGGATGAAGTTTTGTTCGTTATTCATAAAATATAAGGAGGCGGAGCAAGTATTTTGTTGATGTTGGATGCAAGTTTCGGATTTGTATGAAAGAGTTGTCGGGTCTCTTTAGGTTAAATGTCTTTGATGCAAACCAACCTGAATAAATACACATTTTACACACACAAATTATAAGCAACAAATTTATTATATATGGACAACAAATACTTTTTTCTCCGATTGACAGCAAATATTAATTTTGCAGACACATATCAATCAGCAAAGTATTACTTTTCCTGTCCAGGCAGCAAAGTAAGTACTTTGCTGCCTAGGCAGCAAAGTGATTAGTCTCCATGGGAATAAAACGTTTGACATAAGTTGTCAAACTATAAGTATTATGGACATATACATTTCCATAGCAACCAACCGTTCCAACAATTGCGATTTCTATCAAATTTTGTCTTAATTTATCACTACAGGAAAAATAAAAAGATTGTGGGAATTGTAATAATTTGCAAATATACAATATACATAATATATCATTATAAACAATCGGAGAAAAAATTATATGTTCAACTCGGCAGCAAAGTAGATTGACTGCCTTAGCTGAATTCCTAGCCTCGCTACGCTCGGCTATGAACTATCAGCCGCGGCAGTCAATCTACTACTTTGCTGCCTAGTAAAACAAATAACTATTGTGGTATACTGAGTAGATAGATAGATTATAATACTTAAAACTTCTTCCTATGAACACCATATAATCTATAAGCTTTAATTTGACCTTGATAATTACCTAGAAAATTATACTAAAAGAGAGTTTTATCCACAATACCGAAACAGAATTTTTGCACTCGAAGCGCGTTTCGCTAACCATGTTAGCATCATCAGGAGATGATTAAAACTAAAATTAAACACTACCTAACTCTCTTTTATACTACTGTTTGCTTAATCAAGCGGAACTAATCCTGGAATCCCACTAGTCACGCTTGATCAACCAGTACAGTGGCCTATACGGAATAGGCCCTCTATCTCTATTTAAACTATTCTTACATTTAATAATTTTCATACTTTCATATGCGTCTAATAATCTCCTATCAGTTATATTATGAATTAATTTTAAATTTTTAATTGTTATTCTATGATTATTATCAAAAGCATGCTCGGCAACACTTTTTCTGTTCTACCATCCTACTTTAAATGAGCTATATGTTCTTTGAATCTCGTTTGTATAGACCTTCTAGTTTGCCGAACATATATTCCACTTCTTTCTAATATTTCAATTTTGTCCTTTGGACCACCTAATAATTTCTTAATGCTAAACTGAGTCTGGTATACTAATTTTAAACCTACTTCCTTAAAAACTTTTTGGAGTCCTCTAGTAACTGAGGATTATACGGGATCGAAACATATTTTGTATTTTCATCCTGATTAACGAAGGAAGTGGAATCACGAATGGCCTTTCTAAACAAATGCCTAATAATTAGGTTTTTTTTTAAGTTAGTATTAAAACCATTAACTTTCGCTATATTCCTAATTGTTCTATTCATTATTAAATATTTCTCTGCTAAGAGGAAAGTTAACCAAACGGTGTACTAAAAAATGAAAGCTGGACATTTTACGTTGGTTGCAGTGGAAGGAGTCATTAAGAATATATCGGTTAGTGGCAGTATTTTTTCTGTAAATATCAAATTCTAGGGTGTTATTATCGCTCCTAATCACTAAAGTATCCAAAAATGGTAGCTGGCCACTATTCTCGACTTCATAAGTAAATTTAATGGTGGGGAAACGGTTGTTTAGTTTTGTTACAAAATCTTCAATATTAGCGGTTTTTGTGTCGAAAATCGCGAAAATGTCATCCATATACCTGTACCATACCCTTGGAAAATATTCGAACTCCTGGCTGATTTCATTTTCAAATTTACTCATGAAAAGATTAGCTAAGAACGGCGATAAACAATTGCCCATTGCTGTCTCTTCAAGTTGTTGGTAATAGTTATTTTTATATTGAAAATAATTGTGATCCATGCAAACTTTGGTTAATATTAAATATTCTTGTTTGATTTTATTATCAAAATTAATCATCTCAAGTAATTCACTAACGTATTGCAAGGTCTCTGGAATTGGTACACACTAGAATTTGATATTTACAGAAAAAATACTGCCACTAACCGATATATTCCTAATGACTCCTTCCACTGCGATCAACATAAAATGGCCAGCTTTCATTTTTTAGTACACCGTTTGGTTAACTTTCCTCTTAGCAGAGAAAGATTTAATAATGAAAAGGAAACAATTAGGAATATAGCGAAAGTGAATGGTTTTAATATTAACTTAATAAATAAACTAATTAATAGGCATTTGTTTAGAAAGACCATTCGTGATTCCACTTCTTTCGTTAATCAGTATGAAAATACAAAATATGTTTGGATACCGTATAATCCTCAGTTACTAGAGGACTCCAAAAAGTTTTTAAGGAAGTAGGTTTAAAATTAGTATACCAGACTCAGTTTAACATTAAGAAATTTTTAGGTGGTCCAAAGGACAAAATTGAAATATTAGAAAGAAGTGGAATATATGAAATTGAATGTATGGATTGTAACCAAAAATATGTTGGGCAAACTAGAAGATCTATACAAACGAGATTCAAAAAACATATAGCTCATTTAAAGTATGGTAGCACAGAAAAATCAAGTGTTGCCGAGCATGCTTTTGATAATAATCATAAAATAACAATTAAAAATTTAAAATTAATTCATAATATAATTGATAGGAGATTATTAGACGCATATGAAAGTATGGAAATTATTAAATGTAAGAATAGTTTAAATAGAGATAGAGGGCCTATTCCGTATAGTCCATGGTATTGGTTGATCAAGCGTGACTAGTTGGATTTTAGTTTTAATCATCCCCTGATGATGCTAACATGGATAGCGAAACGCGCTTCGAGTGCAAAAACTCTGTTTCGGTATTGTGGATAAAACTCTGTTTTAGTGCATGTTGCCGAAGGTTCCAAACCCCAACGTAGTAGAAAATTATAATTTGTATACTGTTAAAATTATTTATTAATATTCATTAAACACTTCAAATTAAATTAATCTAACTGATGATACCAATAATTATAATACAATTAATGTTTTAGTATGATCCAACGGAACCTGGAGATTACCGAGTTGAAGTCAAATGGGCTGGAGAATTGGTACCTGGATCTCCTTTCCCTGTAATGATATTCGATACACAAGAAGAATTAAGAAGATACATTTCATCCTTATAGTGCCTTTAGCAATATTTATTTCATAAATTGACTTAAATTTATCTTTTATGAAGTAGGCACATCTATTCAACAAGAACCTATCAAGGTGAAACCTGGGATTGATCAGCTGAATGATCACCAGATATAAATCGTGGATTACAATATCTACGGGATCATTAGATATGGGACCTAATGGATTATAATATTCCCAGTAATTTTTCTGTTAGTTCTGTTAAATTTGAGCTCGGCGAGTCCTTGTTGAAATATTCTGTTCAAGAAGTGCACTTTATCTAATACCTATCCATTATTACTGTTATAGTAATTTCTATAAATCTCTGTTTTATTAGACTATTGTCAAATAAAAGTGAAGAGGACGATCTGCTTTAAAAATAATAGGTATATTTGATTTTGGCAAAAGAAATTTCTTTAAGATAACGAAAAGTTGTCTAAGAAAATAGGATCATAGTACAAATATATTGAAGATAGAATTATGAATGTTGCTATTCTATATTTCTTTGTGAAAATAATATAAAATTATTTTGTATTGCCTAAATAGCTTAAATTGATTATCATATTTATATTATGTATATTTTTGGTCTTCTTTGGAATATCATATCTATATTTAAATTGGATATGAGCGAATTTTCAATTCTCGTTTTAGGACAGGGTGGAAAAAAACTAGGACGAGTTTCTCGTTAAACACCACAAAACCTATTGAAAATCCGAACAAAGTTTTTATGAAAGTTACAGGCAATCTTCAAAGCCATATTTTTGTGTATTCACTGTGTCTAAATAACCGCGCGTGTCATACATAATTTTTCATACATCCATATATTATTGCCTTTCAAAAACGAGCCTTAAATTAAGAGAGGCATATTTCAGTCGAATTGGATGAAATCGAGGGGTAAATCACTAACAAAATGTGTACACTGAAATTCCTCTTTTAGGAAAAATTCCCCGAAATTCCCCAAAATTTTTTGAACTTCCTCGAAATACCCCTAAACTTTCAAAATACCCTGGAAATTCCTTTAAGTTGTTTGCAATTCCCCGAAATTCCTCGCAATTCCCCAAAGTTCTCTTGAAATTCCCGGCAAAATTATATTCTTTTTATGACGTCACAACTGCTCTTCTCTATTAAAATTTTATATCTGTGAATATTTTCTCTAACTGAATAATAATAGTTGGATAAAATACAATAACTACCTAGTGCAGTATACCGTGTTGTTAAATACTCTTATTTAAAATATGTATTAAGAAAGAAAAAACTCTCGGAAAAATTAA
>MU182575.1:351872-372109 GCA_016904865.1 Pissodes strobi | reverse complement strand
TTTTTATTTCAGGCATGTCTCTTGGAGTTGTTAAAGGAGGCTCAGTGAAAGGAAAGGGGCACTTTCTCTCGAAGGTATTTCAATAGCAAGATGGCTGATGTTTTCTTGCATGTCTTCTTCTATTTCAACATCAATTCAAACTGAAGTGGACAGTTGATCAAGGCAAATTTCTTGAGGCACTAACTCATTATCATCATCATTAAATATGATCGCTCGATCATCATTCATCTAGTGGCCGGTCTGTCACCTCTGATGGCAAAAAATCAGCCTCTGAGAAGATGTCCGCATTAAGCGATAAACTCCAGTAGCCTGATTTTTCGAATGCTATCTTGAATGATTCAGAAGCATTATACACGCTGAAGCTTTCTCCTGGATGAGAAGCATCCCACGGGTCCACAGCAGCATCACAATAGGCTTTCAGACGTCGGAAAATACAGCGATCGAGAGGTTGAGTTTTATGGCTACTATGGCGGCAAGGTAAGAAGGTGAATGTGGTTTGATTTTGCAAACGTAACAGCCTCCAAGCTTGTGTGGGAAACATGGTTATCGAGTATTAACAAGATTGGGTTGGTTTCACTGGTTTTTGCATATTTTTGGAAATACTTCGGCTACTTAATGAAGGTGGGGATATTTATATATCCTTTATCGGTAACAGCCATTAATTAGAAGTCCATTTTCTCTTTTTCGCTTATAAGATTTACAGCACAGACAGCTGTTACTGTTTGACCTTGCTCCGCTGCAAATGCCTCCTTGCCCACTTCTCTTTTTCCCGTAGGAGCTACATGTTTTGGCATCATATTGGGAATCGTCTGTGCCTCCGTTTCGTTCATATTGAATATTTGGCTGGGGGTAAAGCTATATACCTACTTCTTCATGATAGTTTCCAAGTTGTCAAGATATTAAAAAGTTGTACCTTGTTGAATCCCATTGTTCGGGCCCCACTGGTTTTTTTTGAAGAACACGCAGAGATAGCTTATTTCTTTTCATAAAGGCCCGTGTCAAATCCATCTCTGCAAGTTGTGATTCGGTCGAAAATTGATGGGGAAGATTGTTCTCCTAGTCATGTTTAAACAAACGGAATCTCAAGGATTTTAGCGCCAGTTTTTGTGCAGTTCGATACAGTGGCGCACTATTTCCATTTCCTGATCTGATGAGAAGGTTGCTCGAAATCGTCCAAGCTTGTTACCTCTTCCTTTATTGAGTCGGTCCCTCAGTGTCGACTAGTAAAATCCGATTTATTTGGCTGCATGACGGACTGAACGCCTCTTGTATTCAGTGTTTGTGCTGCAGCAAGTTGATCTTCCATCATTGCTATATACTGAGTCTTACTTTTATAGGTTCTGAAACGAGAATACTGCATAAAATGTGCAGAATATATTTCATAAACAAAAAAGGTAAAGTCCCATACCGCGGGACAAATCCCCGCATGCCTCCAGAAAAATCCGTGGTTTTGGCCATTTCTACACTATTTAAAGTCAATTATTCGTAAGACCATTGTACCCAAAATAGAGCATAATAAAATCAAACAGAAAGAAAGCTAAGGAGTCATATAATCAACAGAGAATTTTCTTTAAAAGAAGTCTTAACCACATGCACATAATTATTGAAGTAAATAATATAATTATTGTTAGATCAAAACAACAAAAAATAACCTAACTCCATTGCCTATATTTTATTATTAAAGATCCTAACGCGTCCTACCGCTTGACGAGTCCTTGGCTGCGCGCGCATCGCAATGTTTACGTTTACATTTGTATTTTTTTTTCACCTCTTGCAATGCCATCCGCTCGCTTCGTTCGCTCGGGGGCGCAACCAAACAAAACTAACCCAAGGCATGCTCAAAATAAAAAAAAAAAACGGTTTACAAACATAACCTTAGAAAAAAGCATATCTTGCCACTGATGGAATCGAACCCGAGCCGCCGTATCAGAAACGTAACATCTAAGTACTGAGTCACGAGGCCAACTGAAAGCAACTATCTGGACTATAAAGACATCTATTTGTCAGAAATAATGTGTTTATGATGCCAAGGACCCGTCAGGCGGTAGGACTCGTAAGGATCCTTAAGAATAAAATGTATGCAAACGGCATCAATCATCATGGCCGACCTGCCGCCTAACGACCGGAACTGAGATCGTTCCTGGGCTGTTCAAAAAGCCGGTGCGTGCATCGCTTTGCCCCCACTTACCCTACCTGTAGACCTTATACAGGGTCTTACTTGATGATAGGCCGTAATTCTAAAGGAGCATTCTTGAACCAAATTTAAGTAAGAAAGTTCATATAAACATATGTTTCCTAAAAAGTGGTTTTCAAGATACAGTGTCAAAGTTTAAAAAAATTATTGTTTTTTAATTAATATATCAAAGATCCTTGTGCCGATTTTGCTGAAATTTGGCAGTGTTGTTCATTGTAAAAAGACGCTAAGTTAGCACTAACTAGAAAATAATTATGAGCTCCAGTGGCGTCTCAGGGGGCAGTCTCACGAATATTATTAACAAAAAAATGTACGCCACTGACTTTTTGAATAAATTTTTATTTTTTTCGGATTAAACAGCTAAAAATACAACTTTTTGTCTTCTGATATCTTTTCGTATCTTACTTTGTTTTCGAGAAAAAAAATAAAAACCACTTCATTGCATGTCGAAAAATTGTTAAAATAAAATCAGATTTACTGTGATCGTTATTTATTTTATTAAATCAAACAAATAAAAAGTGATAGCAATTTAACGGAATATTCACCACCTCTCGCTTCTATGCTTCTATGCTCTCCTTTTCATCCAGTGACGAACTCTTTCGAAAATGCCATGAGTGTTACGTATGGTTTCACATCCATCAAAAAATCTATTCTTTAGTTGTTCTACTGTCTTGATTGGTGTAACAGAAACTAATGATTTAAGGTGCTTCCACAAATAAAACTCTAGACTGTTCAAGTCAGGCGATCTAGGTGGCCAGAATTGTGGTCCGTCACGACCTATCCAAAGATTTTGCTAAACTTCATTCAAATAATCTCGAGCCGATTAATTCTAAAACGGACCATCATGAATGAACCAATGGTATTACCGTCATTGAAGAGGAACATCTTTAAGAAGCAAATACAAATAATTTTGTAGAAAATTACTGTAAGATTGTCCGTTAAGGTGTGCTGGTAGAAAAAATGGTCCAATCAAAGTTTACAGAAACGTTGAGAGAAAATTGTTCCTGAAAATGGGTATCTGGAATTGCATGAGGATTTTCTTGAGCCCAGTTATGATTATCATGAAAGTTATTTATTGAATTTCTGGAGAAATTATATTCCGTTAAATTGTTATTGCTAGTTAGTGGCGTACATTTTTTGCGCGCCCCCCGAGACGGCACCGAAACTCATAATTATCTCTTCTAGTTAGCGCTTAGTTAGAGTTTTATTAAAAATGAACAAGACTGTCAAATTTCAACAAAATTGGCACAAAAAACTATGAGATTTTCATGAAAAAACAATTTTTTTTTAAACTTTGACATCCTCATCTTGAAAGACTTTTAGGACACATGTTTATATGAATTTTTCTACTTGAATTTAGTTCAGGAATGAGCCCCGGGATCATTAAGTAACACCATAAAATCTGAATTATAATGATTGTCTTAGCAACCGTATGACATTATCAACATGTGTTGGATGGGTCAGTCGATCCTGTACAATTTTAGTATTTTTTGGGTGTGTTCATAGTATGATGAAAATCTGAAGGACTAAAGAATTATTGATTTCAAAAGATGGCGAATTTTCTATTCTCTCTAATCTAATTTATAAATTATATTTTTTACTGTACGTCAGCGAATTTTCTTCATCTGCTCCTAAAGACGCCAAAAGCAAATGTTTCGTGCTATACTCTTCGCCTCGTTCAAGATTAGCCCACTATTCTTCTCACGAAGTGTGCATGAAAGTGATGGAAAAAATCTTCACGAAAAACCTACAAAAAGTTCATTCAGTCGATTAAGGGATATCTGTGATAATACTACAACAAATTCATATCAGTTGACTCTCCAGATAAATATCCTCCACAGCACACTTAAAATTTAAAATGTTGGTTTTGGAAGCATTAAATGATAAAGAGTTTGTATCACACCACCGCTTTATCTTCACCAAATCTGTCCTTACATTGGATCTGAGATGATCGACATCCGAATCATGCCAGAGAATGGTGGTCTCATCGGCGAAGATGGTGAATTTTCCCGCTATCGAAAGGTGCGAAAGGTCATTCACATAAATCAGGAACAGAAGTGGCCCCAAGACAGAGCCCTGGGGGACGCCGGCCCTCACACTCAGTTCATCCGAGCTGCTCCCAGCAAACACGACCGTCTGAACACGCTCAAACAAATACGATCGAAACCACTCCAACGCCATGCCCCTAAATCCATACATCTCTAGTTTCAACAACAGTATTCAGTGATCCACGCAATCAAATGCCTTGGACAGATCACATAATACTGCCGCAGCAACCTCTCCAGAATTCAGCCGGATGTACAGATGTTCGAGAAAGTCGAAAATAACATCGCTCGTACCCATCAGCTCTTAGAAGCTAAACTGTTGCGTGCTCATAAGGCCATGTCTCTTCATGAAAGAATCCATCCTCACCTTAACCAGCCTCTCGACCACTTTAGCCATGGTAGGCAACAGTGCAATGGGACGAAAGTTTGAGAGACTATCATATGCAATCAATTCCTGTCAGCAAAACCACTGCTTGTTTAAGAATCCAAGCCTGATTGAATCTCTTCCGCTTATTAATATTCAGCAAGTTGGACTTATGCTGACTTCTAAGAATTAAAATGTTAGAGATGGAAAGACGACATAAAGAGATCAACGACTTCGATGAGTGCCTTTGGCCGGGAGAAGTAACCAATATGAACCTAAATGGGAGGAGCTCACATCCAGCCCCCGCGAGGTCTAAAGACAACAAATCAACTGACCATTAACATGATGAGCAAAATATGTTGATGAGATCCAACCCACGATACACATATAACGGTATGCTGATTTCTAGACCGGTTTTTGACTCACCCGCGCATCTACGTCACCCGGGAAAAAATGTTCCTTTGGACGCTGTCATAGTTTATTTAGTTAAACGAATTTTTAGATTTGTTTTGTGTTTATATATGTTACAGGATTATTTAAAATAAAAACTTATAGTATAATTATGCCGAACTGTGCTGTGGCTACTTGTAAGAACAATAATAGGAGGACCAAAGGCAGTAATATTCGGTAAATATTTTCGTTTTCCTAAACATGAGTTAGCAAATCAGTGGATTCGTGCTTGTCGAAGGGAAGATGGAATTAACATAAAAGATGGTAAGTATCTTTAATTATTAAAGCTTTACTTTATTATTTATTATTTTTATTACATATTTCCACGATTTACATGATTTTTTATAGCAGTGGCACACACTCTATGGCTAGAGATGGATCCTAATTTCATGTACCGTACCGTGATTTTAGCTGCCGCTAATTCGACATTTGGCTGCTGTGCCTTAGTTCCGTTCTTTAAACATTCTTTTTAGATATACCACGATCAAGTCACGGTTCAAGGTCCAGCCAGACACTATGTGGTTAAAAAATATTTGCCAAAATGTATAAATAAGTAAAAAAAATAAAGCAACATGTATTATTGAAGTGTGTTTGAAGTGAAACTTCTTAACGCGCGCCGGGAGGAATATTTACACATGTTCACATACGATGGTACTAGTGGGGTGCTAAAATCCGTTAGGTTCTGTAACGCTACAAAAGCTAATTGATTTGCGTACCTAATCGCGCCATGTCTTCGCTATGCAATCGTTCTGTTCCAACAGCTCTCGTGGCGGAGTGGTCTAGGTGGTTAGGTCTCGATTCAGCGGCTCTATCGGCGGAGCGGCACGGCCTGAGTTCGAACACCGTTGATTTTTTATTTTTTTTTAAGGTAAGTTTCTATACAGTTTTATGAAGAATATTTTTTTTTCATTTGGGCCTTTTCTTTTTGTTAATTGAGTGGTATATTTAAAAAAACGACTTTTTAACGAAATCCGTTACGATATGTATATGATTTTATTGTGATATGTTTGTTAGCTTACAAGCAAAAAATATGGGATTTACTATTACCTTGTCAAGACATAAGCGAAACTTTTATGAAGAATATTTTTCTTCATTAGGCCTTCCCTTTTTGTTAATTAGTATTATATTTAAAAAATGGTATATTTAAAAAAACTACTTTTTAACCAAATCCGGTACGATATGTAGGGGTCGTCATTTCCTTGACAACTTCTTGATTTTGTCTTGAACTTGTCTTGATTTCAAGACAAGATCATGACAAGAAATGATCCTTGTTTTTCAAGACAACACAAGAAATTAGTTCTCGAGTCCAAGATTTCTTGGAAAGAAACCAACAAAATCTTGAAATTTCTTGAAAATGTAAAATAAAAAAAAAACTCATTTGTTTTGCTAGTTTATTGAAAATAAAAACAAAGCACTGGAACATTTTTAATGGAATGATAAAAAAAATTATTATGTAAAAAATAACTTTTTTAATTTCAAAGATTTTTGGATATGTTAAGGCTTAAGGTATTGGGATCAAAAAGTACTTTGCAAACCGAGTCTACTTCAGTGGAAGTGAAATAAATATGTAAAAATGGGCAAAAAATATTTGAAAGGGATCAGAATGTTGACTATTAAATAATGAGGTCAATACAAAGAAAATTAAAATTGTACTTTAAGTTTGGTAAAACTATATCTTGTGGGCTAAATTAAATTGAATAATTTTTTAATGCTTAATGACTTTTTATTTGCAAGGGATTTTTTTTAATTATTTTTAGATATGTTATGGGCTAAGATATTAGAATCAAAAAGAACTTTGCTCAGCTGATCTACTTCAGTGGTGTACAGAATATTTGAATTTACGTAATTTTTTTTAAATTAAGAAAAAATTAATTTACGAAGGAATGAACTATAAAACAATATTATCATGACCGCGTGCCCCTCGATTCTACGCATCAAGTATAAACATCACATCAACCAATCTCATCCCGACTTTTTTACTTAGTTCTCAAATGTTGAAATAATACTTAAATAACCATTTATACATTTAAATTATTTTCTAGAGTAAAACTATGTATAATATATCAATTATAATTAGTAATATAAATATGGAATGAAAATGCTTTTATTCTTTAGTTAACACACGTACATGTATAATTAGGAACGTACCTATTATCGAAAATGTCCTTTAAAATCCACCAAAACTGCGAATATTGCATTTCAAAACATATGTTCTATACACGCTTACATAGCAGAATCGAAGCGTCGTTCCCGGGTGACGTCACACGTTTCTGTTTGGGAGGTTCTGCCTGCGCAAGAGCATACCGTTATATGTGTATCGTGATCCAACCCGAAATGGATTATTGAGCAAGGAGAAAGAAGCAATTAATTATCTTTAGGTTCTGGCTGAGGCCATAAATGCCTCCTTTTTTTCTGGCAGATTTCCGGCCTGTCTGAAGAAGGCTGTGATTGTACCTATTCATAAGGGTGGGGACCATGATAGTCTCTCAAACTTTAGTCCCATTGCACTGTTGCCTACCATGGCTAAAGTGGTCGAGAGGCTGGTTAAGGTGAGGATGGAGAGACATGGCCTTATGAGCACGCAACAGTTTGGCTTCTAAGAGCTGATGGGTACGAGCGATGCTATTTTCGACTTTCTCGAACATCTGTACATCCGGCTGAATTCTGGAGAGGTTGCTGCGGCAGTATTCTGTGATCTGTCCAAGGCATTTGATTGCGTGGATCACTGAATACTGTTGTTGAAACTAGAGATGTATGGATTTAGGGGCATGGCGTTGGAGTGGTTTCGATCGTATTTGTTTGAGCGTGTTCAGATGGTCGTGTTTGCTGGGAGCAGCTCGGATGAACTGAGTGTGAGGGCCGGCGTCCCCCAGGGCTCTGTCTTGGGGCCACTTTTGTTCCTGATTTATGTGAATGACCTTTCGCACCTTTCGATAGCGGGAAAATTCACCATCTTCGCCGATGAGACCACCATTCTCTGGCATGATTCGGATGTCGATCATCTCAGATCCAATGTAAGGACAGATTTGGTGAAGATAAAGCGGTGGTGTGATACAAACTCTTTATCATTTAATGCTTCCAAAACCAACATTTTAAATTTTAAGTGTGCTGTGGAGGATATTTATCTGGAGAGTCAACTGATTCCAACACCCAACATGAACAAATTTCTGGGCTTATCAATAGATAACTCTTTGAGGTTTGAAGATCATATATTGAATGTTTCCAATGGGATCTCTTCTGGTTGTTATGCCCTCAGGGTAATTTCGAACAGTTTGGACTTCGCCATCGCTAGAAATTCTTATTTTGCTTTGGTCGAATCCCACCTTCGATATGGTATTTGTTTTTGGGGTTCATGTGCTCACTACTTGTTCAACTCTGTGTTTGTCTTGCAGAAGAGGGCAATCAGATATATGTGTGGTGCAAAGGTTCGCGATTCATGTCGTCCATTATTTGTAAGACATGGCATTTTGACTCTGTGTTGTATATTTGTTTTGGAGACGGTTTGTCTTATTTTTAAGAAATACAAGAGTGAGCTATCTATAGGTGGGCAATATAATATGCGTCACACTCACACCCTTGGGTTACCCATTCCACGCTCAGAGCTAGGTAGAAGCTCCATAATTTATGGAGGCAAGAAGATCTTTAATCATCTCCCCTTGCGGTTTAGAAGGCAACCATGCATTGAGCGGCTCCGAAAACAAACAAAACAAGTGTTATCGGAGAAGGCTTACTACAACCTAAATGAATTTTTTAGTGATAGGATTGATTGAAAAATGTTTGTGAAGATTGTTCTACTTTTTATATCGTCTTTTTTCGCTTTATTACTCTATGGACTGGTGTGTTTTTAGTATGTACTTAGGAATAAGTTCTAACTATCGACCTTTTAGATATTAGATATTGAGTTATTGAGTAGGTATGGCTTTGTCAACAACTTTGTAAGTTACGACAATAAAGCTATTTTTTGACTTTGACTTTGACTTTAGTATTCGTAAAAGGGACTGCTTGTTCTTTCTTCAAATCAGCTTGTTCGGTGTTTGACCAAGCCGATTTTGTTTTAACAACAAATATTACTTAAAAGTGACTGACCACTCTTCAGAGACTACAGTCTTATAATTGCTAAGCACAACTCTAAGCACATTTTATACTTCATTGCAATAATTTTCTAATACCTACTATTTTCTTGTGGCTGCTTTTACCACTTCAAGAAACTAGTGTTTAAAACAATAATCTTTACTCATATTGGTAGTGGGCGGCTAGAGCGGCCATGAGATTGGCTGATGCGTGGATGTAGAGGCACAGTGGCTCCAACCATGGTCATTCCAGTCTGTGGCGAGGCTTGTCTGGAGACCTAACCATCCTGGGTATGCCAGGTGAGTCGTTAAGGCTCAATGTCGGTGGCAGGAGGATTTTCTTTTGCTCCGATAGCAAGACGGCACTCATGGCGCTAAAGTCGGTCGGCACGCGCTCCTTGTTGGTGAGGGAGTGTAGAGCTGGCTGATTGAACTTGCAAAGCATAAAAAGGCTAAGCTGGTCTGGGTACCGGTACACTCGGATGTACTGGGAAACAAAGCCGCTGACATCTTAGTCAGAGAAAGCTCAGCACGTAGATACTTAAGGCTTGATCCCTGTATGGGGATCGCTCAGAGTGTTTGCGAAAAAACTTTAGGGTCTGGACGGAGGGTCGGGACGAAGAGGTATTGCGAACGGCTCCGGCGATGAGACAGACGCTACATGGGCCCGCGAAGAGTCTCACCAGGGGGTTGTTGGGCCTACCTAGGAAATAATGCAGGGCCCTGGTAGGATTCTACACAGGGCACTGTAGGCTTAGACGTAACCTGACTCTGCTGAGAACTCTAGACGAGTTAGATGGTGCATGGAGGACGATGACACTCCATACCATCCACTAACGGTATGCCCCGCCTTTGCGTGGGCAACACTCAGAATATTTGGCGCGACGCCGATCGAGCCAGTTTCAGTACATTACGTTAGTCTGAAGACTCGCATCTATACACGGGAATGTCACGTTGGCTTCCAAGCTTCCGCATGCGGAATGTATAAATGCGCATGGCCCTTCGCTCACTTCGCTCGCTCCGGGGCGCAACCAAACAAAACTAAACCCCCAAATTAAAAAACAAACATATAAATAAAAAAATAAATAGAAAAAACATCCATTGCCACCGACGGGAATCGAACCCGAGCCGCCCGCATATCGAGCAGAAGCTCTGACCACGACACCACTAGACCGCTTGAAAAGAATTCGCTGCACCGTAAAGACATGGGTAATTCTGATACGGCCACCCGTACTCTGTGCATGCGGAAGCCAGGAAGCCAAAGTGATATACCTGTATAGACGCGAATAGTCTGACTCAGATGCGGGCTTTCCTAAGGAAGATCGGTATCCTGGAGGTTCTCTAATGCTGACTTGGGGCACAACGGGTTGAATTGGTGGCCTAATTGCAAGGCCCGCTAGGGGCCATCCCTTCTTATACTGATAATGATACTGATACCGTTGATTCGCTCTTCAATCAACGCTAATACTGATTGCTTCTCTTCGATTTTTCCGCTTATGCTTTTTTTTATCTTAGTACCTAATTATTTAACTATCACGTATTTACTATCCGGTGTTCAACCATCTGCTTCTATCCATTGTTTAACTATCCGGTATTTACCATCCGCCCTTTTAACTAACTATATAATATTTGAATCCAATGTATAACTATTCGGAATAATCACAAACAAAGTACCTGGAGAAATAGACCTTCGTGAACTCTGAGAATAACTGGTTTCAAACCAGGGTATCATACATGCGGTTAGAAGTCTACTGGGCAGATAGTATCCGATGTATAATTATCCAGTATTTTACATCCGGTAATATCCCATGTTTAACTATCCAGTTTTTAACTATCCGATATAAAACTATCCTGCACTATCTAGTCTATAATACTCAAAGCATAAATATCAGACTCTATCACCCCATCAAACACTATCTTGTACTGCATTCAGGGCAACATATCTTATCTGGCACTAGATTGGTCTGTTAGGTGAACGGTACAAAACCAATAACTACCTACTACCGTTGACATTCTCAGCCAACGATACTACACTACAATTTGGCTTCTCAATACATTTTGTTTGTTTAGGAAAATTCCTGCAGTTTCAAAAAATACATGAATATTTATGAACTATGAAAATCAAGAAGTTTAAAATGATTCTTATTGTTTGAATAAATTGAACGAAAATTATCTCAAACCAATCAAAACTAACCCAAGCTAGCAACAAAATAAACCTAAAATTATGGTTCAAAAACTGGGATTATTAGGAATTGATGGAAAGCTATTTTTCTGAGAAGCCAATTTTTTGAGTAAATAATAACCACTAAGAACATAGATAAACTCGATTGCAAATATAAAGGTCTTATGTGAAAATTACCACCATAGCCTTTCTGTTCAAAATATTTAATAAAATGATTAATTAGGATATCGGTATCTTTATAAATAGATAAATATCGGAGAAAATCCATAAACCAAATACAGATTCCATAATGAACTGATATGCTGGATATCTATTGCCTTTAATTAACTTGGCAGTTTACTGACAAATTGCTTCTGAAAATTGATTTAATTTGTATAATGTGAATATTTACAGGAATAGTGGAATAATAAAAATATCTGAAATTGAAAAATAAGTTGTGATGCATTTTTTACTTTGCATACACTTTAGCTTTTATCTACAGTGTGCTAAGTACAGGCACAAACTAAAAACCACAACTACGAACTAGATCTCTAAAATTTTGTGAAAAGATGTCTCAGAGACTCTTAAAATGGTTAGTTTATATGAGCCCTACTGTTATGTAATCCGAACGCGACGCTGCACTCGACGCTCGCTCCCGACGCCGACGCTCGCTCGTGTTTAGAAAATATTTCCTAAAATATTTTATGTTGATTCTTTCTATACACATCTAAAAAATATATAAATGGTTTCCTTTGAATCGTTTATTTGGAAATTCCTAATGGCCCCTTCAATCCAATATTGTTAAAGTTGCTTTAAAATGACCTTCACTTACTGCACTGGAATAATATACCGGGTGTTGCATCGGAAAACCGTCCATAGGAAATCCCATGCAAATTTTAATACCTCCTAATATTATCTCCCCTATTCATTTAAGAGCAAACGTATTAGACTTTTTTGAAGGTCCTTGTATGGTAGACTCCCATGTAAAATATGAATAATTTTCATTGAGCGAATTAAGACATATTTTGAAAAATGTTTCCTAAAATTTATGGTACAAAAATGCTATCTTGATAATTTTCTCAATTAAACCACCAGCAGATGTCAAATTATAATAACTGACAAACGATTTCATATTTTATAGTAACTATTTGTCTTTATTTGTTAAAAATGCTCTACACAACAGAAGGAAAAGTAACCATGATTAAATGGTACTATTCCGGTAACAGTTTTCGGGCAATAGCCGATATGTTTGCCGTGAATTGTCCTAATAGACCTGTACCCAGCAAAAGTCAACAGTCCGAACAACACCAACGTTTCGAGAAAGAAGACCGCAGCTCGAGACCGATTGCCGGAGCCGAAGAGCAGGAAAATAACGCGAATTCTTCTTCATGTCGAGGAGAATAGTGGCCTTAGCACCAGATGTCTTGGTGAAGTTGTGGATAAGTGTCACACCACAGTGTGGCGTAAACTGAGAAAATATAAATATCACCCCTACAAGTATCAAAAACATCAGGAATTACGAGACGGAGATGAGTTTCGAAGAGCTGAATTTTGTTTTAATGTAATGCAGAGAGCCAATAATGACCGAAGTTTTTTGCGCAATATCTGTTTCACGGATGAGTGTACGTTTACGCTGAACAATGAACCTAATTCTCAAAACCTCAGGTATTGGAGCAAAACAAATCAACACCGCTTTGTTGAAACAAGGACACAATATCCCCAAAAGATTAATTTGTGGGCGGGTATTCTGGGACATCATATTATTGGACCATTTTTTTGGAAGGAAACTTGACTGGGGAATCTTTTCTCGAATTACAACAAAATTACATTGGGCCAGCACTGACAGAAGTTGCTCCGGAAAATGAAGAGACCTGGTTTCAGATGGATGGTTGTCCTGCGCACAATACGCTAGCAGTTCGTGAATACCTGCAGAACGCCTTCAATGGGCACGTAATCGGACCAAATCACACCATTGGTTGGCCAGCCAGATCGCCCGATCTTTCTATGAACGACTTCTTCTTGTGGGACACCTAACAAGTCGCATTTACAAAGAAACCCGTTACCAAGGCTTGGAACAATTAAAAAATATAATTTCTGCGGTTTGTGCACAAATTTCCCCTCAACAGCTTAGCAGCTCAAGAATGGAATTTTATGACCGTCTAGGGTACGGTTTAGCAGTAAATGGGGGAATATTTGAACACATGATTCAGTAGAATAAGCAAATTATATTTAATAATTGTTGCTATTTCTTTGTTTTTATTCTCTAGGATGATTAAAGTTCCTTTTTCTGCTATTGTGTAGAACATTTTTAATAAATAAAGACAAATAGTTACTATGAAATATGAAATCGTTTGTCACTTATTATAATAATTTGACATCTGCTGGTGGTTTAATTGAGAAAATTATCAGGATCGCATTTTTGTACCACAAATTTGAGGAAATATTTTTCAAAATACCTCTTAATTCGCTAAATGAAAATTATTCATATTTTACATGGGAGTCTACCATACAAGGACCTTCAAAAAAGTCTAAAACTATCAAGACTTTCAACACGCAATGAAGACCCCCAAAGATAATAAAATTGTGTAGGGTTGACCGACTCATCTGGCAGATGTTGATAATGCCATACGGTCGCTAAGACGATCATTATAATTCAGATTTGATACAAGATGCTACCAAATGATAGGCCGTAATTCTAAGGGCGATTCCTGAATCAAATCAAAGTTTTAAAAAAATAGTTTTTTATTAATATCTCAAAGATCCTTCTGCCCTGCCGATGTTGTTGAAATTTGGCATTGTTGTTCATTGTAATAAGACGCTAAGTTAGTAACAACTAGAAGATAATTATGAGTTCCAGTGGCGTCGCCGGGGACAGTCTCGCGAATAATATTTCCAAAAAAATGTACGCCACTAACTTAAAAAAAAAATTAAGCGGAGCGAGCGAAGCGAGCGAAGGGCCATGCGTGAAGTTAACAGTACTAACTACAAACCGCTGTTTGAAGACGCTTGTCTTTAAAAGATACCTCTCATCCTTTCCGAACTTCTACCATACTCTTTGAAGCCTTCGGAAATAACTTATACTGCAATAAGTATTTATTACATTCCGTACCTGAATTTGGCACCGAATTTCATTCCGTACACGATTATCGCACCCACGCGTTGATTGGATAGAAGTTCAAATTTTGAATGGTTTGACCGATAACAACACCGAGGTGCCATATGCATGTACGGAATGTATTAATGCATACCGTCCACTGAACTAATAATGAAATCAGTTATATCTTCTGGCAAAAAGATGTTTAATAGGCTACCAGGTTCCATAAGACAAATTGGCTGTAGAAAGTGTTTTAAAAAAGCTGTGAAAGAGTTTCTGATTGGAAGGGTTTACTATAGCGTGGATGAGTTCCTTTTGGATCCAGTTGCTTGATGAACTGGGTTGGTTTTATTTAATTAGTAATTATTATATTTAGAATCATATTTGTGATGCGTAGTAAAAGTTGTAATTTTACTCTATTTTGGGGAATCTGCTTGCATAATTGCTTCGTTAATTTTATTATGCTTTGTCGCTATAATAATATAATTGTTATTTTACTCTTGTGATTTTGTTTAGTAGCTTTGTCAATGAGATTATTTTAAGTCTTAGACAATAACGCACATTTTGAATTTGAATTTGAATAAATGCACAACTTCCGCAATAAAAGATATACCCAGATCTGCAAAAATGATAAAATCACACAAATCTTATAATATTAAAATTCTCAACCCGCCATTAATTGTGAAAAAGTTTATGGGTTCTGCTCCTGTGCTCTGGCATTTTCACATGAAATAAAATAATAATTAAATAATAATCATCTCTTATTTTTTTTGCTATTTGTCATGGAAAATGTCAATGTTCAACTTTTATTTTAATTTTATTTGTCTCTATAAATTCATCATTATTTTTTTTCAGTTTATTTAGGTAGTTTGCATTTTTAGCATTGGCAAACATAGGCAAGAGTCGTCACCAAGGCACGGTATAAATACTCTGATAAAGTCTTCAAATGTTTATTCTGTGTTTAAGCAGCCAGTATTTTTTTTAAAAGTGTTTTTTGTGGCCACTGCTTTGGCCATACAGTCTACCAACAAAATTCGTTTAGGATACCCTCAAGAGTGACAAGGCAGTATGCTCAGCGAATCACTTATTTTGTCTTGTTTTAATCACTGAGACTTTATTTATGAATCACGATACTTGGGTAATGTTGATAAAAATCATTTTCAGAAGGTTCAAAATGCTTCTTCATGCTTTATTTTTGAACTTACAAAATTCGATCGTCTTTCGCACCCTTTTAGGAATCTAAACTGGCTCAAGATGATCAATCGCAGGACCTTACATGTAGGTAATTTCTTAATGAAAATCTAAAGCAATACCACTCTACTTCTATCTATTAAAAGCAAGTTCGTATTTCGATCAAATTTTCACACACGCAATATTAGGTTTTGCAATAAAATTCCCATGCCTCGTCATCGGACTGCCATGTTTTAGAGGACAATGTAATTAAAGTTTACACCTCGTTATCTGACGAATTGACCTCGCACGAAAACAAAAAGTATTTACTGAATCTAACAAAATCGCTAGAGTGTAATTTTAACTCTTTTCGAAAGTTGTTTCATTTCACTCTCACCTATGGGATATAGAATATCTCGAATTATTTAGACATGGCGGATGTTAGTGAGATTATACATTGGATTAATTTTTGGATTTCGTGCATCATAAGTATACTGTTGCATAGAAATTAAGCTCTTACTCCATGATTTTGTTTTTAAAGTGAAAACTTCTTTAGCGCAGTTGGGTGTGATTTGGGACTCGGTGAAACGGAAATGGAAAGGCTCGATGAAACAGAAAAGAGGAAACGGAAAAAACGACACCATTTTAAAAACTTTTTTAGCACCGTTAGCCGGCTGTGAATGGGAGTGATTTGAGAATCGATGAAACCGATGAAACGAAAACAGCGACACCAATAAAAAGATATAGGTCTATATGATGTAGCTTGCAAGAGAATGAGATAGAACACAGTAAACGCATATTCACGGATTCTAAACGGTATGGCAATGGAGTAAAAATTCGGAGCTGTGATTGGTGTTCTGAAGGGGATTGATGGTTTGTATTAAAAAAAAACTTATGTAGATAGAGTCAAGTTTAGTTTAAGTTAATTAAACTAGCCCAATGTATCAGAATTACCCATGTCTTTACGGTCCAGTGAATTGCTTTCAGTTTGCTATTAGTGAAGTGGCCAGACCTTCTGCCACCGAACATTAACAATAGACTAGAAGGTTCACTCTAAGCCCCGCCCCCAGATTTCTCTCCTTGCCCCGTCGCGAAACCTGATGAAATGCTGGTTAAAAGCTCAGGCCTCGTGCCAAATCATTTGCTTGACTGTCCAAGATCATTTAGAGGATAAGGAAAAAAAATCGAGAGTAATGGCAACTACGCGCCACGTTGTTGTCTTGTGGGAGTAAATTTGACAAGTTGGTTATTTCATGGATAGATCAACTGTTTTTACATTGTAGCTACTGTTCTACCTCAGAGACTCGTAATTCTACCGCAAAATCGAAAACAAAGTAATCGTAATATGAGATCTATGCAAATACTAAAAGTAAAGTAAAAAAAAATAATCAATGGATAATCGATAAAACTATGAACACGCTTCGGTTCATCATCTCTATGCAGATGTCGCAAATATCTTATTTCGGATTTCGGGTATTCCCAGAAGCGACCAGCGGTTAGTTTTTGCGTTTGCGTAGTATTTCTCAAAACAATGACCTTTTATATCATATTTATCCATCGCTTTGTGTCGTATGACATATTTTGTCTGTAGTTTTTGAATATTTTGAATGTATATGACCATGAGGTGAGTAAATTGATACGTAATATCAACATTTTAAATATCGAAATGTATGTTTTCAATTATTAGTTCTGTTGAATCTTATTTAGCTGATGACCCATCAGTTCTTACCTGCAGTAAGGCAAAAAATAAAATATGCTGAAAAATTTACACCAGAATGGGAATAAGATTCAGAATTTAAAAACTGGCTAGCGCCTGAAAAAGCAGATACTGAGGTTACTGCAAAATCTGCCATTAACATCAGTTTGCGAAAATTATAGCTTGTAAAAGGTCAATAATTTAAAGTGTTTATTTTTTTATTTTACAGTATACTCTTAATTTTGAAAATTGGGTTAGTTTTTTCCTTTAACCAAATAACAAAATTATTTAAAATCTTGCTTCAGTGTGAACTGTGGACACGCGCCAAAAAGAAAATTATGACGTCATATTATGGGTGCTACCGTTTTCAATCCTAAATGTAGTGTTTCCTATGCGTTTAGATCTGGCAGCACTGTTATCCAGTAGCGGTGTGCTATGGATACTTTTTCATGTATCGAGTACTTAGATACTCTTTGAATATCAGATACTTAGTAATCATAAGCTTCGTAATAGATATGTGGGTAGCGGAGTCGATTTAATGATCTAAGTCTGAGATAATACTTGAAAGTTAATTAGATATTGCTTTTAACAATATGAATTACAGTAAATATATTTTGCCCATAAATACTTTTATTTGTTATTAAATAAACACATACAATTTTATACTCGCTAGAAATATAATGTGTTTTGGTGGGCATAGTTTTAACAAAAAAAATAAATCTAAAAACGCTTATAGAAAACTAAAATTTTAAAATTTAACACAGGCTCACAAACATCCCTCACTGTATTTTAGAACGACTACTTAGTTTATTATGGTACAAATTCACTTATCCACAAAATTCTCGAAAAAACTAATGCTTAACTAATTTTAATTAAAAGAAAGGCACCAGCATCGTCACTCAAGCGGTGAAAATCACAAACCAAAGGGATACCGACAAGTGGACGCAATAAGAATGTGCTCTAATCGGCCATTCCAGGCGGCACCGAAAACAGCCGTTGCCATATTCTCTATTCCTGCGTTTTCTAATTATTAGTCCGCTTTCCTGTTATTCAATAGGGTATTAATTTATTAATTTGTATGGTATGTCAAAGAAAGGAATTTAATTTCGAACTAAAAATGTGGGAACCACTATTATAATAGGGATATTAACAAGAAATATTTGTATGTGATGTTTTGTGTTTTATTTTGTTTTCCTTGTTTAGTTTATTCCACAAAAAGTAAATGAATATGTTGAGTTGTTAAAGAAAGTAGTAATTACTAAATACTAATTATTATTTATGTAAATTATTCTATTGCCTGTTAATTTTGTTTAAACATAATTGCTAAATGAGAAATTCAAACGTTGATACTAACATAGTTTATACATGGTGTATATTTTTTAAATAAAATAAACTATGTGTGTGATGTGTGAGCCTGTCCAAAAGTTTATTCTGCCTACCCTAAATATTATTAAATCAAAATAAGTATTTCCAAAAAAATTTACAAAAAAAATAAAAAAAACGAATAAAAAAAAACATATTCATACTAATATTCCCAATAGCATCTGAAAAACGAAAAAAACGATCCTATTAAAAAAAAGAAAGTTGATGAAGACGAAACTTCGGATTCCATACTGAATACAACCATTGGACAGAGCGGGCAAAGTGGCAATGCAATAGTGAAATTCAATTTGAAATCTGTCTTTAAATAAGCCCTGGAAATAAATAAAACGATTCCGGATATCTTCGGAAATACTCCGAACTTTAAAAATTTCTAAACGGCATATTGTTAGACACCTAAATGCGCAATTTTGCCCTAATTTGACCGACACTGTATCTCTTATGGTTTTCGAGATCCCCATACATTGACTCGAATTCGACCCACCCTGTATATTCATTTAGATAGGGAAGAGGTGGCGGAGCTGCTTTATATTGACTTCAACTTGGTGGAGAAAACTGAGAAAGTGGAGCTCATAAACTGGGTATGTATATTAATAGGCAAAAAAAAATAAATCCAGTGTAACAATCCATGACTGAATTTATAACATATTTTGATTCCCTACTTAATAAGCAATCAAAAAGACATCTAGTGGTAGGAGATTTGAATATTAATCTACTGAATATTGGGACCAATGACGTATTTATTTATAAGAATGTAATAGATTTAGATAATTCTAATATACTAAACAGTATTACAGAAGAACAAACTACTCGAAAAACAATAAATACAAAAACATGTTGACCACGCTGTGGCAGATAAATGCATTGGTATCTGTGGTTCACTTAAAGTTGAAAACTAGTGACCCTCTGCCATAAATTATTAACGTTTCTTTTATAAAATGTTAAAAAGTTCAAGCCCAAAGTCTATCACAACATCAAAATATTAAACCATACCAAATTTCAAAACATATTAAACTAATAGAAACATGTAAAAAAGAATGTGAGCATATTAAGCAAGTACAAATTAGGGAAAATAATGCTTGGATCAATGATGTATTATTGAAATGATTAAAGAAATATATTACTTATACAAAAAATAGGCATAGTCAGAATCAATTAACTATTAGTAAGTTTATTAAGGGAAAAATAAAAAACATTTATTTTAAAAAATAAATGGGAACAAACGGGTACCAATGATAAAAACAATGGAACCTTATAAATATTTTTCTAAGGACAAAAATAGTGGATCATGTATTGATAAGTTGAAAATAGGTAATATAGATGTAGACAGTAAGGACGAAGATGTCAATTATCTAAATATGCATTTTGCCAGAGTGGGGAAAAATATTGTCAAAGAATTAAATAGTGAGGTATAAATGCTGGGACACAATCATAGGTTTAATGACATATTTTGTGAAAATACCATATATTTAGGAAATACCAATGAACAAGAAATCAAAGAAGTAATATCTGGACTTAAGAAGGACATGTTAAGGACATAATAAATCTTCTAAGGCTATCTTGTAAATATATTGGTACAGATGGTCAATAATGTATGGTATAAAAGGCATTTA
>MU182575.1:319255-341872 GCA_016904865.1 Pissodes strobi | reverse complement strand
ATATTATGAGGGATATAAATTGGATTGTGCACTTGAAACATAAATATCATTAAAAGGCAGATTTGTTGCTGCAAATATTATAGATATTTGTAAATCAAACACGACTTTAAATTGTCAGTATTGTGGCAGCCTTAAACACAAAATATTTTTTACGTATCGGAAACTTCGAAAAAAGATATTCTTTCGAAGGCTCCGAAAATTTTGCTATTTTAAAACTTCATCAATATCTGATTCCTAAATGTCAAAAGCATAGATAGAGTCTCATTTTAGTGGGCTAATTCGGTCGATAATTCCGGCGATGAAAGTTTAGAACCTCATCTTGGGTATTTCTTTGAGCTTAATTATTTTTTAATTTTATAGTAGCACCAAACAAAAGGATTTTACTAAATTTAACGCATAAAATATGCTTCATTGCCAAATTTGTTTCTATTTTAATGCTAATTTAAATTTAAAAAATGCTTTATTGTCTAAATAATATTCTACTGCGCATTGACAAAACTATAGAACAAAACATAATACAAAAAGAAGCCAGTAAAAAATCAAGAATCATCAGGATGTTCATTTCAATAAATATACAAATTGAAAAATTATATAAAATAAATGTCAAAATGAACAGTAAAAAAAAATGCCGAGTACAAAATGTAAAATAAAATTACAACTTTTATTAACGGTATAAATTTATTAAAACAAAATTAGATTAATGTAAAAAAGGAACAATTATTTCATTAAACACTCAACATATTTGCAATAAAAATCTGCAGTTGCGTTCTGGACTATGAATCATCAAAATCTATTTTCTATGAATTGCAAATTTCTTTGATAAATACTTAAGTATATTCGCATTTATTATATAGAATGTTTAAGGGTTTCTAAAAAATATTATGTTGCTATAAGGTAGGTACCTACCTACTTTTACAAATTAAGTATTTTAAAGTTTTTATAAGTAAACAAGTTTAAGCTTTATTCTAAGCGTAAGTTAAATTGATTTTTCTAGGAATGGCTTGAAAATGGTTAATAAAACACTAATCTCTAATGAAAACTGACCTTTTACATGTCCTGGGGAAAGTTTTGATCGTTAGTGCAAATTTTATTCCTTACATGTTTTATGTTTTGTTATTATTTGCCCAGTCTTGCCTTTTCTTTTTCGCCTTTCTGTTGTTCTTTTTTGCTCAGATGTTTTGATTTATCCACCTGCCATGCCCCAAATGGCCCGGAAACCTTTGAGGAAATTTAGATACAGAATACAGTTTCATATTCATATGGGTTAATTTGGGTTAGTTTGGCTCACAATGAATTATTAATAGTAATTCATTGTGGGCGTCTGAGGACCGCTCGCACATGTTCTAATATGTAGTAATTTTATGATAATGTATTTTGGCTGGCTTTTTCTGGCTCTCAGTCTTTTCGTCCTGATGAAGCCAAAAACTAATGGCGAAATATAGTGGCGATTTAAGATCAAATGAGTTTTACTTATTAACAAACAGACCGCTTTCCCGATATATTCGCTTTAAATTGCATTAGTACGGTCGAGATCAGCTTTAATACAAAAAACATGTGGGGTGGTATGGTATAGTATGGTATGGTATGGTATGGTATGATAGAGGGGTTACTCGGAAAGATTTGCCCTTCAACACGTCGATCACAATTGATCTTTTGTATATACCTTTCCATTTTACACGAAAATTTCTATCTCTTTCGAGAACCTCAGAATGTTTCGAGGGTTGAGCCTTTGTAGATCTCCAGGTGCCACAAGGGAATTTTCGAGATGCCTCAACCTTTGGCGCGTTAGTGCCTGACATTCGCAGAGTAGATGCTCTGACGATTTAGCTATAGTTTGACAGACTCTGCATTGTTCGTCAGTGGAGTCATGGCCAGTGAGAAGGTCTACGTCCAGTTTTATCTCATTTTTTAGTAGCTTAAGAAGCTTTTTTGTGTAGTTAGGCGAGTGAGAGATTAGTCTTTTGGAATATCTCTGCCCAGGTACATTGGGTCCATATGTGTCTCTTTCCGCTTTTTTTCCCAATTTCTACACACAGAATGTTTCAGGCATGCAAAAGGCAGCCTGTACACTATTCCGTGCGAGCTGGTCAGCGGCTTCGTTGCCTTCCACACTCTCGTGCCCTGGTACCCACATTGGTGTGAGTCTGTTTCTGTTTCTGTTTGCCAGTTGATCTGTAGCCATCCGACAATCATCCGCTTTTAAGGCTGCTTGACTATCTAATAGGATATAGATCTCTGCACCTCTTAGGGCCGTTTTGGCACATTCAGATATGGCTATATTGATAGCATTTAGTTCTGCTTGAAAGATTGTGGGAGTGTTTCCTAAAGATGCAGAGATTCGACACCTAGGCCCGAAAACTCTGGATCCCACTCCTTTGTTCATCTTTGATCCATCTGTGTGCGAGACAAGTGATCCCATCTCTAGTTGTTTCAGTCTTTCCACTGTAGTATTGCAATCTTCAATTACCACTTTAAAGGAGAGATCAAAATGGAGTTTTGTTTCCATTGTATCGGCTGATTTGGTCATCGTCTCTATCTCGATGTCCTTCAGAATTTTAAGGTGACCAGGCAGGTTTCCTCTGTCTGTGTGTTTGTGCCTGAGTGACTCAATACGCACTGATTCATGCCTCCTATTCTATGCATATGTGTAGCGGAAGGAGTAGGGTTTCCAGAGCTGCTGTGGGGCACGTTTTCATAGCCCCTGTTACCCCCAGACAGGTGAGACTTTGTACTTTTGTTAGCGTTAGTTTTCGCTGTGCTGTTATTTCCGTTGTTTTTATCCACCACACTAAACAGGCGTAGGTTATAACAGGCTGTACAGCAGTGTTATAGGACCACCAGATGATGGAGGGTTTTAGGCCCCATAATTTGCTAAAGAGTCGTCGACATGCCCAAAGCGCTGCCGTTGCTTTTTTGGTAGTTCTTTCCAGGTGTGGGTTCCAGGTTAGTTTCCGGTCAAGAACGATGCTAAGGTACTTAATCTCTTTTGAAAGCTCTACCGTTGTCCCTCCCAAAGTAGGTGCTTTAAGATCCAGCTTCCTTCTTTTTGTGAATGGGATCACTACAGTTTGGCTTGGGTTGACATTTAGTGTTTCCTGTGTACACCATGTGCTGACAAAGTTGAGTGCACTTTGCATACGTTCTGAGAGAACGTTGTCATGCTTACCTCTTATTATTATAACTAGGTCATCTACGTAACCTTGGACTTCAAAGCCTGCTTAAGTCAGTCTTACCAGTAGATCGTCAACATCCATGGACGATAGGACCCCTCGTTGGGGCATCCCTTTATTACTTTGACTATGACGGCTGTTCCCCAATGGTCGCGGTGACTTCACGGCTGGTTAGCATTGATTTTATCCGCTGTGTTGGTTCCACTCCTCTGCGGATTGTGGCTCGCTGAATGGATTCATGTGAGGTGTTGTCAAATGCACCCTCTATGTCTAGAAATGCACACAGCGCCACTTCTATTTCAGCCAGTGCCTTCTCTATATCGCGGACAAGATTTTGAAGAGCATGAGTGGTAGATTTCAAGGGTTGGCATGCGGCTTTTTTTGCATGCAGTGGAGCATTAGAAAGGAACTTGGTTCAATAATCTCTTCCATCGTTTTAAGAAGAAATGAGGTTAAGCCAATGGGGCGGTTAGCCTTTGGTTCCTGTTGTGATCGTCGCCCTGTCTTTGATATGAACGCTACCTTAACTTTCCTCCAGTTTTAGGAAATTTAGCCCAATGCAAAAGTGGAGGATGTGCTCCATACCTTGTTGTAATAAGATTGCGTCTACTCCCGGGGATTTATAGCGTTTAAAGCTATGTATCGCCGATCTAATTGTATTTTTTGTTAGGATTTTGTGGGCTAGACCTTTTACCCTTTTTGTAGGCCGCTGAGCGGTTTCAATGGGCTCGTATTCTTGTGCCAGCTCTTCTTTGACAATTTTGCTTGACCCGGGAAAGTGTGTTTCTAGAAGAATCCTTAGACTTTCTTCAGGTGTCTCAGCATAGGTGTCTAGGGCTCTATTCTTTAGTAGGCCGATTTCATTTGAGTGCTCCTTGAATAGCACTTTTTGTAGACGAATGGATGGTGCTAATTCATATATCTCTTCACAAAAGGACCCAAAAGTTCTTCTTTGGAGGGGTGGTAAAAAATTTAGAAAATGTGAAATAATGCTAAGAGTAAAGTACTATTTTTCAGGAGATATAAAAACATATGTATATTGAGAAATTTGATAAAGATCAAGTTTTATGTCGAAATAAGAAGTCACAGCCATCAACGAAACTATTTTTTTTTATTCACAGTTTTAGGCTTTATGGTGTATGTACTAAAAATGATTTAAAATGATTATTTAAATTATTATCAGTTTATATTTCTTACACAAGCAACAACCAGATAATTTGATAGATGTTAGTGTTATTGCTATAAGTTGTAAGTACTTAAAATGAAAATGCGATTAAGTAATTAAGAAAAAGTTGAAATTGTCCTTAATGCAAATGAATTTAATGTGATTCATCCTGAAAGAGGAAATATCAGCTCTGTCGCTGTAGTGTTTTATTGAAGAAATCGTGACGTGACGCGGCCTTGAAAAATCACTCTCATGAAACCAAAGAAGTGTTCGCTTCAAAAATTTAAAGAGTGTTCCCGTAACTTTTTCAAATTTTATGAAGCCGCAAGAACGAAGATGACAACAGTGACGATTAATTTAATGTTTTCATTCGCAGGAACACCCCCGAGCAAGTTTTTATAAGAAAAGTATTAAAAAGACACAATTACAAACCATTCAACGGATCAAAATTTGTTCATTCTCTGTTTCCAGGAGATATGGATATTAGGTTGGCCTTTTCTTTTTGGCTGTTTCGATCATAATGTATATTTTGGTTTTAAAATATTATATTCTGACGAAGCGATAAATTCCTCGATACATTCTCGTTACTGAAGCACCAATAATTCTCATTGGGTGGTCAAGTGTGGAAGTCAAGTTTCAGAACAAGTAAACGTATGGTGTGGTATTTTGGGAAACAAGATTTTGAGGCCAATTTTTGAAGTGAATACTTGTTGGGTTTCATGAGAGTGATTTTTCAAGGCCGCGTCACGTCACATCACGATTTGCCGCGTCACGTCACGATTTATTCAATAAAAACATAACTTAATATAGGCAACCACATAAACAGAATAACCTTAGACTATGAGCACATGAAACTAATCAATAAAACTCCGAACCCTCTAGAATAGCAACCGCAATATAGAAGTATTCACTTCTATCACGTGTACTGTGATACTCGCGACTTTTCGATACAATCTAAATGGAAATAATTTTCAAAATTTTTTGAGAAGGGAATTTATGGACTTGGCAGGAATTAATATTTCAATTGGATGGAGCGCATTGTCATCATTCCGCACAAGTAAAGTATTGACTAAAAATATAAACTTCAAAAAATAGACGATCACTTTACAAATCGGCCTCCGAAGTCTACTGACCTAACACCTTTAGATTTTTACCTCTGGGGGAAGCGTAAAGGAAATGGCTTATAAAAGCAGACCTCAAACTGCCGCTGTATTAAGGAACAGAATAAGACAAGCATGAATAAACTTCCCTATTTGTGATATGATTTAGCAGTACTCTACCTGCAAAAGTTAAAAATCCATTAACCCACTTATTCCTGAGACAAGGAAGTCTGCTGGTAGTCGAGACATTGTGTAAAGACATGTGTAAACATATCCTATATCGAAAGGTTACGCTGGTCTGGGTACCGGGAAACGAGGCCGCTGACGCCTTTGCCAGAGAAGGCCCCGCACGTAGATACTTGAGGCCTAGCCTGATCCCTGTGTGGGGAGCGCCCAGAGTTTTCGCGAAAGAGCTTTGGAGTCTTGGACGGAGGGTCGGGCCGAAGAGGTATGGCGGACGACTTCGGGGATCAGATATTCGAGGTTCATGATACATGGGCCCGCGAAGAGTCGCGCTAAGGGGTTGTTGTACCTAAGAAGGAGTGCAGGGCCCCGGTAGGATTCTACACAGGGCACTGTAGGCTTAGACGGCACCTGACTCTGCTGAGAATTGCAGAGAAGGGGGAGTGTAGATGGTGCATGCAGGACGATGAGACCATACCACCTACTTTGAGTGGGCAAAACTCAGAGTTTTTGGCGCGATACCGATCGATCCAGATTCAGTCTGTCGTGTTATCCTGAACAAGATGCAGGCTTTCTTAAAGAAGACCGGCATCCTGGAGGTTCTCTAATGCGGACTGGGGGCATAACAGGCGCAATTGGTGGCCTAAGTGCAAGGCCCGCTAGGGGCCACCACTTCTGATACTGCTACTGACAATCTTCTGAAGTCATAATAGCGGTTTTGTTTGATTTATCGGCATTGAGAATTTTTAACTGAGGATTATCTTTTAAGAAACTTTTGGTTTTATTTAACTTTGCAGATAGATATGATTTTTTATTTGCACCTTTCAGTTTGTGTTTAAAGTTCGTCAGAATGTTACAAGCTTTAGTGCGTACCTCATCCTTTTAGTTATTAGTTAAATGGGAAAAACCGGTTTCCATGTTAGTGATTATATTTTCAATGTTTCCATGAGCTAATTTGATAGCAAAATTAGAACCTAAACTTAAAATATCATTTGCGAGGTTCGGAATTTCTGTATTGGTTAGGTTTTCAATCCAATTATTCTCTCGAAATTTCGTCCTATCTTCGTTGTTTAATCATCTAGAAAGAAAGTTTTCTATTTTTGTCCTGGTTTTATTTTTTATTATTTGATACAAATTTTCCATCACTAATCTCTGAAATTTTCATGAGTTTATCAATGTCAAGAGGGATTCCGTCTTTAATAGAACTTTCTAAGCCTGCTAATGCAGTTTGTAATCTGCTAATTTGTAATATTGAAATACTTCTTCAAGCACAGAAATAACATGGCGATGAAAGTAGTTGAAAGAGACCAGATCCACGTCTTTCCAGTGCAAGATAGGCATCAAACAGCATTAATGTTCTGGCGTGTGTTTGGCCGTAAGATGTTTATTTACCCAAAACTATTGGAAACAACGCTCATTGATTTATGGGAACATAACAGTGTGCTTAGCCTACAAATTTCAGTTAATTAAGCTCTACAAAGCGGATAAATATTACCGCCCCATTTCGTGAATCAATAAATTAAACAAGATAAAGTTATTTCCTGTGCTATCGGAATGTTTGCTGTGGGACTGCGGGGTCGATGATTTTAATTATTTTTTATATTAATATTATTAAGATGGTCGCTATTGTATTAGAGTAAATAGATAACAATTACGGAAAGAGTGGAAAATAAATGAGTCAGTTCGTTAGAGGGTTTAGTTTAGCAGACAACCGATATTACATATTATATTACGTATATCAGAAGTTGGGTAAATGCAATTTTGAGAATTTGTTATCTACTGTTTTCAACATGGTTTCATGGAGTTGATTAATAGGGTTTACTTTATATACTCGACAGCCTTTGAAGAAACAGAATATTACATACAATTTGACAGACGAACGCGGCGTCTCACGGTGACTACAGCTAAGGCAAAGGCAAACATGCTGGCCGAAATGTTTTCATCGCACTCTACCTAAAACGTCCCCCAAGGCAAGCCTCTCCTCACCATCATATCCAACATCAACACTGCCATGGCAGTTAAGTTTCACCACCGTGATATTTGTAAAATCATCAAAAGGCATCAGGACCGGATGGAATACATGCCATCGTGTTAAAGAACTACGACAACGAACTAACACCCATTTTCTCCAGACTTTTTTCTCTGTCTTACCGAATAGGGATTTACCCATCTTTCTGGAAAGTCGCTCGAGTGCATCCCGTTCCAATAGAGGCAAGAAAACCACGCCCTCAAACTATGGCCCAATTGCCTTGCTTCCAATAATCTCCAAAGTCATGGAACGTGTAGTCAATCAGCAACTACTCAAGTACCGCGAGACGAACAAACTAAATAGCGATAACCAATACCGATTCCGCAGACAGAGTTCGACAGGAGATATCTTGGACTAAGTCACCCATATATGGAGCAGGGCAATTAGGAGCTACGGAGAATCTCGAGCGATTGCGTTGGATATTTTGAAGACATTCGACAGAGTTTGGCATGACGGATTACTCAACAAACTGCCGTCCTTCGGACTGCCAGCGAGCGTCTCTCTGCAGCTGGCTTGCCGATTTCATTAAAAACCGATCTCTGCACGTTGCAGTTGATGGACACATTTCAGACACATTCACCATTAATGCGGGAGTGCCTCAGGAAGTCAGGGCGCAATACTTTTACCAACTCTGTTCTTCACCTATATTAATGACCTTCTGACCGAAACCAATAATCCTGTTTCCAGTTTTCAGATTACAGTACCCTCGTCTCCCAATTTAGATCAGAAAAACCCTTACCATCGATTAAGACTTGTCACCGTAGACAGGAGCGGATTACAACAATAATTAATTAAGATCTGGAGAAAGTTCGAACTTGGGGCGATAGAAATTTGATCCAATTCAATGCAGCAAAAAACCAAGCAGCCACGTTTACCAAGAAAGCCAATACGGCGGGCTCTGACATGATTATGGCAGGTTCGACCATTCGTTCATCCTCGTCAATCGGACTAATGGGTGTTCCGGTCAACAGCAATATGTCCTGGCATGACCACGTTGCTAACATCGCAAAATCAGCCTCGAAGAAGCTTGGAGCGCTATTTCGCAACAAAAAACTGTATACATCGCGGCAGCTACTCTTGGTCTGCAAAGTTCAAATAAGATCGTGCTTAGAATATTGCTTAAACATTTGTCATGCCGCGCCTAAGCACTACCTAAAACTGCTGGATTCCGTTCAGAAGAGAGCTATGCTTCTCGATGGCGACCCGGAGTTGATCCGGGGTCTGAATAGTCTGGAACACCGCAGACACGTGGTCGAAATCTCCCCGTTTCACAGCTATTTTCACGGCAGATGTTCCCGACAGATCGGTTTTGAAACACTATACTTAAATGATGCAAATAACGCCTAGGTTCTGAAGTTGCCAAAGGGAAAACTGATTTCTTGTTCGTCCAAAGATTTTCAATAAATCTTCAGAACTAAGCAAATACTTGATGCAACTTTGGAAAAGTTGAATACTTATCAAATTCAAAATTTGGAACATCTTGCAGCGCAAAGAAGCATGGGGAACTAGTTGTTCAACAGGTAAGATATCTGGTACTTCCGGTAGCAGTTGCTCACTGGCGTTAATATTTGACATAACAGAGGTTCGACCCTTCCGCCATAAATCAAGGTCTAATAGAGATTGGGCAGAAGTGCCTCTGGATAAGCAGTCATCTGGATTATTTTCAGACTAAATATATAACCATCACTCATCTGATTTAATTAAATTCTGAACTCTATTTGCCACAAACGGTTTTCATCTGCTCGGGCAACCTTTTATTCAACTTAAAGTTATTAATGATTCAGACCGCTATATTTTATCAACGTTTAATTTTAATTGACCTCTTAACCAGGTCAACTAACCTTGCAATAAGCAATGCTACGCAAAGCTCAAGACGAGGCAGGGTTATAAGTGCTCTTGATAGGAGCATCACAACACTTGGAAAGAAGAAGATTGGAATAAGCATGTTTTCCATCCCTTATAAAGATTACAATATAAACACATCAACTGTAGGCCTTTTCTGAAGCTTCAGCGAATCCAAAAATATGAACAACGTAATTTTCCAACATATCAATCACTGGAATAACTGATTTAATATGTGCATAACTTTAAAAATGATATCCAATTCTATAATTCGGGAATTTTTTAATACCTACAGTTTTGTTTGACATATGACTTTTTCAAGATAAAAGGTGACTTTCTATTTCCTTAGGCGGGAACTCTTAAATAAGCAACAGAGATCGATAGGAGATATATTGGCCTACGTCACTCATATATGGAGTAGGGCAATTGAGAACTACGATGAATCTGAAGCGATTGCATTGGATATTTCGAAGGCATTTTACAGAGTTTGGCATGACGGATTGCTCAACAAACTGCCGTTCTTCGTACTGCCAGCGTCTCTCTGCAGCTGGCTTGTTAGTTTCCTTAGGAACCGATCTCTGCACGTTGCAGTTGATTAGACAGACACATTCACCATTAATGCGGGAGTGTTTCAGGCCGCAATACTTTCACCAACTCTGTTACTCATCTATATTAATGATCTTCACCAGCGACTGAGACTTATCACCGCAGACAGGAGCAGGAATCAAGCTCTGGAGAAAGTTCGAACCTGGGGCGACAGGAATTTGATCCAGCTCAATGCAGCAAAAACCCAAGCAGCCACGTCTACCAAGAAAGCCAATACGGCGGACCCTGACATCATTATGGCAGGATCGACCCTTCCTTCATCCTCGTCAATCGGACTACTGGGTGTCTCGATCAACAACAATATGTTCTTGCATGACCACGTTGCTAACATAGCAAAATCAGCCTCGCAGAAGCTTGGTGCGCTATTTCGCAACAAGAAACTGTATACACCGCAGCAGTTGCTCTTGCTCTAGATAGCGCAAATAGGACAGTTCTTAGAATATTGCTCACACTCCTAAGATGCCGTACCTAAGCACGCCCTAAAGCTGCTAGATTCCATTCAGAAAAGAGATGTGCGTTTCGTCGGCGAGCCGGAGTTGACCCGGGATCTGGATAGTCTGGAACACCGCAGACGTGTGGCCGAGGTATCCCTGTTTTACAGATACTTTCACGGCAGATGTTCCCAGGATTTGGCCCGCATCATATCTCCCCCAGCAACGCATGTCAGACAGTCGCGACAGACGGCAATAGCGCACCCGTTCGTTGTACAGCTGGAAACATCTAGAACATCGCTTTACACTGATTCTTTTGTCTGGCGTACTGCATCACTGTGGAACTCACTCCCAGGATGTCTGTTTCCCCTAATTACAACCTACAACTGTTCAACAACCGTGTCAATCAACATCTTCGTACACACACCGCTCATCGAGTGCCATAGGATCTCCCTTTAGTGTGTGTGCCACTGCCATAAAAATAGAAAAATCATTACTTGAAAACAAATTAATAATATTCCGTTCGCAAACATAACTCTGCACTTTTTGGTAAAAAACTCAAATCCAAAATAAAAAATGTTAGTAAAGCATGGTGCTCTACTAACATATTGTAATTTTTTAACCACTTTGTACAGTGTGCATTTGAATTTTTCACCTAAAAGTGATGAGTTATGCCTACGAAGGGGATATTAGTAAGGCAAATTTAAAGCAAATTTCAAGCCATGATTATTTAAGTGTTTCAAGCTAATGAATAAAAAAGTCATCTTTTATTTTTAAAGAATTAGGTATATTTCCGAAATATTATTATTATATTATATTATTATATTATTTTTACTTTTTGACTAAGATTGGTTTAAATGCAAAAACCAAAAAAAGAAAAGACATTTTTGTAAATTTCTGAGGCAACTTTTTTTCATAAAATTTGTAGGTTGTTTCAATATGCATTCCACGATTTGAAAATTAAACGAACGACGAACAAGGAAAAGATAGGAATTAGTCCTAATTATAAAACGAAGTTTTAACCAAGATCCAGAATCCAGATTATTAAAATAAAATTTTATGGACCGATGAGAGGACATTTAACACTTAATAGCAAAAACTGTCATACTTGGTCCGATGAAAATTCACAAGCTGTTGAGCCACTTGCTTTTCAAGAGCGTTTCTCAATGCAAATTTAGTGCGACAATTTGTGACATAAGGTCCAGTTTTTATTTGTGGCACCTTAAATGGGTTAAGATATCTCAGATATCTCGAACTCAAGGGAAGATGAAATTAAACACTTTATTGATGAGCTACTACTTCAAACTCAACATATAATTTGGCAATAATACGGAGCACCTCGCCATAATATTCTGGCAGTGTGTATCTTCATAATAATTATCAAATATGAATGGGTAGATATGGAAAAATCAACTGGCCCGCGAACTCCCCAGATCTAACGCCCATGTTCACTTTCCTTTGTGGCTACTTGAAAAATACAGTCAATAGAGAAAGAAATAACAATATTGAAGAAATTTAGGAAAAAATTGTTGAAGGAATGGGAAATTTATTTGAAAATAAGAACGAAGCAATTATAAGTCGGCTGGAACGTCACAAAAAAAATTGGGAGGAAAGTGTCAAGGTTAATAGGGGCAATTAATTAAGGTTAAACATTAAACGTTTTATTTATTTTCTTGTATTTTATTGATTATAGTATCAATTACCTGGTATGTTATTTCCAAATTTAGCAAACAGAAAACTATGGATTGTAGCTCATTTTGTAAAATATTAGCAGAAAATAAAGGTGAAAGTGACATTTCAAATATCAATGCCATGACATTTGAAAAAACACCTTTATGTCTAGGTAGCAGCAGGTATTTAAATACATAAGCAATTATATCAAAAAAATCATAGTGTTTTCTAATTCCAAAACCTTCAATATTTCGAAAATTGTTTTGTTACATAATATATTATTAAAAAATATGGTATAATACATTAAAAAAAACAATGTTGGCATGTTTACTTGGATGCTCAATTTCTCGGATGATTGTAAAACTATATACATAGTGTGGGAGGAACTCGTCTCTAGCAGAAGTGCATGGAGGTCAGAATATGTGGAAATTTGAATCGGAAACCAGTCTCAAGCTTTGGCGAGTGGAATTGAACCAGTCTCCAGCCAAAACGAGTGGATTTTAAGGATCCCTCTCTGGTTCTTACTGTGGGCTTTTGTATATGAAAAAGTTTCCATTTGATGTGTGGGTACGACAAGAAACTATTAAAATTCCGATTCCACACATTAAAAAATGTATTAAAAAGAGACGTAAATAAGGGTGCATGAATTCCCAGCGCCCGGCTCCACCTCTTTTACCTGCTTCTTGAAGGCTTACAGGTAAAAGAGCGTTTTTAAAGATTTTTTTTAATACCGAGTGTATTCAAATTTTGTTGGCGAATTTTATTATTCTAGAACTTTTCTTTGTTAATTTGCATACCAAGGGTCGGCCTGTTTAACTATAAGATCAAAAAGTACCTGCACCTGGGTATTTATTTTAAATTAAATGATTTCGAGAATTTAGTAAGAAGTTCCAAAAAGTGATGGCATATTTATTAGACTGCAGATGTTGAACGAGAATAGGTAATTCTACATTTAAGAAAGTGAACATTTTCTCAAGCAACTAATGACTCGGTTGACGGAAACCACATATTTTAATTACTTTTAGTTTTTGGCGTTTAAACGTATCCAATCTATGGTAAACACAAACCCACCTTATATACAATACGAATATACATGTAATTAAGTATATTCCATTTCCTAGAAATGCCATATTCTAGATCACAAAATCTATATTAAATCCATATTAGCCGTTGTTGCAAATACACTTTTCCGCTATAAATACAATAATTAACTGAATTTAAGTTTCTGTTAAAAATTTATAATTTAGTCCAATGTTTTTTTCCGCATTATACCCGACAACATGACGAGATACCGATACCGATAAAAATAATCCATATTCCCCAATATAAATAACTTGCACGTTTTTATTTTTTTGGCGAAAAACCAATTTTTTGAATCAAAACACGTATGCGGTATATCTCGAGCAGTTTACACGATTTTTAAATTGAAGCCATGTTTCAAACATTTTAAGATCCTGAGTGTTTGTCTATATTTTAATCATAAACGCAATTTCGAATTTCACCGAATCATTTTTAAAAAGTATAGGTACCACTTGTTCTCGCGGCTCCAAAATAGAATTGGAGCCGTTTACATTGTGTTCATGCATGACTATGGCAGGGCCGATTTTAATAGATTTTACCATGGGTCATTTCCATAAACCACTTTAGGAAAACAATAATATTTTATTTATAATATCTTTTCAAAGCCAATTTAAATTCGGTGTCATGGTGTCGGTGATTTTAAGTAAAATTTTCAACTTTAGTGTAGCTCTGTAAGCACAAATTTTTGTTTTTATCTTTGAGACTATTTTGCGCTGATGTTAAATTTTTGGCAAAGAAAAATCGAGGAGCTTCAATTCAATGTTCTGATTCTGAATTAAAAATTATGGCGAGAAAAAGGAAGGTTTGCAAAAAGCGAGCAGAAGTCAAAAATAGCGGAAAACGAGATAAAAATATACAATTAACCACGAACAAAAACGTATAAGCTGTACTGTATCAATACCCAGTCAATGTTGTTGGCTGTACACAAACGGAAAAAGCAGCATGTCTCTCGGAATATATAGTTCTACGTATTTAAAAATAGGCCTAACAATATGAATTGTATACCTAAATATATTACGAAATATTAGGTACAAGTTTCACGCACTTAAATGGACATAAATAGTCCCGTTTTTAGGAAAATGCAAGAAAATGACACTAAGTACCGCAGCCAATATCGGAAAATTCGCCAACTAATCGTTTGTTTTGTTTGCGTTATTGCCGGCTCTATAAATAAGGGACAGTAGACGACAATCGGCGGGTATTAGGACCAGCGGTACTGCCAGTTATTGAGATCGGCAAATTATATTTTTGAAATAATCAAATAGCCCCCTTTCTTTATACCTTGCACCAAAGTAGAAAGAAATCAGAATATCATATTCACGTTCTTATTTTCAGAGTTTTAATACTTTTTCTTTGTCAAATATAATTCCAATTACTCCCATAAATTAATTATGAAAGTCTAATGGAAGCAGGTTTTTCCCCAATAGGTCAAATATAACGCCATGGCCTCTACGCATCAACGGCCGAGTAAGTGGAGTCCCGTATGGCAACCTTAGCAACCCTGTCGAGACAAGGCGCGCGGGAAAACTGAATAACGCAACGTTCTCACTTAGGTCAACAACATTTTGTCTTTTTAGAGCAAATTAACGCTGTCTACATTCCGCCTGAAGCAGATCAACTCACAGACGAGGAGGATTTCTCAGATGATCCAGGAATAATGGAAATAACCAGAATGGAGACATAGCGGAAACTTTCAGGTACCATACTACCCAAGAGGATATTTATGACGTAGAAAATTTCAAGAACAAACACAAACCGACTTGGAGAGCTGATTCATTCGTACACCAAAATTTCAATTTTTCAATTCAACTTAAAGTTTGTCGACGAGGACGTCATGGATTTTATTATCGTGTTTTCAAAAAAATACGTGCGGGACAATAAGAACCTCCATGACTTTCTAATTTTGTCTGAATACCACAGCTTACCCCAGGCAGATATAAACTAGTCTTTAGATGAGGACAAAACTGTAAATAGTGTCAGGGATTGCATGAGCAGGAATAAGTTCAGATCTATAATGCGCAACCTACACTTGAGTGATAATAATAACTTGGATAAGAGGCAAGCACTCAAAACTCAGCCCCTTTTTCTATACAATGCATGAAAAGTTTCTACAGTTTGGTGTTTTCTCATTTAACTTGTCCATTCATGAGCAAATGGTTTCGTATTTTGGACGCCATTCTTGAAAGATGTGTATCAAAGGAAAATATGCCCGCTTTGGATTCAAGCTTTGGCGCATTTGCTCTTCGGGTGGAGACCTTTACAAGTTCATTCCTTACGCGGGAGCAGTAGAGCCAACTAAGCTTGGACTTGGTGCCACTGTTGTTCTTGAACTCCTGTCAATGGTGAAAAATCCACAAAATCATAATGTCTTCTTCGATAATTTTTCTCGTGGCTTTTGAAAACCAAAGGCTTTTTTGCTATTGGAATGATTCAGGATAACAGAACGCATCGAAAGTAATTGTCCTTTGATGTCAAATAAAGACCTCATAAAACAAGGAACGGGCTCCCATAATTCTCAATTTGATGAATCCGTTGATAAAATGAAACGATAATTCCATTGTCTCAGTTATAGTACTCATTATCATTGTGACTGCGAAGAGATATGATAAAAAGGCAAGAAAAGAAGTGTTACTTCCACAACCAGCAGTTATTTTATCATATATTAAATACATGGAAGCGGTTTTTCCTACACGTACATGGAGTCCTCCACTGCGATCCTAGACCTATTGTGGCTCACATCTGTGGTTTCCACTAGGCCAGAGACTCGATCCTTTTCACGAAATCGATTAGGTTTTTGGGATGGATAGTTTTCAAATCTATAAGTGTTATTTGAGAATTTCCAACTGTTTGTCTGGTTCTTTCCATTGCTGGACACTGGCATAAAACATGTTCCATTGTTTCTTCGTCCTCCAAGCACAAGCGGCATTCCATTTCTTCGGAAAGCCCTACCTTGTTCATGTGGCCTCTTAGCCGAAAATGGCCAGTGTATATGCTAACTACAGCCTGATCTATCGACCAAGTTGAAGTAGTTGTCTAGTTCTCAATCCCGATGGCAGATTCACTGTCATCTTTGAATGTGTTAGGCCCGGTAACTCTCTCCATTTGGCTACAATTGTTGTTGCGTCTATCTGGAGAGGGCTTCTTTAGTTGTGTTGTAAGCTACTCCCAGTACTGGTTCTGGTCCTATGAAGGCCGTTGCGGCCGCCTGCATTGCAAGAACATCAGCTGGGAGGGGTGGATTTGCACGATAATGGCGTGGCGGATTATAGAATACGTGTAATGGGTCAGAAATGGTGGTGGCCACTATTTGTAAATACCATAGACAGTACCATTGTAAATGCTTGGAAAGTCTATAACATGGTATAAATGAGGTGTCGCAAATAAATTTCAAATCATTCATTGGAGTACGACTTCTAAAAAGATGAAACCATGTCGCTAGGGCACTACCTAGCTATTCCCAGTATTGGTTCTGAGCCTAATACCACCTATTGAAGTGTGCTAAATCCAGACAATTTATATTTGTGAGTTTTGCGTGGTTTATTTACACGCTAACTGTTTCCGTCAATATCACCTAATACTTTAGGCCATTGATACGTATACGCAACACATTTTTCTTCATAAAGTAATAGCTTTTACTTTTTTAACCATCAATTTGTGTTATTGTAATGTTTTTTTTTTTAATTTTAATGTGCTGTTTATCACTTTTAAATTTTATTTCAATCCTTGGCCGAAAATGGGTTAAAGCATATTTGATATTGCAT
Source organism: Pissodes strobi (assembly GCA_016904865.1). Classification (NCBI taxonomy): domain Eukaryota; kingdom Metazoa; phylum Arthropoda; class Insecta; order Coleoptera; family Curculionidae; genus Pissodes; species Pissodes strobi. The sequence continues at coordinate 324,834 of MU182575.1, read as the reverse complement.
ATTTAGATTTTTATGTTATTTTTTCTTTTTAAATGATGCATGATTTCTTCAAATATTTTTTTTTGTTTTTATTTCTGTCCTCTATACCAATCAATTTTCAGATGCATTGTCCTCCATTCTAACTTTTGGTTCTGGTAACACATGGGAAGTATGAAATTGTCACCACTAAATAAGTTTCAGTTTGGGTGTATAATTAAGTATATTAAACACTAACCATGATAAATACGTATTACTTAAATAATGTGGAATAATAAAGACCATTAGTAATAAATTTGTATCCTACATAGAAAGACCAAACACAGTAGATCTCAATATTCAAATCACAGAATTTACTAAATCACATATCTTATATGGGCCTGAGTATTATCAGTGATCCGTAGACGTTGGTATTATCTTAAATAGGAGAAAAGTATAATATTTTAAAACTAAAACCGGCACTGGAAAGTCTTGTTAAAATAGATTTTTTATAGAACATCAAGTAATGACGTCCGTTAGTCGGCATATGCAAAACCCCATTTTTTTAAAGAAAAGTGGTAACGATAATTCTAAAAATATATAGAATAATAGTTCAAACATATGAAAACTAGTCGAATGTGACATCTTGTTTTTTAGTTTCACGGAAATACACACACCAGGTTTATCTTGTCAAATTTAATCATTGTATACGCAGGCAGTATTAAAATTTCTGCTTAGTTGTACATAACATTTAATCGACATTTTTTCATTTTGCACATAAAACTTATGAATTCACCATATAATAAAGAATATCGTCTTCTCCACTATCGGGAATTGCTTTCTAAGGTCTATTCATGTAATTTAACGGCAATGTTATGTTTACTTGTGGAATAACTTGCGATGTTCCCCATAAAGTTTATATCGAGTGATTCTAAAAATTGCTATTGCTGTTCTTGGATCGTGCCTTCTCACATTTGTCGTGCATAAAATCATTCGCATACAGTTTAGCAAAAATTTCTAGTGTACAAATCACCCTATCGGAGACCTGACCAACAGTTGAGTTCTCTACATTGGCAAGCCATCCAATACCGTAACTATTGTCATATCTTTTAATGATATGATCAGGTCTTCCATTTCTCTCCAGATACATTATGGAGATTTATATAATCTAGTTCCACGATTTTACATTGTTAAGGGTTATTGTTAAGGGTTATGTCCATCTGAATCTTTGAATTGCTTATCGATTGGAAAACTATCCTGAGCATATGTCTGTTTTGTGGTCATATCTAGCCTCCAGTTGAGTATCCGTTTCACTTCGCGTTAGCGAATTACCAGACCTGGCATTGAGGAACTCACTCTCGGGATAGTTCGGGGTAGTCTTTCCTTGATGATCTAAGGTAGAAATTGATGCAAATATTTTGGCAAGATTGTTCGTTTTGTCTTAAGCCGTTTCCGCTATTGAGCCATCATCCTTGGTCAGTGCTGGGATTGACGTCTTTGAGAAACTCTGATTGACAGCTTTGACAACTGACCAAAAGGATCTTGATCCGTTAAAACAGTTGAGAAGCTTGTTCTTGATCTGCTCGTTATATTCCACCTTGCTCTCGTCAATGGTCCGCTTACACTGGTTTCTGGTCGCGATGAATATATTTCGATTTTCTGCTGTCGGATCTTGGCGCCATTTGCGCAAGTCGGCATTTTTAGCATTGACGCATCTTGAACAGTTCTTCCCAAACCATGGTTTACTGTTTCAGATACGTGTCAAAGAAGAGGGGATGAAAGCTTCCATACCAGCTAAGATAAGTTGAGTTATCTCATCAGCAGATTCAGGGGTGTTTTGATTCCTAAAGCAGACATCTTTCCAAGGAGAAGAAAGATAAAACTCGCGAAGATCACGCCACTTTGCAGACTTGTAGTGCCAGCCAAACCTTTCGGGGTACCTGTGGCGCCTGTATTTTGATAGCAAGTTCACAGGTTGCGGAGATAAGATTGTGATCTGATGAGCCCAACGGAGGTTGGACATAGTGAAGGGACTATTCGAATACAAATAATCGAAGTATTCGATTCTGGCTTGCGTTCGAATGCATTCGATTCTCAACGAAGAATTCGAATACCAGAAATATTCGAATGCGCTAACAACGAATCAATCGTCCCTCGAATGCTGGTTGAATCGAAATGAAATGTGAATCGGCAGTATCGGCACAATTCGTGTCAAATGCGATTATAATATAACTAACTTCTTCGATTATGCTGGTCTGCCGTCTAAGCAACAAATAATAGCGGGCTTTGTTTTGTATTATGGTGAACAATAATCGAAAACGCTATACTATAAAAAGTATAAAATAGAGTAGTTTAATTACTGTGGTAGTTTTTTAATTGTTGAATATTTTTCTTCTGTAGTTAACATATTATTAATTTAAATGCGGTAGTCGGCAGGTCTGACATACATATTTTTGCAATATGCAGAAGATAAGGAGTTTTGGGAATTCAAATTTAAATGAATAAAAAGTGATGATTTTAGTAAATTTTTAATAAACTTTTACATAATATCTAAATAAAACAACTTTTAACCAATATTTTATTTTTTAATCGTAAATGCTTTCGCTAATCTTTGTAAAAGATTTTGCTCTTATGCATAAATGTATCAAGAATGAAGACTTCTAGATCAACCAATCCAGAGTCAGACCATTTGTAAATTTGAATTTAAGAACGAGACTTCGAAGTCACTCGAAATCTCGAGAGGTTGAATCACTAATTGAAACATTTAGGATATCGCGACTAATCCAAATAATTCGATTCTTTGTATTCGAATAATAATTCGATTCTCAAAAGTATTCGAATGCATTCATTCTTATATCAACTTATAAATCTTCGTCTGGTCACATTTTGTTATTTTCCTAATTAAAGAAAGAGACAATCTTTGCATTTTATTGTCATTGCCAATTTCCCGTATTCGTATCAACGGAGCAGCAAAAGCTAGTTTATACTTACCAGTATATAATTACAGAAATAGCATTTAAGCAGCTCGCAATATTAGAAAATATGTAATTAGAACGTCAACTTATGACGTGGGCAATTCGCCACGGGTGACACTCATACATTTTTTAAATAAAGGCAGTGTCTAGAGACAAAAATTTATTTTCGTGTGTTCCCGTCGACTTATTTTGAGAATTCCTTGAACGTGAAACCAGGGCTTCTGCGTCAAAAGCAAAGCATTACACATTTTAAGGAAGTATCAGAACTTTTATCGCTATAATTAAAATTAAGGGTAACTATTTTTATAGATATACAAATTTGTTTGAAAAAAATTAATTTTACAAACCTACGTAGAATTAAACAATGATCAGCGTAGCACAAGTCTGATGCCCGCCAATTTCATGAATTTATTGTACTCTGCTTTGTCCCCAAACGGAACTGGTTAACTCGCAAAAGCTCTGACTTGCCAGAAATAGTAGATTCGGCCACGTTCAGTATTCTCGTAACCAAAGAGTTACCTCGGATATAAAATCGAACTGCATTTACGGAGTAAAATGTGTAAAACAGGAAAATATTAACTTTTGGGGAGATATTTCACTAAAAACTGGTACGTGTAAAACGACTTTTAGTCCAAAATAATAGCACCAACTTCGTAGCAGATTACGTATTCAGTTATGTTCTTTATAATGGACATCACGACGCGCAGTGGTAAGATATTCAAAACAGGAAACTTGAAAAGTACTTTTCTAAGATCAATAAGGTGAAAGTGTGACATATATTTAGATTAACCTTTATCTTCTAAAGCATGCGTCGCCAAAAATCGTTGGCTTATGGCAAGGATCTTGGGATCTACATAGTCGAAGAATAAATATACACTTTAGACGCCTAAATCTTGTAAGGTTTTCAACACTTTCTAAATTAACATTTCCTCAATTTTATTCAACACTATGTGGTTCCTATCAGTATCAAAATTCGTATTTCGGTTTAATTTAATAGAGCAGTCAACTATATTATAGTTGACTAATGACTGCTATCAAAACTAACACAAACTCTATAGACTTTTTTATTTCAAATAGAGCGGCCACAAATATCTTGCTTTCTATGGTTTCAATGCCATTTTCATTTATTATAAAAATTGTAGAGAATAAAATTATCTACAACTTTTGTTCAAAAATTTTTTTTTATGTACTTAACTATTTTTGAGATAGAGGGCGGAGCGCGTGCCGAGCTTACCTATTCACAGCATAATGCAAGGTCAACCGTAAGTACCGGTAAATAACACGCCGTATAAAGTCTATCTTCCTCTTCTTCTTCTTCTTTTAGCCTTCTCTCGTCCACTGCTGGACATAGGCCTCCTCTAGGTTATGCCATATCTTTTTATCCCGTGCAACCTGTAGCCAATTTCTACCGGCTGTTTCCCTTATGTCATCTGACCATCTCTTCTGCGGACGGCCTATACTTCTTTTTGATGTTCTAGGTCACCTTCGTATGAGTCTGCTTACCCACTGTTCCGGAGGATTTCTCGCGGGGTGTCCGGCCCATCTTCATTTTTGTTTTGCAATTCTGTGCATGATGTATATGACCTTTGTGCGACGTCTAATTTCTGTGTTTCTGATTCGATCCCTGAGACTTATGTCAAGCATTGACCGTTCCATAGCTCTATGTGTTGTTTTGAGCTTGGTTACGTTTTTTTGAGTTAGTGTCATCGTCTCTGTTCCGTACGTCAGTACCGGCAGAATACAAGCTTCCCATACCCTTCTCTTTAAACTAATTTCAGGTATTTCTTCAGAGTTAACATTTTGTATTGCTATTTCGGGTGCATTTAGTTTTGGATTTCGCATTTTTGACTCGTACAACTCAGTATAAAAATCTTCGATGGCTTTTGAGATATCTGTGATGTTTGTGATCAGTTTTTCCATCTTTATCTTTTATTCGATGCATACGTTGTTGTCCCCTTGATAGTGTTCTTCTTAGTACTTTCATGTTTTTATTATTTTCAATTATATTATTTATTATTCTTGTATTGTAGTTTCTGTTGTCTTTTCTGATTTCCCTTTTTATGGTTTTGTTTACGTGTCTATATTCATCAGAGTTCCTGTTTCCAAGTTTCGTCTCAAGTCTATTAGTTGTTTTGTTTCTTTGGTTATTTTCGTTTCTTTTGGTTTTATTCGGGAAGCAACTTTTTTTACTGCGGTTTGCATACCATTTGTGATCTTTTGGGATAGGTCGTCTATGCTTAGGTTTTCGAGAGCGTTCAGTGATGTGATTTTGTGCTCTAGTACTTGTTGGTACATCTCTATTTTTGTTCTGATTGCATCCGTTTTTGGAAAGAGTTTTTTTTGAATAAGTTTGCGTCGTTCGAATTTTATATTCGTTGATATTGTAGCCCTTAACAGTCTGTGGTCACTACCGGTATGTATTCTATTTAAGACTGAGACGTCTGTAAATATTCTTCTATCGTTTGATAGGATAAAATCAATTTCGTTTTTTTGTTTTACCGTCCGGGTTCTTCCATTTTGGGTGGTTTCTTGAAATACGTGTTCATGCAATAGAGTTGTTCATATTGTAGATAATCTATTAGTCTTTCACCACGATTGTTTCTGCTGCCAAGACCAAAAGTTCCGATGTTTTCAAGGTTGTCTATTTTT
>MU182575.1:178188-319245 GCA_016904865.1 Pissodes strobi | reverse complement strand
GACACGTAGATGGTGACCATTTAATATAGGCCCCCTTAATTTGTTTAATAATTTTTTTTTTTTTATTTCTTAGAGCTTTCGTTCTAGATAATGGTCTATAATATCATTTTGGAAATGCCAAAATTTCGAACATAGTTTAATTTACACTAAAATTATATAGAATCAAAGAAAATAATAGCCAAACACTTTAGAATTAGGGTCGGTCAAGTTTAAGGTATTAAACAAATTTTAAAAATATATAAACCATAATTTTGCAAACATTTTGCAAACTGGAAACACACAAGGAAATCTAGAGCTGTTTATTAAATAGGGGGCAAACTTGACCGTTTCCCACCGTCTCATATAAAATTTAAAAAATTTGATGCCATTAGATTCGGCTAATTTTGCACACCTTTTTTCAAATTTTGCACACTCTTCTGGGGAAACCTGTGAGCCCTCCCCCCGTTTGTCATAAAACTGAAATTTTTATGCCACCATGTTCAGCTAAATTTGCAAAATTTTGCACACATATTCTCAAATTTTGCACACTCTTCTGGGGAAAGTTATGAGGTGTTAAAAATTTGCATTATCCACACATGTACATCATACAAGAAATCTACAAATATCTATATAAAATATCAGTAACATAAAAACAAATACACCTCCTATAAAAGTGATAACGAAAATAAACAAACACATCTTTAAATAATTATTTTATTGTTAAGTGCATTGTACGTTGTAGCAATAATTAATCTTGTTTTATATGTTGGTCAGTTAGAATGCTTGTAATTTTAATTTTATTCTTAGGCGCCTGTTGAGACGGAGCTAGTCTGTCATGCATGGGAATTCGAACAGTAAGGGACCATGAACCATGTACAAGGAGAAGATAGATCTTATAAAACTAACAGATTGCGTAAAGCCCTATATATTGCAACACGTAATATATTTATTGGCACCGGTAGCCAATACGATATTATCTCTATAAAGCGCTGCCACTGATAAAGAAATATAATTAATTAAATTCTGTTTATTGCCAGGGGCCACGTGCTCTTATACATTAACTCAATTATTGTTTTAGTCCATGAATAATAGAAACAAAAAAACAATTTAAATATATCTAAATGAAGAAATAAAACCATTTAAATGCAAGTATCTAGTAAAACTGTAAATTGCTTATTTGTTCATTCACGAAAAGTTAAATTCTAATTTAGGATGTTATTAGAAACTTGCGGGTTAAGAACGAAAAATGTATAAAGCTTTTATTTAGAAGAGAGATTTGATGCTCAACTTGCTTCCAAAATATTTCCATAACCCATATTATTGGCGCTCGCATGAGTCACATTCAATGTATGCCGTAACAATCTATAGAACTTTACTGATCTATTAGGTATATCTTATGCTCTGAAGAGGAATATATAATCTGACATACCTATAACTAATTTGGACCTGCAGCAAAAGAGTATCTCTATTATTGTAGCTATAAATTTATTTCTCTAGGCTAATGGTGTTAGAATTAAAGGAAGTTGCAATAAAAAGCTTACGTCAATGGAATTATTAAATTTGCAATTATCAAATGTATACGCTGTTACTACGAAAACAGCTTTATTAACGTTCCATTACTCAAAGGTAACATTGCTTCGTAGAATTCTCAGCATTACGTATTAAAGTTTTGAAAGTGATGAGTTTATTTTACAACATGGAAATACAATTATTATTACTACTGCGCATAGGTTGTTTGCATATACACACTAGAAAATAGAGGCGACGTAAGATTATTACGTAGGTTCAAATTGAAAATCTTAAATTAAAATTGCGCCATGAAAATGGTGATAAAATATATAATTTTACTTCTAGTATTTTCTCAGTGTAAATTCGCGATCATCATTTCATGCTCTTCGCAGTTGCTATAATATGGAAACGATCTCATAAATTCCTTAATCCGGAAGACCTTTTACTTCCTATTCCTGTTCTTCCGTCGATGTTAGCTGGAGCATGTCCGAAATATGCAGCTTTCTTTCTTTTTAAGAATGAAGAATATTTCACGTGGTCTGCTCATTATATGGAATACTCTCTATCAACCCATGACATCTTAGGTAAAATCTGAGGAGCCACATTTATAAAGCCTCCAGTCCTCTCATTATTGATATTATCAGTGTCCACTCTTCAACAACTCTCTATAGGAGGCTTTTCAAGTTCAGATGGCCTGCTATTTTCTACTTGAGCATCAGGTTCCTATTTCACGATAAGACAACTGCTTAAGTATTTAAACTTTTAAGCGGTGTTTTACTTATGACCATAAAATTTAATAATTTTAAAGCTATATCTAATTCAAATTCGGCACTTAAAGAGATTAAATGAGATTAATCTCTTCACTAATAATAATTATTCATGATACAATAAACGTAAGGTATGATATCGCGCAGGCGACGATTCGTCTGTGACGTCATTGCGAGTTTTGTTTGGCGCTGCGCGCCGGCCGGAATTTGCAACATCAACGAACGTGTGCTTTGCATTTGAGATTCGTATGTTTAATGGTGGCTTCCCACGGCCCGTGATATCGCAGGCCGGGCCGCGCCAGCTCGGGCCAACACGCCGTGGGAAGGGTGCCGTCCGATGTCGCCCGGAAAGATCCGTGATTGCGCGCCCGATCCGCCGCAAGTCGGTAACTTCAAAGGCGCGGCCTGGCCTGACCTGTCGCGACCTGTCGGTGTCTGTTGTTATCTGTGATTTTTCGGGCCATTTTCCATTTTAATACGTTCTGCCAAGACCTATAGCTGGACGCCAAATGTCCCGATTTTCAATCAAGAATCAAATTTGCCGCAAAACAAAACGCCCATCGAAAAATGAAATTAAATTTTTAGTTCCAGCCCAAATTTAAAAAATATTTTAATGATATTTCAATTTATCGCGTCCATTCCAGCATTCAACGCGGCCACTGAACGCATTTTTTCACTTTGCGACAATGCATGGACAGACTCTAGAAACAGACTTACAGTTGAGCATATTAAAAGTCACAAATAAAAGTTAATTTTACCCAGACTTGTAGAGAACTTTACAAACACGCGCTTAGATTAAACCATGCTAACTCAAAAAGCCAAAAAAATACTATTTAAAAAAAACAATGGATTATATTTTTTAGTTCTAACACAACAAAATGTTATTTTTTACATTACATAGGAATAAATTTCCTTTGTAACATGTACCAGCATCTACAGCTCACTAAAAACCAAGGTGACGAGTCGGCCCGAACGAGTTTCGAAGTCAATCTTAACTTCACTCATGGCCCTCTGCTCGCTTCGCTCGCTCCAGGGCTCGATGAAACAAAACTAACCCAAATTTAGAAAAAAAAACAAACATAACTTTAAAAAAATAAATAAAAAAGCCACCGACGGGAATCGAACGCAGAACGCCATAATCGGAAATCCAGAATCATACCACTAGACCACGAAACCGCTTTGGGCCTTTCCGCTAGACCGTATAGACAAGGGTAAAAAGTAACGAAACTCGTTCGGGCCGACTCGTGATCTTGTTTTGTAGTGAGCTGTAGATTGCTATTGTAATATGTTATCTATACAGAATTAGAAGTACTAAGAAGCCGCCTTTTAGTTGTTTCTCAATGTTAAGATTGGTATGTTTTCATGTTACATATTATGTAGGTATCTATAAGTATACATACTAATACTAGGTATATTCTATTCTATATTTGGTTATTTTAAACCTACTGTCAACCAGTCAACCTATCGAAATTTAAGATGCTGAGTTTCAAGCGATATTTTTAAACGGAACCCTATCTTCAAACTCTTGAAGAACAGGCCCATACAGGCCATGGGAAGACCTCACGCGCGGCGAAGCCCGATCCGTGCTTACCTGTGCTTGTCCGCCGCCCGAGTCTGGCCTGTTCTAATACAGGCCGTGGGAAGCCACTTTTAAGACGATGTTTATTGGTATTTTTAATTAAAAAAACGTTTAATAATGAGGTGTGCTGTGGACGGATGTAAGGTGGATAACCAAGGCAAAAACTTTGATAGGAATATAAGGTGTTTCACTTTTCCCAAAGACAAAATACGTGTAGTAAGTGGGTTCACCTGTGTTTTCGTAAGGATAAATTTAATAAAACTTCTGCACGTATTTGCTCAAAACATTTTGAGGAAGATGACTATGTACAGGGTGGCCCATTTAAGACGGGCCTATACCTTATCTCGAAGACTACGATGGTTGCAAAAAAAAATTAAAAACAAAAGTTGTTTCTAGTAAAACGATCTTTACTTTTGTGTATTTTTTTAATCGTTACTTTTTTATACACAGGGTGGTCAAAGAAAGTTACCATTTTTGGATTCTACTTAAAATTCTAAGCATATTAAATTTGATGTATGATGTTACACCTCTAGAGTTAGTAGTTTCACAGCTATAAACAGTTGAAAATCGGTACTGTGGCTTCTTTTCACATTGGTAGCAGGAAGACCATTAAAGATGGAGTAAAATTAATTCCACATTCCTATCTTAACTTTCCAAGAGCTATCTGATGGTGCTAATTGATGGTACCTACAGAAGTACCAGATTTGGTACCCATGGTACCACCTGCCAACGGTACCTACCGTGGTACCAGATTTGGTACCCATGGTACCATCTGCCAGTGGTACCTACCGATGTACCAGATTTGGTACCCATGGTACCACCTGCTAATTAGTACCGTCAGATAGCTCTTGAAAAGTTTAGATAGGAATGTGAAATTAATTTTACTCCATCTCTAATGGTCTTGCTACCATCAGGATTTGATAAATTTAACAATTTATAAAAAAAGAAAGATGACTAAAATTATTATTTAAGAAAAAATATTATTATGGATTTCCTTTTTTTTTGCTGTCGATTGGCCAATACTCAATAAACGTTTTTTAGATAAAAGTAAAAGTTTATTACGTTTCTCAAAAGATGCTGTTTTTAATACAAGTATTTTGATCCATTCATCATAAAAGTTATGTTGAATATTTTTTTTATTAGTATTAATATGTAATAATTAGTTTTTAATTTCACCCAGGTCACAAATTTTCTTAAAAAATAGAGAAAATAGGTAAAACATAATGATTACGTGCCTATATAAACGTATGCATTTCAATAGAAGCCAATCACGCAATGACGTCACTGCGCGGAGCGAACGAATTTAAGACGGTTAGGTATCATACCTTCCGTTTATTGTATCATGATAATTATTAGTATTAGTAATTATTAGTGAAGAGATTAAATGAGATAAGTGCCGAATTTGAATTAGATATAGCTTTTAAAATAACTAAATTTTATGGTCATAAGTAAAACACCTATTGAAGACCTTCCATATTATTTAAGAGTAGCTATCACGGTGTCATCAACAAAGCGAATATTATTGGAGTTTATGCCACTTATTTTGATAATTTCATGATACCTTCTAATGTTTCCTGGAAGATGGTTTCAGATTATAAATTTAGCAAAAGCGTGATCATGCGAAGAACATTATTTCGAATTAACCTGGGCTATTTGCTATTTGGTTCCAATATAATTGGTATTGTGGATTTCAGTTCGATGGCTTTGTCACGTTTGGCATTCGTAAGTGCCTTTTCATAACAGGCCATGTTTGACGATCTAAACATTTTCGGATAAGAACTTGAATTGAAAAGAGAGCCTCACGAGTTTCTACACAATTTCCTCGTTTTTCGTTCATGTTAGCGTTTACTTTTCTACAAATTCCGGTGTGGCAGATTCACCGTAACTGTCCAACGTCCGTTGGGCTCATCAGACCACAGCCTTATCTCTGCAACCTGTGAATTTGCTCTCAAAATAAGGTACCCCGAAAGGTTTGACTCCACAGATCTGCAAAGTGGCGTGATCTTCGCGAGTTTTATCTTTATTTTCCTTGGAAAGATGTTTGCTTTAGGAATCAAAACACCCCTGAATCTGCTGATGAGATAACTGAATTATCCTAGCCGATATGGAAGCTTTCATCTTCTCTTCTATTAAACGTATCTCAAACAGTAAACCATCGTTTGGGAAAAACTGCTCAAGAGCAGTCAATGCCTACAGCAAATGGTGCCGAGATCAGACAGCCGAAAATCGAAATATATTCATCACGACTAGAAACCAGTGTATGCGGACCATTGATGAGAGCAGGGAGTGCTATAACGAGCAGATCAAGAATAAGCTTCTCAACTGTCCTAACGGATCAAGATCCTTTTGGTCAGTTGTCAAAGCTATCAATCAGGGGTTTTCAAAGACGTCAATCCCACCACTGACCAAAAATGATGGTTCAATAGCGGAAACGGCCAAAGACTGGTATTTCGCCGACGAGAAGTGAAACAAATACTCAAAAACCTATAGACACTAACAGGGCCAGAGGACCGGATGGCGTTTCAGCAATAGTGGTTAAGAAATAATGTGCTGCTGAACGAACAGCTCCACTATGCAGGCTTTTCTCCCTATCATGGCCTTATACATGCTTTTCTTCTAGTTGGACATGCGCCCAGGTGCAACCAATCCCGAATAAAGGTAAAAAACGATTCCAAATAACTACCGTCCAATTGCGTTAGTTTCCATCATGTCCAAAGTCATGAAGAAACTGATCAACGAACAGCTATTAAAATATCTCGAATCATCAGGCATCATGAGCCATCGCCAGTATGGCGCAGTGGCTCTCGACATATCCAAAGGATTTGATAGGGTGTGGCATGACGGATTGTTAAGCAAATTGACAGCATACGGACTACCACCAGCGCTGCTTCTATGGCTTTCCAATTTCTTAAGCGATCGAAGCATCCGAGTTGGCATTGATGGACATCTCTCGGAGGAATTTAAATTCAATGCCGGAGTTCCTCAAGGATGTATATTATCTCCAACACTGTTCCTGCTCTATATCAATGATCTCTCAGACAGGACAAACAATTCTATTTATAGGGTCATCCATTCCTGGAAATTAATTCATAGGTTTTATTTGATATTCGTTCATATATTTTCTGCATTTTTAGTCTTGGATACAGAGCTAAGTTTCATGTAAATACTTCCTGCTAATCCAGGTGTACAACTACAGGGACATGTTTATATTGGATATTGGTTCTGGAACAGTGGTTTTCAACCATAATAATGCAATTAAGTATCACAAAAGATCATATGGGCGCATATTGTTTTCCGAAATAAATAGATTATTAGGACATTATCGGCAGTAAGAGCATATTTGACGAGTTCAGAAAAACGTTAATGATAAATAATAGATATTTAAAATTAATAATTTTATTGAAATCAATGCAAAATGATTTTAAATTGATTTTTTCAATCGAATTAAAATAATAATAAATCAGATATTTTTAACTCACCTGATCATTAGAATGTTGCATCATTTTTCTAACAATAAATCCTTTCCATGCGGATTGTATTTTGATAGCAGCCTTCTCTTCTTTCAATTCGTCACTCACAGTATGCATTTTTGTATTTTTATTTTGATCTGTTTCGATGTGCTGCCCTGCGTCATTACTTTGATTAGTCTCAATTAGCCCTTCTGAGTGTTTACTTTCAGCGGTCTCACTTCCAGTAAGTTGTTGTTCAGAATCATTTTCTGTATCATCATTTGCAACAGTCCCACTATGTTCTTCTATTTTTTTAATTTGATTATTCGCTGCGTGTGTCCCCGTATTTTTGATTTCATTAATACCAGCACGTTTTTCATCTGCCCCAATTTGTTTATCGCTTTGACTAGTGCCATCTAACTTACCCATATTTAAATTGCTTTTATTTTCTTCCAAGTTTTTTCTAACTTGAAAACCTTTCCACGTCTTCTGAATTTTGGTTGCAGCAGCATTAATTGTCCTTAAATTATTATCGCGAGTGCTATCATCATTCTCTTCGTTTAACTGACCATCTATATCTTGCTTATTTTCTAGTTCCCTTTGTTCGTCTGATTTTCCTGCACTTAATATCGAATTTGATTTGTTTTCTTTGTCATGACTACTCTCACTTGAAATGGATTCGGTTATATTTAGTTCATCTTTTACAGTTTCTTGCTTGGTGGGTTGCATCAGTTCTGTTTTAGATTCGCTTACAACTACTTTAATTTCATGCGCTAATTCTTTAGCATCAGAATATGGTTCTGAATCGTTAATTTTTTCTTCTGTATTTATCAAAACAACATTTTTACTACTATCTTGTACTGAAGATTGATTGCTCTCCTCGTTTAAATGATCGTCATCAGATACGTTAATTATGCTATCCACATTTGCAGTTTGCTTATCCCCATTCCCTGCATTACTCTTGTTTAAATGCTCTTCTATTAATTCTATCTGCTTTTCCGCCCCTTCAATACCCGTTAAAATTGTTTTAGCTATTAAAATGTCATCTTTCTCTACTCGAGTTTCCTTAGAACTATCAACTGCTAAATTATCTTCTTCTGAATTTACATTTTGTAGCTCACAATTTTCACCCTGCTTTGGCGTTTTATTTTCATAGCTATTTTCTTTACTAATTTTTGTACTGGATATCTTAAAGTTTAATTTTTCTTCTAGCTCTTTACTGTCTGCTTCTAACTGTCTCACAAGTGGTCTTCTACCTGCAGATCTTCTAGTTGGTGCAGGAATTTTACTCTTAGCTTCTATATCCCCAGTCCTAATTATACCCACTGACCTAGCTCTTTTTCTCTTCATTTCGCCGGTGTTAGAGATTGAACTATTTTTCTTGTTGTTCAATAAATTTGCTTGTGAAAATGATCTTTCCTGCTTACTTCTAAGTGTTAAATTACTTGTCTTCTTGTCGTTACCTACATTTTTGTCATATATTTGGTTAGCTTCATTCCTTGACATTACTTTATTATTATTTAAGTTAGCACTGCGATTAGAAGAAACATTTGTTTTGCCGATTACGCCAATGTTAATTTCATTTCTTTTCTTTTCCTTTTGGAAAACATGGCTTTGCTCATTTTCAAGGAATGTAGTAAGGTATTCTCGAACTGTAGTAACAGCAGGTTTCTCGGTATCTAATTTAGCGTCGTAAATATTTTTAACAATTTCAATAACTGAAGCCACTTGATCAATATCGCCTATTTTTGGTTTTCTTTTGGTTTTTAAGTGGTCTTTATTATCATCTTTACTAACTTGTCTGCGTTCCGTCGATTCCACACTTGACATATCTGATTTGTCTGTTTCAGTATCCGCAGTTTCTGATATTAAATCAGTTTCTTTTACAGATTCTTTCGCTTCAGTACTTTCATCATTCACGAATCTATTATTTTCTTCTTTGAATGGAGTCGAGATATCATTAATAACTTTATGAATCTCATCTCCTATTGTTATTGCCAATGCGCTATTTTCTTCTTCAACATTTTCAGCATCCTTATTATTTATTTCCATCAATAGATGACTTTCTGCTTTGTCAGGCACGCCATTTAATTTTTGATTGTCTGAACTATCTGCAGATAAAATTTCGATTTGACTGTTTGATGTTTCTTTTAAATTATCTACCGACTTGATATTGTCTTTAGTTGGACTGCGGCCGGTATTTGTTAAATTGTCATTTTCCTTCAATAAATCATTATTGTCAGCTGCATTAACCATGTCTTCATTAAGCGCCGCGGCCGTCCTCTTAAGATTATCTTCTTCCTTACTAGCAGTAGAAATAATTTCGTTAATATCCTCCTTTCCAAGAGTATTGATCGCCATTTCTTGAGTATTTTCCGTATTTGAATATGACTTTTTAATTTCATGAAATTGGTGAAGCTCTGGTGATGTTAAAGTGTCATTCTTACTGAGCAATTTCTTGGTGTCATATTCAGATTCTTTACTTTCCTTGTTTATAGAGTTGTCATCAAAAGCTTTAATGAGATGTGTAGTAACAACATTTATAACATCTGAATTATGATCTTCATACTGGTCTTGGAAATTTAAGGGAGCATCAAGTTCTTTACTAACTGTATACGTAATATTTATATTGTCTTCAATATCTGAGATTTTACATTCACTTTCCTCTGTTTTGGGATTTGATATTTGCTTTTCACCAGGTTGCAAATTAGCACTTTCGTGAGTACTGTCTCTCTCAAGGTTGTCAAGGTTTTCATGAGAAGGTGAAAATATATCTGTTTTTGCTAACTTCTCTTCTACATTTGCTGAGTCAATATCTATGTTTTCGGCATATGAAACAATATCTTCAATTTCGTCTCCAGTAGCGTTTCTTTTATTTCGAAACCCAACTTTACTCGACATTGCTTCCAGCGAATCGGTTTTATCACTTGGCATATTAGTATTTCCATCACTAGAATCGGTTTCCACAATTATTAGCTTTAAACTATTTGATCTTTCATTAGAATCGTCTTTGTCACTTGACATCGCCTCAACGCTTTTATTTTTGACCCAAGTAGAGTCGAAATCTAGGAGATCCTTTACAGAATTAAATACAAAACTGTGTTCTTTTATGGGTTCTCCATCTTTCTCGGTTGCTAGGTCATTTGGATTAAAGTCATTCTCAATTCTTGTATCATATTCAAGAGCTGCTTTCGTTAAAATAGTGTGCTTATCTGTATCAGCAACATTTTCTAAACGTGTCGTTAGTTGATGAGCATATTCTGGTGCCTCTCGTTCAATATGTTCCACCGAGGAAACAATTTCTTCCATTTTAGACCTTTCATTGGAAGGTAAGGATGTGTCTGCTTTTTGATGATCACCCAGCTCGAATTCAGGAATAGTATTTATTCTTAACTCATTACTAGCAGATTTAGTATTTTCTTCCCTACTTTCGTTCGTCATATCACCTTTTTCCTCAATAACTTTTCCATTGTTTAATTGAGATAAATCAGTACTGGAAGTTACTGATTCCTTCGCTTTAAATACATGTTGTTTTTCGCTGCTTAAAAATGAGCTGAGAAACTTTTTAATCGGAGAATCGATACGTCCTGGTTGTCCTTGGGCTATATTGTAACTAATAATCCTCTCAGTGACATCACTATCCTCTAATTGCGGTTTACTGGTCTTCTCTTCTATTTTATCATCGAGTAAGCCTGGTGATATTAGCTGGAACTCATCTATGATATCTTTCTCAATACCTTTAGGTTTATTTTCATCTTTTTCTTCGCTAAAAGATATACCTTCTAATTTGTCTGCCTTAATCTCACTATCTGTAAGTGTAACATTTGATTTTATTTTATCATTTTCTTGAGAAGCCAATTCTTCATTCTCCCGAAAAAACTGAGTCTTTTCAGCAACTTCAACATTCGGTGGTTCTTTCGATTGGATACTTCCTTTCGCTACATCACTCTCTTCTTGACGATCAATATCATATTTGTCTTCAGCGTGTTCAGTATTTTCTGAAATACTGACAATTAGGACGTCATCCGAATCTCCCCTCTGCTCCATTTTGATATTCACTATATTAGCTTTACGGTGTGTAGAAGGCTCACCACTTTTATGTTCCGTTCTGTTTGAGTCACCGATTGATTGATTATTTAAGCTCGTCTCTTGTTCTGATTGGAGAGAACTTTCTAATCTTTCTTCAGTTAAAAATTGATTTACATCGACTGTATTTTTGTTATTAATCATTTCAATATTATGTTGTTTAACATGATGTTGATCGTCTAATGATATGTTCAGAGCCGATTTTATTCCTTGAATAATGATGTCACTTTTCTCTGACTCTACATCATTTTTTAAAGAAAGATCATCTTTAATATATTTAGTTTTCTTGCCTATTACGGAATCTTCAGCAATAGTCATATTCTCGCTTAATGAAATTTGGGAATTTTTCAATGCATTTTTATTGATTTCGGCAGAATAATTATTTATTTCCGCCATATCACTGTGATCGGTTTTATTGACATTTGTAGTGTTATTGTGAGTATTAGCCGGTTCTTCAGCTGGAATGTTACCTTCTAAGACTCCCAGCATTTTTTCTGGATTCATGCTTGACTCGCTTCTTTCAATATGCGTATTGCCTTTTTCTGCTATTTTTTTAATTTCTTCTTTTCGAACACTTTCTATACTTTCAGTGCTTTCCCCTACTGTACTGCCTTGCTTATTATCAATATTTACCTCTATATTATCAAGATTATTTGATTCCTTATTCATTAAGCTATCTTCTAACTTAATAATATCCTTAACAATATCGTCTGCAACCACAACTATTCCTTTATCAATAATGCCATTGTTATTTTTAGCAATTTCATCTGTTAGAAGATCTCTATTTTCTCCTATGTGTTTATCAATGATTTCAACGATGTATGTTGATTCTGGGTTCTTTTTATCCTCTGTTACATTTTCATCCTTCTTTACTAAAATATTTTCTGACAAACCGTCAGTATCACAGATTTCACTATTGCCTTGACTTACATCGTGTTCAGCACTTTTCTTCGAAATGTCTAAGATATTTTGACTATCTTGAGAATCTTCATTTCTGCTAGCTTCATTGGCCAAATTTGATTTATCATAGTTTTCATCAACACCAATATTTTCCAATGAGTTTACGTGAGTCTTGCTTTCTAGTCCATTGACGTTTGAAATCTTCAAATTATCAACAGACGTTTGTTCTTCAACTGTTTCGTTGATTTCGTCTTTAATCGGTTGCCTTACATCTATTTTAGTAACATCTTTACTACCGCCTTGTGTCTGAGTCTTAGTTTCAGTATAGCCCAAATTTGAAATAGGTGTTGATGTTTCTTGTTTATTAATGTTATCGCTGTATGTATCGCTTTCGTCGTTCCTCGAAATAGGTACCAATTCCGTAATTTCTTGTTTAACTTCTGATAACACTTCTCCAATTGTCTCAATATGATTTTCGTCTGTAATAGTGTTGTCGTTACTTATTTCAATTTCCTTATCTTCTGTAGATAAGCCTAGTTCTTTATTATTTTCGAGAAATAGCTTAGAAACTTCTTGAACATTTGTACTTGCGGCCCAAATGTCAGAATCTAAAAGGTTATTGGGGACAACGGGGGTAGTTTTAATAGCTTTATTTTGTGGTTCATTTAGATTTTCAATGTGTGCTTCAGTTTGTTTGATCTTGTTTACATCACTTGTGCCCACTATAGCTAGTACTTTGTCTTTTGCTAGGGCAGTATTGACATTCTTCTTCTCATTCTTCACTTTTCTTCTTGACTTTAAAGACTTATTCTCGTCGTTAGCTTTTGTAGTATCACTGGCAGATGATTTAACTTGCCTTGAACTGGATCGTTGTCTTTTTTCCCTTGGCGTGCTCTGTACACTTGAAGTACTAATGGGTGTAGAAACTTTTATGTTCATATTTGATGTTTGCTCTTTCTTTGAGGGCATCTTTGAAACTTCTTTGGTACTGTGTTCCTTTTTATCACTGACAGACCTGGGTTCTCTGCTTTTCTGAACGATGTTTCTTCTTGGTTCAGACTGGGTAGTTTTGAGTGCCGTTGGAGATTTACTTCGCATGCTCATTTGCCTCGATAAATGTCTGGTAGGAAATATTTTTTTGCTTTTAGAGACGTCTGGAGGTTTTAGTTGGGTTACTGACTGCGCTGTACGTATAGGGTATGCTAAAAATATATAAATATATTGTTATGAGGATAATCACGTAATATACCTAATATATACGTTAAAAAACGAAATGTCTCATATTCAAAACTAAATTTGGTGGATCTCGAATTATCAGTACAAATGCCAAATAAGTAGGTATAAATATTTAAAAAAAGATAACATCTCACATTTCCTGCAAATCATATTATATGAATAAATATAGATTTAATAAGAATTATAAGAATTTTTTACAGGATTGTATATTTGTACTGAGTAATTAGCACTGCAATTGTAAATTTAGAAAAAAGGTAGATTTTAATAAAATATTACAGCCGTTAATGAGGTGGGATCATATGGTAAGTACGCTTACTTATTAAAGAACTTTGTCGTATTATAAATGAAGTAATATTGCATTCTAATATAATTCTAAATTATTTAACAGAAAAGCTAAAAGGATTAAAAATAAATTGAGATATTCCATTTTGGTCTAGAAAATCGTAGGTACTATTCTCAAGAAAAGGTACGTTATTGTGTATGAAAATAAAAAATCTATAACTTAATGTGCGATACGTAACCATTCAATCTTGCCATAAGATGAAACAATATCTAAACAAATAAATAAATTTACCTTTCTGGTTAGGACTCCGTCCCCTCAGGATAACCAGTCGGGAAAAATATTCCGAAGCGAAGATATAAAGATCCTTCGGTTTTTTTAATAGCACTTCCTTCGTTAATCCTTCCATCACTTCTTCCAGCCCAATTGGGACGCTAACTCTTTTTACAATCATGCCTACCTTTTCAGTCCCTTTTTCGGCAACTGCTTGCATTTTACGCTGCTATTTACCTAAAATTTCAGTTTAACTAGATTAAATTGTTAGTTTAAACTAGGAATTAGATATTATCACAATCAAGTTTAACTCTAAATCTTTCAAAGTCAGAATTAAGGTGAATTCCCTGTTTGAAAATAAGGATGAAGCAACAATTCTTCAATCTGAATTTTTAAATTCGAATGAAGCTTAATCACCAAATTTAAAATTGAAAGTTAAGGATTTGTAAAGTGAAACTTCTTTTGGCGCGCTGCATAGTACAATATGCATATGGAGAGTAGTAAGCTGGTGAACGTGTTGCGCGGACGCGAATAGTGAGGTAGACGTGTAATGGAAGTAGAGAAGGGGATAGAGTTATGCGTCATATACCTAATACACTGCGCAAGTTTGTATAGGTTATTCTCCCTTTCTGTTTTGTGCGGATGCAGGCAGGATGCAGTTTCATTTCAGGCGTGTGGTCCACAAGCACACTAATCTTTTCCCTAATCCTCAGTTTTAAAGTAAGAATTCTGAGTGTGTTGAGGGTTTTTGCTGATTGTGATTGAATCTCAGAATAATAGATTTTTTCTTAATTCTATTTACAATGTTTCTTTACTTCTTTGAAACTAAGAGACTAGGAGTAATTAAAGATTTATTCCGAATGTTTCAAAGTCAGAATTGAGCATAATTACTGAAAATTAGAACTAAGCAAGCATCCGTAATTCTGAGTTGCAAAGTTAGAATAGGTTTTAATTACAGAATTTAAAAGTCAGAATTAAGGAAAAATGTTTACTTTTACTGGAATTCAAAATAATGTTTTTTTTTCTTAATTCTAACTTTGAAAGTAGGAATTGTGCCCAACTTTGACTTTCAAACTCAGAAATAACTCGAATTAAGGATTTATTAAAGGAGTGTTTGAAAGTCAAAATTGGGCATAATTACGTATTTCCAAACTCAGAATTAGACTTAGTTCCCAATTTAAAACTTTGAGTCAAAGAAAAATCCCTAATTTAAAAGTTAAAATGAAATATTTTCTCTAATTCTCAGGTTTAAATTAAGAATTAAAAATGAAAATCAAATGAAACGGAAATCAAAGTGAAACACTTTAATAAAGCATGTTCCAGTATAGCGAGAAGGCTGAAATTTTCAGGACATGCAGCCGGGGTGAAATGAGGATCCTGGACGAAAACTGGACCCCGTAACCCCCCTTCCCTCCTCGTTCAGCTAGGAGAGAGTGGAGAACGAAAAATTAAATTAATTAATTTTGGGAGAACGGGAAGAGCTACGTGGTCGAAATTTTTATGGTAGGTGCGCCTCATGGGGGGCTACCTTTGACCGCAGGTCATCAGTATAGGGGAAGAATTTTACCCCCACCTTTCAGAAACCCAAAAATTTTCGACAAAATGGGAAAAAAATTGAAAGATACAAAAAATTGTTCAGAAAGCTAATGAAAGTATAGAACAAAATAAGAAAAATAATAATAATAATAATAATAATAATAATAATAATAATAATAATAAAAAGATTGGAGAAACGCGGTTTTCGGCGAAAAAAAGGCCAAGGAGAAGAGTTGATAATTCTAGCTTGAATTTTTTAAGCCTAATTTTAACTTCTCAACTCAGAATGAACCGTATATGTTTAACTCTGAGTTTCAAACTTGTAATGAATGAAACACTGAAAATCGCATTTCCAACTAAGCAAGCATTCGTAATTCTGATTTGCACTGTCAGACTAGGTTTTAATCCCAGAATTTAAAACTCAGAATTAAGGAAAAATGTTTACTCTTACTGAAACTCAAAATAGAGTGTTTTTTCTTAATTCTAACTTTGAAAGTAGGAATTGTGCATTGTACCCAACTTTGACTTTCAAACTCAGAAATTACTCGAATTAAGGATTTACTAAAGGAGTGTTTGAAATTCAAAATTGGGCATAATTAAGTGGTTCGAAATTTATACTTAGAATTAATTCCTATTTTAAAACTTAGATTTAAAGAAAAATTCCTAATTAATCCTCAGGTTTAAATTAAGAATTGGGCCTGAAATACGTAAAAAGGACATTTACCTATTTCTGTCTAAAACTGAAAAACGTGTTTTTTTTTCATAAATCCAGCTTCTATTTTTTAAGCCTAATTATAACTTTCCAACTCAGAATGAACTGTATATGCTTAATTCTGAGTTTCAAACTTATAATGAATGAAAGTTTGAAATTCGCATTTCCAACTAAGCAAGCATTCGTAATTTTGAGTTGCAAATTTTGACTAGGTTATAATTCCAGAATTTAAAACTCAGAATTAAGGAAATATTTACTTTTACTGAAACTTAAAATAATGATATTTTTTTTTAATTCTAACATTGAAAATAGGAATTGTGCCCAACTTTGACTTTTAAACTCAGAAATATCTTGAATTAAGGATTTATTAAAGGAGTGTTTGAAAGTCAAAATTGAGCATAATTACGTGTTTCGCGAAACTCAGAATTCGGTTTAATTCTGAATTTAAAACTTAGGATCATAGGAAAATTCCTAATTTAATTGAATATTTTCTCTAATTATCTGGTTTAAATTAAGAATTAAGCTTGAAACGTGTAATTAAGGACTTTTTCATATTTCTGACTGAAACTCTTAAAAATGTGTTTTGAAGTGAAACTTCTTTAGCAAGCAAATAACTGAAAATCAAACGAAACGGAAATCAAAATGAAACACTTTCATGAAGCATGTAGCCGGGGTAAGATGAGCATCTTGGACCCCTGTTCGGCCAGAAGAGGGGAGAAGGAAAAACTAAAATAATTAATTTCGGGGGAACGGAAGAGCTATGGGTTCGAAATTTTTATGCTAGGTGAGCCTACCTTTGACCATATGGGGGGAACCAGGGCTGTAATTAAAGAGGGGATTTTGGGGAAAAAATCGATTTTTGCCGATATCTCTGCAGCGGAGCCTCGGATCGAAAATCTGACAAGCGATGACCCCGACACCGTACGGGGTCATTAGTGGGGGGCATTATACCCCCCACCCCCAGAAAAAACACAAATTTTCGAAAAATGGGAGAATATTGCAAAAATGTAAAAAATTGTTTGGAATGTTAATAAAAGTATTATAAAACGATATAAGAAAAAAATATATAAAAAAAGTTAGAGAAACGCGGTTTTCGGCGAAAAAACGGCGAAGCAGTTGAGCTACGAGGTCGAAGATGGCAAAAATGGAAAGAAAAAATGCATTACGAAAAAAAAATTAAAAAGCAAAAAAAAAAGTTTTGAAACCGGGGGCAAAAGTTGAGGAACAAATAGCTTAAAAAAAAAATAAAACTCAATTTCTACATCTCTTTCAGAACTTACACTTCAGTTGTGTGCTTATAATATAAATAAAGGTGAGGCACATAATTTGTTTTCATTAATCTAGCTTCAATTTTCTAAGCCTAATTTTAACTTCTCAACTCAGAATGAACCGTATATGCTTAAACCTGAGTTTCAAACTTGTAAGGAATGAAAGTTTGAAATTCGCAATTCCAACTAAGCGAGCATTCGCAATTCTGAATTGCGAAGTCAGACTAGGTTTTACTTTAATAAGCCATTTCCCGGCCTTGTAACGTAAATTACTATTTTTAAATTCCAACCTTGAAAGTAGGAATTATGCCCAACTTTAACTTTCAAACTCAGAAATAACTCGAACTAAGGATTTATTTAAGGAGTGTAATTACGTGTTTCCAAACTCAGAATTAGACCTAATTTCGGATTTAAAATTAGAATCAAAGAAAAATTCCTAATTTAAAAGTTAATATTAAATATTTTCTCTAATTCTAAGGATTAAATTAAAAATTAAGCCTGCAATGCGCTATTAAGGACTTTTTCCTAATTCTGACTGAAACTATAAAAAATGTGTTTTTTCTTAAATCTATATAACTTCAATTTCTTATACCTAATTTTAAGTTCCCACCTCAGAATGACTGAGTTTCAACTTGTAATAAATGAAAGACTAGGTTTTTAACTCCAGAATATAAAGCCCAGTATTAAAGAAAATTATTTACTCTTATTGAAACTCAAAATAATGTTTTTTTCAATTCCAACCTTGAAAGTAGGAATTATGCCCAACTTTAACTTTCAAACTTAGAAATAACTCGAACTAAGGATTTATTAAAGGAGTGTAATTACGTCTTTCCAAACTCAGAATTAGAGCTAATTTCGGATTTAAACTTAGATTCAAAGAAAAATGCCTAATTTAAAAGTTAAAATTAAATATTTTCTCTAATTCTAAGGATTAAATTAAAAATTGAGCCTAAAATGCGCTATTAAGGACTTTTTCCTATTTCTGACTGAAACTCTAAAAAATTTGTTGTTTTCTTAAATCTATATAACTTCAATTTCTTATACCTAATTTTAAGTTCCCACCTCAGAATGAACCGTATATGCTTAATTCTGAATTTCAAACTTGTAATGGATGCAACTTTGAAATTCGCAATTTCAAACTTCTGAATTCTGAATTTAAACTCAGACTCAGGAATTTTTGCTTATCTGACATCGGAATTAAGCCTTATTTTGATTTACACAAGCAGAATTAAGAAGTTTTGCTTGATTACAACTATATAGAACAAAAATATGTTCATTTTATGTCTTTGTATTAAAAATAGCATAAGGTATACTTTTTAAAATGATGGTTTTTCTTAGAAAAAATATTAGGATTTGGCGAGAATAGAGTAAATATTTATCATAATAAAATTTCAATCGGAGATTATGTCTTGTAAGTATTTTGACAGATAAATCATTCACATTTACTGGAATTTTAAATTTCCTATTTGTACCTACCTATGAAGTTGATTTTATTTCATTTGCCTTGCCATTGAGACGTTTGATAGAATGTCTTCGATTTCAGACGTAGAGTATTTTCAGGATACCTACTTATTAAGATGATTTAATTTAAGAACCCTAAACTTTATCTGCTTTTATTTTAAAAATACATTTTTTAAATTGATTTACTTTTGCGGATAATATTTGTGTGATAATGATAGAATCCATAATAAAAATCTAAATGCGTTTGCTACTAAAAAAAAGAGAAACAAAATAAAGTAAGTCGAAGAAATTTAAATTGTATGCGTTTTGCATAAACGTTAGAAAATTTGACTATTATTATCCTAATATCCCGTCTAGACTTTGGAAGATAATTTTAATTGGAAAGTAATCGGATGTTTCAGTTATTTCCGTAGATATTTTGGGATACTTATTAAGCTGACCTGATTTAAGAACCCTAAACCGTATCTGTTTTAAGTTTCACGGAGCTGAAAATGTAACTTGTGAAGATATAGCCCCAAAGTTAAAAAACGCACGGTATAGAAACACTATGTGTATTTTACATACCTAGGTAGGTATGTCAAAATGGGAAGAGGATTTGCAATCTATTTCCTCAGTGACATTTGACATTTTAATCTAAACCACTAGGGAGGAAAAACCTATACATTTAATACCTAATAGAGATGAAATAAAAAACGGGGTGAAGAGAAGATCCATAAATAAATATTATGACATTCATTTACTTACTTAAGAAATGACAGGTGCACTTCACAATAAAAATAATTATAATTTGCACATCATCAAACTCTTGCAAGAAATGCTTTAGCAATCCACTATTCGATCGGCAATGTTTGCCCTAAGAATAGTCCCGTTGCCAGACAGTTTCCATAGTTCCGCAAATACAAACGGAATATAATGTTTCCATTGGGGTAAATCACCCCCTTGACCTTGATGGAGTTTTTTATTTCCAAGATGATAAATTAAAATTAGAATTTCAATAGCGATAAAAGTTCATGTACCTACCTTAGTACCTATATTCAGCTTGTTTCTAGGAAATAATGTATCACGACCTTATAGTAGGACGTCACACAAATTTCAAAGTAATTTATAATGGAATTAAATTATTAGATCATCAGATTAAATTATTTGATCATTAAAATCAACATATTTTTGTAAGTAAAATGGTTGAACTAGCAGCAAAATAGATAGAATGATAATCGAGTTGAAATTTAAGCAGTGAAGTAGTATAGAGTAACTTCGCCAGTAAGCTCGCCACCTACAATTATTGGCTAGAAGCGGTGCTTTTAATAATAATTTAAATTTCGCGCTGATTTCAAGTATTTCGCTGATTTCCTTTCATTATCTTAAGGCCTACATATCGTAAGTTTTCTCCGCTCCATTAAAATTTTCTCCCCATACTTCCGGCTCAAATTCCGCGTGTTTGGTAGATAGCGCACCGCGAGCTACCTATTTTAAATAACATTTTTTAAGGTACGTTAAATTAAATTTGTTGGTAACTTTGTCGAAACCTAATAGTCGACCACTGCTCTGTGGCCGACTACGGGGACATATGACATATGGTCTATAATAATATGCTTACCTTTTTCTCGATTATTAATCAATGTAATGTTTTTCTTTGTTGGATTAAGTATATCTTAATTGTATCAACAGTCGGCCGGGGGTATCCCCGAAAATAAAGTTCAAGTAACAAAATTAATTTCATGCGTGCCTACTGGGGTAAGGTAAACATCAAATGAAGGGTAGCTGTCGACCAGTTTTTTCTTCCTAATTTTAGCCACTTTTTGGTCGAAAATTTTGATTTATTGCATGCTAGGCCATGCCAACTCATCGGTAAAGGAAGTTGCAAGTATATTCTGAGGAGTCAATGCAACAGGCTCTTAAAACAATCCGAAATGAGGCGAAGATTTGAAGAATTTGCAAACTGTATAGTGTTCCTCGAGCCACCCCCCAGAACCGGCTTAACGAAGACTGTAACCCAGAAAAGAATTTAATGATGGGTGCTATAATACAAGTTAATGATAAAAAGTTGAAGTTCTAACTTTATATCTTCCGGCTTTTTTACCAAACAGAGTTTCTACGAACAGCACTTCTTGGATTAGACTACGTCCCTGTGGACTATAATATAATGATGAGAACCGACTGGCTCCAGGAATTTCTGGTCGGTAGCAAAGGTAGTAAGTAATAACTTTACAAAAACGTCTATCCCATGCCTTAAGACAGACGAATGCGGCATCACGGCGACTACAGCCAAGGAAAAAGCAAACATGTTCGCAAAAATGGTTTCATCGCAGCCTACCTTAAAGTCCCCCAAGGCTCTCCCCACCATGTCGAACATCAACACTACCATGGCAGAACTAGAAGTTAAGTTTCACCATCGTGATATTCGTAAAATCCTCAAAGAACTAGATACGCAAAAGGCCTCCGGACCGGACGGAATACCTGCCATCGCATTAAAGAACTGCGCCAATGAACTAACTCACATTTTTTCCAAACTTTCTTCTCTGTCTTACCGAAAAGGGACTTACCCATCTTCTTGGAAAGTCGCTCAGGTGCAACCTATTCCAAAAAAGGCAAGAAAACCACGCCATCGAACTATCGCCCAATTGCATTGCTTCCGATAACCTCCAAAGTCATGGAACGTGCAGTCAATCAGCAGCTGCTCAAGTACCTCGAGACCAATAGATTAATTAGCGATAACCAATACGGTTTTCGCAAAGAGATGGACAGAAGATATATTGGCCTATGTCACTCATATATGGAGTAGGGTAATTGAGAACTACGGAGAATCTCGAGCGATTGCGTTGGATATGTCGAAAGCATTCGACAGAGTTTGGCATGACGGATTGCTCAACAAACTGCCGTCCTTTGGACTACCAGCCACTTTCTGCATCTGGCCTGTCAGTTTCCTTAAGAAGCGATCTCTGCACGTTGCAGTTGATGGACATATCTCAGATACATTCACCGTTAACGCGGACGTGCCTCAGGGCGTAATACGTTCACCAACTCTGTTCCTCATCTATATTAATGTCCTGCTGACCGAAACCAATAATCCTGTTTAAAATTTTGCAGATGACAGTACCCTTGTCTTCCAATTTAGATTGGAAAAACCTTTACCAGCGACTGAGACTTATCACTACAGACAGGAGCAGATTACAGGAGAAAGTTCTAACTTGGGGCGACAGAAATTTGGTCCAGTTCAATGCAGCAAAAACCCAAGCAGCCACGTTTACCAAAAAAGCCAATACGGCGGGCCCTAACATCATTATGGCACGATCATTCCTTCACCCTCGCAAATCGGACTACTGGGTGTCTCGGTCAACAGCAATATGTCCTGACATGACCAAGTTACTAACCTCGCAAGATCAGCCTCGCAGAAGCTTGGTCCGGTATTTCGCAACAAAAAACTATATACACCGCCGCAGCTGCCCTTGCTCTACAATGCGCAAATACGGTTGTGCTTAGAATATTGTTCACACATCTGGGGTGCCGCACCAAAGCACACCCTAAAGCTGCTAAGATTCCATTCAGAGGAGAGCTGTGCGTCTCGTCGGTGACCCGGGGTTGACCCGGGATCTGGATAGTCTGGAACACCGCAGACATGTTGCCGAGATATCCCTGTTTTACAGATATTTTCACGGCAGATGTTCCCAGGATTTGCTCCGCCTCATCCCGCCCCCAGCAACGCCTGTCAGATAGTCGCGCCGGACGGCAAGAGCGCACCCATTCATTGTACAACTAGAAACACCTAGAACGTCGCTTTACAAGGACTCCTTTGTCTGGCGCACTGCATAGCTGTGGAACTCATTTCCAGGGCATCTGTTTCCACCAAATTCCAACCTACAACTATTCAAGAACCGTGGAAATCAACACACACCGCTCGTCGAGTGCCATAGGATCTCCCTTTAGTGTGTGTGTGTGTCATGCATTGCCATAAAAAAAAAACGAGACAAAGTCTGTTCGACTGATGGTCTGCTTGATTATTTATACACTTAAATCTGCTGACCATTGCAACTTTAAGGTACATTACCTAATCCAAATAACATTATTTCTTACCCTTTGTTGTAATAATTTAATCAAATTTATCTCATCAACACTAAATTCTAAACTAAATTTCTGCAAATAATGCCGAAATGGAAATGATACCGTAAAGATTCAAGAATAATAGTATTGGAAATCGGACAAATCGGTGAATCACACGTTTGAGATGCAAATTTTGCAATGATGCCATAACTTTTTAAATCGTTATTTTAAGACGTCAAAGAAAAAACTAAAACGTTGTACCTTTTACGAATGAGTATTAGTATCAAAACACATTTATAAATTAAAAAAAAAATGAGTGTGCTTGTGGACAATACACCAGACGTGATAAGTACTTCATCTGCATAAACAGTATACATTTTGTATGTAACATTTTATAACGTTTGCGTTTGCGATCGCGTCCGTGCAACACCTTCACTAGCTTACTCTCCAGATTTACAAGCGTCTAGCGCTCAACTTTTCGATGCGAAAGCCGTGGACATGCGTAATGGCCGAATGTATCGGAATTATCCATGTCTTCACGGTCTAGCGAAATTCCTTCAACGCCTCGGTGGTGTAGACGCAGAACCTTTTTCTATGGTTAGACGTTCTGCTTGTCATTTGCGTGCAGCGGGTTCGTTTCCCGTCGGTCGCGACAGACGTTTGGCATACTTTTTTTTAAGGTTATGTTTGTTTTATTATGATTTTTTTTTCTTAATTTTGAGTAAGCCTTGGGTTAGTTTTGGTTAGTTCTTGTTGGTTGCACCCCCGCAGCGAGCGGAGGACCATGCGAAGCCATAATAATACCAATTCTTGTTTCGCCATTACGCATGCACGGCTTTCGCATCCAAAAGTAAGACGTTTATTCCAGGTTTCACTTTAAATTTATTTTTTTAAATTATTCCAGTCAGTTATGGAATATCAGTTCAGTAGATCAGTTGTCTCTTAGTCTTAGTATAAAATGATTCTATAAAGTATATCAAGATTATATACCTAATTACCGAAATTCTGGATATAATGGTGGATGTAGGAAAGGAAAAACAAAATATCAACAGAAACACAAGCAGCCACGTTCACAAAGAAGGCCAGTGCGGCGCGGCGGGCCGACCATTCCTTCATCCTCGTCAATTGGACACTGGCTGTCTCGGTCAACAGCAGTATGTCCTGGCATGACGACATTGCTAACATCGCAAAAAAACTATACACTGCACTGCAAAGCGCAAATAAGACCGTGCTTTGAATACGGCTCACACATCTGGGGTGCCACACCTAAGCACACGCTAAAGCTGCTGGATTCAGAAGAGAGCTGCGCGTCTCGTCGGCGACCCGGAGTGGACCCGGAATCTGGATAGTCTGGAACACCGCAGACATGTGGTCGAGATATCCCTCTTTGACAGATATTTGCACAGCAGATGTTCTCAGGATTTGGCCCGCATCATCTCACCCCCAGCAACGGCTATCAGACAGTCGCGACACACCGCAGGAGCGCACCCCTTCTTTAAAACGTTGAGTTCTCCTTTCTCTCACCGAAATGGCCTCCTTTTCTACTATTATAATATTATTGCAAAAAAATATAAAAAATAATAATAAAATAGCAAATCAATCTCAAACCATGTTACCACTGCTAAAAGATTTTTCGTGCTCAAATAGTAGTTCCATAGTACCATCGACCAATTGGTCGATGATAATACCATTTGAAATTTGGCACAGCGGCCTCCGAGTGGCGTCAAATAATATTCGATGGAATATATGTCTATTCTATTATATACTGTTTTCGTCAACAACAAAATGTCCCGTCGGTAGGCGGAAAGATCAATAGGTTTCGGTGTTTTGTCTGTGTTTTTGTAAACAAAGTTCGCACGGTGGAAACAGCCAGCGACAAGCGACATCAAACAAGAAGCAACTGTTCTGTAATTTGTGTTCTGTTTGTAAATTTTTGGTCCCAGTACATTTAACAAGTTCTCAAATTCGGGATTGGACATTCTTACAATATTATGAAACGATAACCTCAGTTCTCCATTTTATTCCTATGTCATCATTTATCAAATCTGTCATCATTTTATCGGTTCCATAAATTATTCGTCGTGTTAAAAATTATCTCATCCAATATCTTTCGCTCTTGCTCAAAAGGTTCGATTATAAAAAAACGTGCACGCCATTATAAATACATCGTCTGGAGAAGCCATGACACCGAATAATCGTTAGTTGGTGGCCATGATGAAAACTGTTCGTCTAGTGGAAACCACAGAAAACATATCACAACAAAACACGCGACTCAGACTAGTTTCAGTCTCTTTGGTGGAATTTAAGTTTCGAGTTTATTTTCGAAACTAAAAGAAGTTTTTTGTTTCTGTTTTTGAAAACGAAACTAGTTGCAAGTGAGTCCGTTTGGTGGAAATACGCCTTTACACTTCGGGTTTATATTAGACGGTTTCAATTCATTGTTTAGGTAGATTTCGCGCCTTATATGCCAGTTATAAATTTTAATAAAAGAGGGGTATTTTCGAAATTTTTGTTATCGCCGAACAAAAAATGCCATAAAATCCCAACCACGCCCAAATTTGATACAAATATTTTTTAAATTTTAGTTTGTGCTCATGCGATAGGTGATGCCAAGCGCGATTTCCACAGAAGCGGATTTAAAAATTAATTTTTATTTAACAAATACGCCCGTCTTGAAATGGGGTATTTTTTATACCCCTTCTGGATTTTTAGACAGAAATGGGATATTTGTATACCCCTTCTGGATTTTTAGACAAAGGATATTTTGAAAATTCTATATAGAAAAGGGGTATTGTATCCAGAAAAGGAGTACGTCTGGCAAGCCTAATCGAACATGTTTTTCCTCGAATTGATCTCCATTTTAAAAGTTAACCATCGAGTATGTTTCTGTTATTATTCAAGGAAGTACAGGTGACAAGTATATATTTTATTTTTGGAAGTAAAACTTCTTTAGCCACCCCCTTTTCAGCCAGGAGGGGGAGGAGAAGGAAAAACTTAAATAATTAAATTCGGGAGAACGGGTAGAGCTACGGGCAAAGTATTTAAATTTTTATGGTAGGTGCGCCTCATGGGAGGGCTACCTTTGGCCATATGGGGGGGACCGAGGCCCTAGTTTAAGGGGGATTTTGAGGAAAAAACAGTTTTTGGTCGATATCTCTCCAACGGAGCCTCGGATCGAAAATTTGACAGGCGATGACCCCGTTTCGATACCCCCGTTTCGATAACCCCGTTTCACGCGGTCATCTGTGGGGAAGGGAATTATACGCCCACCCTCCCCGGATACCCAAAAATTTTCGAAAAAATGGAAAAACTTGAAATAAACGTAAAATATTGTTCGGAAAGTTAATAGAAATATCATAAAACGAAATAAGAAAAAGTTATATTAAAAAAAAAGTTAGAAAAACGCGGCTTTCGGCGAAAAAAAGGCCAAGAAGTTGACCTATAAAGTAGGAGATGGCAAAAATGGAAAGAAAAAATGCTTTATGGAAAAAAAAAGTTGAAAAAAAAGCGAAAAAAAAATTTTAAAAAGTGCCGAAACCTGGGGCATGAAGAAAAAAAGCTTAAAAAAAACTCAATTCCTAATATCTCTTTCAGAAGTTTCACTTCAGTTGTGTGCTTATAAAGCACATCATTTTTTTTGATGACTTACCTAAAAAACGACGGTAATAATTATTAAAAAATTTAAGCAGTTGGGTGGATAGCTCCTCACAATTTTTCAAAGCCGCGAGCCGCCACTGGAAAAGTCCTCCCTTGGCTCATGGAGAACGTGGCAACCCTAGTTGTCTAGCCAGTGAAAGACTTAATTTTTAAGAGGTAGTTGTAGAAAAAGTTATATTCCCCGACTGTTATTTACGAACCTTTAACAATATCAGAATAGCGAGTTTTGCGGCCTATCAGTGGGCCGCGAATAATCATTCAAAAAAAATACTCTTTTATCAATATAAAGTGGAATTTTTTACTTCGTCTACTAAGCAAAAAAACACGTTTGAAGAAAAAAATTAGATGCAATTCACATGTAACAGCTATTAAGTATTAAGATCATTGCATAACAACATCGCTGTCTTACTATGTCAATGCATAACAATCATAACATAACATATTACTTAAATTACCAATCCTTAAAAAAAAAGGTGAGTGCATGCCGCATTTTATTTATGAATTATGATGGTGCATACAGGCAGAAAATCAAAGAAACAAGAAATTATGAAAGATCCCTTGTCAAAGGAAAGCCACTGTCAAAGACGAAGAAAGAAGTTTTTATTTCCCTTGTCTATTGTCTATGGCCACTGTAGTCAAAGGGAAAGAAACATTTTTAATCAAAACGCAAGGAATAGATAATCACTACATACTTTCATCCCTTTTGCAAAATAAGCTGTGATGATGATTGCTTGTAAACAAAAGAGATAGAAAACAGATCATGAAATCCGGATCAGGAAACATATTTGTCGATTATACGTGAATCCCTGAGTAACTAAAGTATCTTGGGAGTATATTTGTGTCCTCCTTATCGGCATCAAAAGAAATAGATAGAGATACATTCATTAAAGTCGGCTATGACATAAGGTGTTCGGGGCATCGGGGCTCTTGCGCATGAAACAATTGCCGTGTTGCGCGTTGTCCATGTCCAGTGAAATTTTTGAAAATATGTAGTTGTTCCGGAGAAAATTATGAAATTATTTATAAATATCACTGAGTGTATTTTGCTATTTAAGTGCTCTAATCATCCTGATGGATGGAAGTTACCATTTAGCAGCATTTCTATTCTAAATGCCGGCAGTAGTTTGTAAGTATATTTTAGTTCCTGTTTACAGTTTCCCATTACATCTTTTTTAGTTTGGGTATTTTGTGTCCTTCTCCCTTCTAATTACTATATTTATCTTAAAAGTATAATAAACTGTATATCTAATAAATTATCTGTACCGTTGAGTTTGAATATAAAACAAGTATTCAAAGGTCTATATAATAGTAAATTAGTATGGTAAATTGTCTCCCGCCTCTACAGTAGCACAGCTTATACCATTCGGTACGGTATAAGCTGTGACACCCCCCTATATATATTTTTCTATGCTGTGACAGTAGTAAATATTTCTAAAGTACTTAGGGCACAGCTTATACCGTACGGTATAAGCTGTGCTGAGGGCTTAGGGTCACTTTTACAACCTTCGTTAAAATTTAGGTTTAAACTTTGATTTTACTACAAGTTTAAGCCAAGTAGTAATTTGAAAAGCAATGTTTTACATGTGTCCGTAAACTAAAATTGAGGAGCTAGTCGAGCTATAGGTTGTCACACCTTATTTACAATTTAACAGGCTACCGATTCACTGACTCAAATATCCAACTACCATCATTTCAGTACTTCGTGTTGCATACGAAGGAATTTATGCAGTGATTTCCAAAATAATACTTACTTATTTATATGTAAATAGTAATCAATCTATATATCCTATACGATAAACTTATTGATTAATAGGATGGGCCAATTTTCCATGTATAAGATCTAAGATCAACTGAACAAACTGCTTGGAAATTATAAATCTATTTAAAAATCTATCTGCCCAGTAATCCATATGGGCTATTCTATTTCTTATTATTTTCGCTTGTCATGGGGCAGCAATAATATTCACTACATCTTCATTGTCACTAAGAAGATCTCCAAAAATATATTCAATGTCGTCAATAATTGTTTTTAGTATTTTTCAGTTTTTAAGGGCCACTTTTTACAACCTTCGGTAAAACTTAAGTTTAAACTTTGGTTTTACTACAAGTTTAAGCCAAGTAGTAATTTAAAAATCAATGTTTTACATGTATGCGTAAACTAAAACTGAGGAGCTAGTCGAGCTATAGGTTCTGACACCTTATTTGCGATTTAACAGGTTGATTCACTGACTCCCACAATATATCCAACTACCATTTCAGTACTTCCAGTTGCATAGAACCGAAATGCGAATAAAGTCAAGGATTGTGCAAGGATTTCTAAAATAATACTTTATTATTTATGTCATAGTAAATCAGCCTATATAGACATACAATAAACTTACTAATTGATAGGATGAGCCGATTCTCCATGTATAAGGTCTAAGATCAACTGAATAAACTGCTTGGAAATTATGAATCTATTTAAATATCCCTATCTACTCAGTGATCCATATATGGGCTATTCTGTTTCTTATCACTTTCGTTCGTCATGGGTCAATAATAATATCTATTACATCTTCATCGTCGCTAAGAAGATCTCCAAAAGTATAGTCAATGTTCTCGATAATTGTTTTTAGTATTCTCCAGCTTTTAAAACAAACAAGAAAAAAAAAACAGCTTATATTTGGGTTATAAATTAAGGATTGTAGTTTAAACTATACCCTAGGTGCGGTAACAGTTAAACTTTGGTCTGAAGGTAAACGCAAGTTGTTAAATGCACATTTTCTGCTTTCCAAAGATTAAACTTAAGTTTGAGGTTTAAACGACACCTGTAAAAGTGACCCTAAAGCAAACCAGAAAAAAAAACATCCTAAGTGCCGGTAACAGTTAAACTTTGGTTTGAAATTAAATTCAAGATGTTAAATCCGCATTTTTCGATTTCCAAAGGTTAAACTTAAGTTTGAGGTTTAAATGATACTTGTAAAAGTGGCTCTTAGTACATGAAGGGTGGGATGCGGCGTCGGCTATTTCTTACTCATTGGTCCTTATAATCAATTTATGAGTATTGCACTGTTTATTAGGACAGGCCATAGGATAGTATTATTGCATGGAGATAAGTAAACCTCGGCTCTTAATTGAGAGAAGTAGGGGATAGGTGCATCCCCCTTACTTTCGGCTACCTTTATTTTAAATATAATCAGATCAGATTAATCAATGTAGTTTTGGAGTTTGTACTTCCATACCATTATAGCATACAACAGTCTGATTTAATTCTATCTTTAAAATTTTAGCTAGGCAATATCCAAAGGTAATATATCTAGGTATCAAAGGACTTTAGATGCTGTTTTCTGTTGTTGATGTACCTAGGTGTTGCGAGTATACAAATAGGCTCTTTTAGAGTTTAGGTTTAAGTTATATGAGCAAATTTGCTATTTATTCAATAAACAGGGTATGTTCAACTATTGTACAAAGTGCTGAAAACAGCTTGAAAATAAAAAAATATATACAATTAAATGGTTACAATAACCAACGACCAAGAATTCGTTGGTTACAACTGTTCTTAAAATAATTGAATCCTTAAAACATTCAGAAAATATAAAAAAAAATACTAAAACAGTGAAGACCTAGTAATGTCAAGGCATGATCTGAACATCTATCACAATTAGTTAAGTTATTTGTATATTCATCATGCAGTTGATGGAATTAAATTGGTTATACCGTATACATACCCTACCACCAATGAGAAAGTGTGCTTATTTCCATAGTGCTTCTAGCAGAATATTTAAATTCAAGCAAACTGAGGAGAAATAAGTACAAGGTACATATTATTAATAATTCTGAAAAGAAACCACTTTGACATCCAGTGATCTCTGTAAAATAGATTATGCTCTATCAACTTGTAGCAGTATTTTATGATACTACATATTCTTTCCAAATAATATGCATGGAAAGAGTTTTAAAGTCTATTTCATTCAGTCAGATGAAAACTACAACTTGAGTTCTTGAGGAAAATCCGGAAGTCTTACAATTTCATGATTTAAAAGAGTAAATTATCAACATGCAGTGAATAAGACGTGTGTTTCCGATCTTGAGCGTAAAGCTCTAAGAACGCGAGAATGCAGGTCTTGATTTGAGAGAAAATTGCTGCTAGGCTTACGGGAATTCAAGATCTTAACAGTTTCTTCACAATACATATTAGAAAATCTGAGGTTTTAAATTGAAACATTATGATAGTTATACAAGAGCTATGAGGAAGTTCATAATTATGATATTAGATTTAAAAATAATTTGTGTTCCAGCCTATTGAAGGCTGGACAATAAAATGCTAATGTGTTACTAGAACAAATCAGGAATATACCTGATAACATGTTGGAAATAAATATATAATGAATTTTAATCAATCCAAGAATATCTAAACTAGATATACGTACCTAGACATTTCTCAAATATACTTTTGACTTGTATTAATTAATTTTTATAAATACATTATCCTTTATTTAAGCTTTGTTGTTTTTTGCAATAATAACTAGGATATAAGCAACATTTTACTCTTTATATAATATGTATATATTATTCTTCCATTTTGTCATTGCATGTTAACGTGAATAAATAATATAAAAAATAGGCAATTATGTTGTTCAGAGTGTAAAGTTAAAATGAATAAATATCAGACACCAAATTTGACCCACTGGGAGGCCTAGGGGATGCGTGAATGAAGACAATAAAAATGTTAAAAGCCGAATCAAAAGCATAAGAACATTTTTTTGAAATAAAAAGGGTCAATTAAAATATCTAAGAAAATTCCTACAAAGTGAATAATTTTCAGACTGCCTTTGCTTTTCTTGAAATTTAATTAACATTCTAAAGTACTGGTTATTAGTATTTTAGTGTGCAGGATTTTGTTATTTTTTTTAACCCTAAAATATGGGATGATGACTGTTGGCTAGTTTCTTGGTTCATCTAACTACCTGATCTTTATCGGTTGTCCGTTTGGTGGCTATATGTAAGTAGTTAAGTTACAGAGCAAATAATCAAATTATTTATTAATGGATTCTTCCATAACTGTCCCCTTTGGGAGCTTTAATACCTAACAAACAAAAAGGAAATTGCGAATAAATTTGGTAAATATCTCTCTGTCGTTGTGTTGGATAAACTGCGGAAATATTTTCCCGCACCACAGTCTACAACATGTACTTATGGGAAGCTTGTCTCTAACACAATGTTCTTTATACCTACTACTCCCACGGAAATCGCAAATATTATCAAATATCTACTCCAACAAAAAGTCGACTGGTCCTGACAACATTCCAGTGTCTCTCGTTAAGGCATGTGTTGATGAACTTTCAGAAATACTGTCTATTATTATCAATACCTCCATAGAACAAGGCTTGTTCCCCGACCAGTTAAAAAGATCAGTAATTGTTCCAATTTATAAAAAGGGCGATCATGACAATATGGAGAATTATAGACCTATTTCACTACTCAGCGTGTTTTAAAAAAATTTTGAAATGGTGATTCATGATAGAACGGCTAATTTTCTTAATGCGAATAGTGTTTTTTCCTCTAACCAATACGGCGTTCGCAGAGGCCTTTCGACAGAGAGTGCTGGAGTAGACCTAACTCAGCATATTTTTGATTGTGTTGACAGAAATGAACATATAGTTGTATTGCTGTTTGATGTATCACGTGCCTTCGATTCAGTGGACCCGAAATTTGTAAGCGAGAAGTTGGAAAGAGTGGGGATTAGAGGAAATGTTAATTCTGTAATTGAGTCATTTATGACTGACAGACAGTTTAATGTAAGGATAGGGAATGAACAGTCTTCAGATTTTGTGATGAACTTGGGTACGCCACAGGGCAGTGTGCTTGGTCCGCTTATCTTTACAGTTTTTATAAATGACCTGGCAGAGTTTGTTAAAAGCGCAAAGATCTTCATTTTTTGTGATGACACAACAGCGGTTATTTCTGATTCAGATCCGGTAAACTTGCAACGCAAAGTCCAATCATGTCTAAATGAAATTAATGACTGGTGTAGATCTAATAAATTGATGCTAAATCATGCGAAAACAGATATGGTAGAAGTACATAATAAATATAGAAAGCCACATAATTTTGTTTTTAATTTTGAAGGTAACCTTTTGTCGGGTTCAGAATCATCTAGATTTCTTGGCATAATGATTGACAAATACTTGGACTGGTCTGAACATATTAATGTTGTATGCAAAAAAATAAATAAGACTGTTTATCTTATGCATAATCTAAAAAACTCACTTGACATCAAGGAATTGATGAATGTTTACTATGGCTCAGTTTACAGTGTATTGGGTTATTGTATAGTTTTGTGGGGTAAGGCCAAGGATATAGTGAGGGTGTTTGTGATTCAAAAACGTATAATTAGAATTTTATTTAATCTACTCTTCAGAGAATCATGTCGAAAAATTTTTAAAGAGAAAAGGATTTTAACAGTGGCTGGAATTGAATTTATATATTAAAGGTTCTTGAAATTATTTTTAAAAATAAAAGCAAGTTAATCTCAGTAGGTGATCGACATCAGCATAATACTTGTGGTAGAAATAACTTTTTTTTTACTAGACATACTCACCAATTCTATAAAAAGTCACCTTTGTATTCTGGAATCCACCTTTTTAATTTGCTGCCTATTGAAGTAAAAATAGCTAAAACGCTAGTAAATTTTAAGACTAAAGTTAAAGCACTACTTTTTAGCGAAGTCTTTTATACGGTTGGAGAGTTCGAAACCTTTTTACAAAGATTATGAATGTCTTATGTTAAGTTATGAAATGGGAGTTACTGTGTATACCAAGTATAATCTGTAGACTACTATGTTATATTGTTATCATTGTTTACCGTTTAAAAGTTGATCATTATTGTATTACCTTTTATATTTTACTATATGAATATTATATATTTCATATATCTTGACAACTTCCTAATAGGGGAAGATATATTTTTACCTTACTTTATATAGTAATTGTGACGTGTCTATGCTATGTGTAATAGTATCTAAGACAATAAAATGATTTTGAATTTTGAATTGTTGAATTTTGATAAAATATAAAAACATTTCTATTTCACACTTCAATGGGTGTAAAATGGTTACTTAAAAATTAAAAATCAGGTAAGGAAAAAGTATCCATTTATGAAATTGCTCCTATTAAGGCAATCTAAGTATAATGAAAAGGGCTGAGTTGTCTATCTTAAGAAGTATAGACCAGTGTTGCTGCTTTTTAATGTATGTAAGATATTTGAAATGCTAGGTTGATTCTTAGGGCCATTTATACACCTAAAAGTGTTGAATTAAAACAGCCATAATGTCACAAAGTCTGCCAAGGAACTTGGCAATGTTGATCACGTTGTACTCGTCAAGAAGATATACAGGTATAGAATTCAGGTAGTTGATGTTTTCATATCTGGGTAATTGTATGGAAGTTGTAAATAAAGGAAAGTCAAGTAGGTACATATTCTTCTTAAAATCTGGAATCAAATTTCTTAAGAATTGAGAACTTTGTTGCAAAAATATTTCTGCAAACAGTTAAAAATTGGAAAATGGATTTGACGCCAATGCTGCAGTTCTGTGGTGTTTAAATTTAACGTATTACGATTGGTTTGACAAATTCTACACATCTATTGATGTTTATGTTGTAAATTAATATTTTACAGATGGAACTATTATTAGTGTGCATAAAAATATAGGTATATAACAATCTCATTGTTTATTTTATATGTTGCTACAACTTGAACTTTTGCAGGTATTCTTCTTCTAAAGGATGTAAAGTTGGACCAGATATTATTAGGGAATGCAAAGGTCCTCCTAAGTCAACTTCAGCCATTTCTTTCAAAGAACATGCAACGATTTTTTGAGTTTCGGAACCTACTCTTGCCAATCCAATACATAGATTGTCTTCAGTCACTTCTAAAAGTAAGAAATTAAGAGTTTTATTATTAATGACGTTAAATTTGGTGCTTTATTAAATTTTTATGTCACATGAAAAATCGGCATTTAATGTCTTAATGGGCTCAAGATATTTTTAAAACCTTCACTCATGTTAATGAGGATTTGTAAATTACTGGCTTTATACCTTAAGACAGATTTGACTTTTTATCCTGGACTGGACCAATATCATTTAATAAAATGTGCTCCCTGGTCCATATAAAATATGATAATATTATTTGACTAGGTAGTGATAATTTATGTCCGTTTTCGTCTAAGAGATTCTGAGGGGTTTGAACCTCCTGGGCTTTTTTCTATGTATAATAAACTAGGTGTGCCATGTATTTTATTAAAATAATCTATTTTAAAGAGGCACAGTGCAATATTGAAAAATTGTTACATTCTATCATAATTACATAGCAACACAACAGTGAAGTACCACATAATAATAATAGTAGAGGTGGCATTCATCATGTCTAAATGAATATTCATAAAGTGTAGTCCTTTGGAATAGAGGACTGACTATATTTGTGTCTCAAGTTTAAATCATGAGCATCATACCTAAAACGAAACCAAACTGGGCAAAAATCTCCTTTCACTTACTTTTAACCAAACAATCTCCTTCAGTTTTATGCTTACACCCCTATAATACTTCATTACACCACATATTGGATGCACACAGCAGTTTTGAATAGGCTGAATGTGTCTAGAATCATGCTTCAGAAGGTAGAAACCATACACTGTATCGCAAAAAGTAAAATGTGACCAGACAATCACATAGTTTTCTTTAAGTTCGTATTTAATAAAATTACATATTCGAAAACAATTAATTTAACGTACCTAAGTTAGAGTGACTTTCTTTTCGCTTCTTAATTATTTCCAGCAGTTGATGAGCTGCTTCACTGACGGACATGAAGCGAGGGGGCATATATTCCTTTTTTTTCTTGACTAGACTTTCTAACGTAGGCTCCTTCACTTTAATATCTGCATTACAGAAAACAAAAATAAATTTATATTGAAAACCCGGTTTAACTGAAATTTATTCTCACCCTATGACAAAGTCCGTGTACAGTATTTTTTAAAGAACGTCTGAACACACTGGTAGTTGCCAAAGATTCCCAAGCGTTATCGTTTTACCGTTAGTGCTTTTTAATCAAATCTGTTATTTGTTAAATTACAAATGACTATTGTTATATCTAATAAAACTTCCTTGAACATAATTATTTCAAAACAGCACAAATGCTGGCCTCGAAATATGTGTGCTTGCGTCACAATTAAAGCATTAAAATATAACACTAATCAGGATTAGTGTAATTCATTCAATTTATAGTGAAAATTTGTGAGTTTATTTTTTGGTTAAATGATCTGAGTGAACTATTTTCGTCTAGTTCAGTAGGGTTTTGAGAAAAAAAAATGGGTTTCTAGTATGTATTATTCAAATATATATATTTACTTTGTTCTTTCTTTAAAGATATCTTTCAGTTTGGTGGAGTTCTTAAATGAATATTAATAAGCTCGTCTATTATTTTATCTTCTAATAACCATAATCCTTCGAATGACAGTTTTGCCAAAATAATTCTTTGAGTATCTTCCAACATTAAAATTAAAACTGGACAAAATATTTGTACAATCAACATTTCCTGACCACAAATTAAACAAAAATTTGCTTTTTTGTTATTTTTATATATATATTTTAAATGAATAAATCACTAATTCCTTACCTAATAGGCACAGTGTATGCATCTTATTAATAAAATTATTTACAATTTTGTCATAAAAACTGTCTGGCTGCCAGCCGTCCATCCAATAGGGGATTGACACAGTCTCTCCATAACTATATAGTTGTAATCCACAGCAACCTACAGCATTAAGTATAGATGCATTATGTACAACTTGCACTGGAATTCCTTTTTCTTGTGCTCTTAATACTAAGTCTGTATGTGTGGTGGCTCCAAATGGATCTCCTACTACTAATAAAGCCACATTACTGGTTGTAGCTCCTTCTAAAATATCGTCTGCACCCTGTTCAATCAAGTCTCGATCAGCTACTATTAGATTTCTGCCATAGAATTCTTCCTACAAATGAATGTTACAAGGAAATTTATTTATTTATTCATCCAGAGTATTAGCAGCAGTAGCTAATCACAGATACTAGCCTAGCCTATAACAAAAATGAGAACTCAATCCAATAAAAGCTTACCCACTATGATATTCTTAAAGTTAAAAAATTTAATATCCTAACACTTGCCGGTCTGTACATATTTGAAACATGTCTGCATATTTTTCAAAATAGGAATAACTATCCAAGGCATGGCCAGTTACATTCATTTAGCACCCGAATCGTCAAGATTTCTATATACCACCCTATAAGACCCAGATAATGTATAGGTCCCCAGATGTAATTGGTCTAAGGCTTTTCAACCTTCTTCCGCCGGGCATTAGAAATTGTCAGAGTAGTAGGTTACGGGCCAGCTAAAAGAATTTTTGATATCGAAATGTCTTTATTCCATTGAAGAGTATATGGCGCTGGAACAGTAGATGTGCTTCTTGTGGGTCGCTTATCCTGTGTTTTATTTAGTTTTAAGGCCTTAGTTATAGATTTTTAGCTTTGTTTCTTTTTTCTTTGTATTGACTATTCCCATACAATTTTATATTGTCAAAAGGAACATGGAATAATAAATAAATTCAGAACGGTCTATATCAGATGCATATTCACTGTAGAGTTTAGACATCTGATCCATCGGGCTGCCCTATACAAGTTTCTTCTAGGAGAGTCCAGATAGAAGACTTACGTCGTACACAGACCTTTTGTACCTCAAAGGGCACTTGCGCTGGGATATCAGGGGCATCAATATTACTATTCAAAATCATAAAAATGCACATATACATATTTTTTATCTAGAATTTTTAATGACAT
Organism: Pissodes strobi; assembly: GCA_016904865.1. Lineage (NCBI taxonomy): Eukaryota > Metazoa > Arthropoda > Insecta > Coleoptera > Curculionidae > Pissodes > Pissodes strobi. The sequence goes on along the minus strand of MU182575.1, from coordinate 281,671 downwards.
GCAGTTAAAAATGTCCAACAAGTATTTATTGTCACATCTGTGTTCAGAGTAGTATTCATGTTTTTTTGGAAATCATATGCTTTAGAAATTTCTGTTGGACTCCCTCGATTGAATCCACCCAGACATTGTACAGCGATGACCATATTACACCAATGCATTAAATAACTTAAGACTAACCTCTATACTAAAATGTCTAGAATTTATGACCACAAAATCCATAACTCTCAATGCATACGGGATCCTCAGGAAGAATGTAAAAATCTTGCTGTCTGAAGCATATTTGACAATGCATATTTATATAAGTAAAGATTGAGCAAACCTAATAATTGGTTTTAATGTCCTCGTTTCACTTATGAGGGACGCAACTATAAAATGTCTCAATTATGCACCTGAGACTATTTTTGTGATCTATTTCAGTGTATGTCATAAAGGCGTATTGTATATTTATTTATGTAACGAATCGTGATTCCAGGTCACGAAAATGCCTGATCGATTAATTTTGATTGACATAAGCTGATATGTTATTTCTGCTATGTAGCGAACATGATAGAACATTTGAAGTCAAATAGCTAGGAGGAGTATTTCTGTTCTGGATAAATTTTTGTTTTAAAATATATATAACAGAAGCTATATGTTTACAATAATGCTAAATAATATATTGTTGAAGTTAGTCTTCTCCCACTGGATCACAAATTCTTATCAACAATGAAACAAGTTCACTAAATCCTAACCAAGTTATTTAGTTCTGACTATCTTAATTTCTATCAAGATCTGTATATATGAAACTTAAAAAGATAGCATCCTTATATTAAGCCAATTAATTTATTTGATTATTATCATTATATAAAAAAAATCATAAAAACTTACAAGAGCTTCTGTTCCACAGGTTAGAATTGAAGTGTATGCTTCCAAGTAAACTCTTTCACACTTCTTGATTATTTCTAGACCTTTAACGGTTATATCCTTACAGTCACCTAGACCTAATCCTATAACATAAAACATTATTTAGCATTTATGTTTTATAGAAAATATAGCTTTAAATTTTAGTTCAGGATGGTAATGTTAAGTTGTGTTTGTGAGGTTATGTTTCAAGAACACAAATAAACAAACAAATGTCAAAAGGCACGTATGCAGCGTTGCCGGGTGGAAAAAAATAATTAGGATCTCACTTTCTTAAATATATGGTATTTTACCAAGAATCGTAAGAGTTTACGATTCTTGGTATTTTACTAACAAAAATACCTAACTGGATTTCGATTTGTATGGAGCGTTCCGTAATAAGGCTTAATATCATTAAAACAGATTATTTTGACGCAGGCAGGCAATTTCAATTTTTAAAATGAGACAAAAAAACGGGGTGCGCCTAACGCCTCTTTCAGACGATACGGATTATAGCCGATCCGGTTTATTGTAGTCCAGTAGTGCATTAAACTAATTGTCACAAGGTTTTAATGCACCACTCACGTTAAAACCAATAAAACCGGACCGGCTAAAATCCGTATCGTCTGAGCGAGGCCTAAGACTACACGACAGAAGTGAAAACTTCAACAACGGGAGATTCATATTATGAAATAGAAGTATTTTTTTGTTTTTTATATTTTGAAATTACTTGCACAACTTCGAAGTTGAAAGTAAAATTTTACCTCGAAATCCCCCATAATCTACAGAAACCGCTGTTTATCGCTTATCCTATTCTTGCCCATTTTCCCATCTTCAAATTGTTTTTAGGCAAAAAAACATATTTGCCGCAATAACTGTATTTATTGGTATGCTAAAAGTAAAATTTTGCCTCGAAATCTGCCATAAAATCCACTAGAAACTGCCTCTCACCAAAATATGTCCACATTTTTCGATACTTGCCCATTTTCCAGGTTCAAACCGTTTTCAATGAGAATTCAAGCAGTCAAATGTTATATATCTACATATTTTAACGTAAACGTCATGTAATAATATTGGACGACGTATTCCTTCAAATTTTCCATAATGCATCAAAAGCAAAGCTATCTATTCAGGCTCGCAAAATTGCCGGTATATTAAAATCCTTGGGAATTTTTTGCGATTTCCTCTAACTTTCAGTATGGAAATTGTTATAGAACTTTTTATAGCAGCATATCACGAGGTTTTTCAGACTGAAAATCAAAAACCACCAGGAAAAAAAGTGTGTTAAAAACGCCAAAAGAAGTTTTCGCTTCAGTAATAATTCTATCTCGTGTATTGGAAGAGGTAATAAAAAAGAAGATTAGCACAAAATAAGCGTATTACTCAGGTAACCTTTGCCCGGCCTGATTACTCTAAGAATGAAACGATAGGTTTATGATATCTGGAATATGAGATGAATCGAGTTCTGCCGAGCGAGTATAGCCGCGACCAGCGACCCATTGGGCATCACTCTCTCACTCCGCTGACCGTTACATAGCCGAGCGTGATCGCTCAGTCTAATTCATTACCCTGGAAGAAGGGTGCTGAACATGCCTGTAGAAGTTTTCTCTTAAAAAAATGACGGACATTCAAGAAATATAAGGTTAGCATGTAATAGGCCGTTGTAGTTGGCTAACATTTTGAAATATTAAAATTCGACACGGCAAGGCGGCATCGGCAGGAGCAGGAGGCGGTATTCTGATAAAGGTGTAGTAGAAGTGGCTCTTATTTTTAATAGAGATATTTTATGTAGTTACTTTTTGCTCCGTTTTTGATTCAAAGTGGAACAAATCGATGATTTTAATATGGTAATAAAATGGTAACTAAAGTAGAAAAATGGTATCCTTAAAAAAGTATCATAAAAATGGTATACCTGGCAACGCTGTTCCTATGCCACGCATTCCTCGTTAATTATTAGCATTTTATGATCATTTACAGGCGTAGACGACTATATCAAAATCGGCCTCTCCTATTGGTCGATCCATTTCGTATTACATCTCTCGTGGTCGAGAGGTTTAGACACACACAGTTTATACCTTTGACAAGCTTCCCTTGTCACAGGTTTATACCGTAGCCGAATCTACGGTATAAACTGTGGTTTAGATAGTTGGGTCTCACCTGGACGGCACGGGTTCAAACAGCGAATTTCGCCCAACGTCGTTGGGTTCAAACCCGCGTTGCTTTGGGTTCAAACCCGCGTTGCTTTGGGTTCAAACCCGCGTCGCTTTGGGTTCAAACCCGCGTTGCTTTGGGTTCAAACCCGCGTTGCTTTTTTTTTATTTTTTTTTAAGATGATGTTTCTAAACAGTTTTTTTCTTGATATTTTGGGTATGTCTTGGGTTAGCACTTGGTTAGTTTCCTTTCCTTGAGCCCCCGCCTCGTAGCCTGAGCGAAGCGAGCGGAGGGCGATGCGGATCGACCAACAGGAGAGACCGATTTTGATAATAGTCGTCTACGCGTGTAAAGGATCTTAAAACCATAATTATTACGTTTGATGTAGCGACATCTACCAGTGAAAGTTGAATTTGGACGTCTGGCCGAAGGATCGCTCATTCCAATCGGGTACGCGTGATCTGCGGATGCTGTTTCTATCCATTTTTATTTTACTTTATACTAGTTTTTTATTCAGTTATGTAGATTAGTTAGCTTTGATGACTTTTGTAAGTCTACTTTGAATTTTAGAAAAATGGCTATATTATACATAAACAAATGGACGGTTCATTGGTACGCCGACGCATTATAAGATCCTTTACACAAATAGTGCACTATATAAAAATCGGCCTCTCCTATTGGTCGATCCGCATGGCCCTCCGCTCGCTTCGCTCGCTACGGGGACTCAAGAAAAGGAAACTAACCAGGTGCTAACTCAAACTAACCCAAGACATACCCAAAATCAAGAAAAAAACTGTTTAGAAACATAATCTTAAAAAAAAATAATAAAAAATAGCAATGGGGTTCGAACCTCGGCCGTCCAGGTGAGACCCAGCTGTATAAACCTCTACACCACGAGAGCTCTTGATAGAAACCGATTGCATCACGCAGACATATCGCACCGATCTTATATGGAGATCGGTGACATATCGTAATACGAGATAGATCGACCAATAGGAGAGGTCGATTTTTACATAGTGCACTATTTGTATAAAGGATCTTTAAATGCTACGCCGACCATGTAGAGCAGTTTAACATCATTTACACAAATAGAGCACTATGTAAAAATCGGCCTCTCCTATTGGTCGATCCATCTCGTATTACAATATGTCTTCGTGATGCAATTAATCTGTGGCAAGAGCTCTCATAGTCGAGAGGTATAGATGGTTGGTTCTCGCCTGGGTTCAAACCTCGTTGCTTTTTAATTTTTTTTTTTAAGATTATGTTTCTAAACAGTTTTTTCTTGATTTTGGGTATGTCTTGGGTTAGCATCTGGTTAGTTTCCTTTCGTTGAGCTCCCGTAGCGGGCGGAGGGCCATGCGGATCGACAAATAGGAGAGGTCGATTTTTTACATCTACTGGTGTAAAGGATCTTATTATGCCCATGCAGAGGCATGCCGATTAATGCATTTATGTTTAATAGAGGGCGCGCTATGCATAGCGCCTAACAAATATAAAATAACGGTTCTTAAATATATGTTTCGTTGCTAGAGCACGCTGCCAGTTCAGATTCAATTGAAATTATATTTCCTTAATACAGAAATAAGTACATTAAATATTCTATATACAGATTTAGTTACCCTATTTGTTGTTTGGTTACCTCCTAATAATTTACCAAAAAATGATCGAAGATTACCCATTAAGATATTAAATTTATCTCACAAAAAATTCTGTACAAGGTTTACATCAATCTGTGAAATTATTATTTATGATTTGTCTTTCTTTTTAAACCGACGCATTTCGTTCCTAAATTTGTAGCAAAAATATAGTGGTGTTTAAAGTGGCCTTACAGATTTATAGACAATATATTTATTCAGTTTAGTCATACCAGGGTCGCTGATTAGCCAGTGGAAGAAGAAATGGAACACCCTATTACATATTACTGAATTTTTAATTTTATTAAACAATTTGAAACTTTACATACCAAGATGCAGTATGAAAATCATGAAAATGGATTAAGTGAATATGGTCTAACTCTCGACTTCCGTTCGTCTGGAAATTGACATTTCCCAGTTAAAGCGGAAGTGGAGAGTTCGACCGGTTTGGCTTTGTCCGAAATTAGATTGGCAAAATGCAAGTATTCTCTTTTTAATTTAACCAGTTGCATTAGAAAATGTATTTTTTTTTGTATGAGCTAAGCAAAGTTAATCTATTTTTAGTAACTGTAGACTATATTGTGCAACGTGAGAAACCGTTGCAAGTCTTCTTAGGCGCATCGTCCACGTAGCAACTGATGTTTCACGAAACTGTTTACTAGTGTTTACAGTTTCTAGTTAGAAACTAGTTGGATACTCGGTTCTCGTACACGCATCGACAGACTCAAAAGTAATTAGAAAAATATTAATATATCGGCAGCTTATGTACGCTGTTATCTCGGCCGTGTTTAATCCTGTAAAGTTATGTGGAAGATATGGCTACTATTATAATTGTATATATAGACACAGAAGAAGGCGTTTCTGAGTCCATCCCTACATAGAATTGGAAAGAATCTAGAAGAACTACATATTATTTGTGGCGGCCGCGGAATTGCAACGAGATGATGAAAAGTCTCTTCCAGTCTATTACTTGTATCAATGATTCTACATAATGAGCAAAGAAACATATACAATGCTTGCAAATAGAGTTCGCTTCTCTCTCACTTATTAAAATGAACACAAGTATGAGGGAATGCGTCAGTCATGAAGAAACAGTAATGATAACTATGAGGTAAGTAAACCATTTTAAAGAACATATTAATTAGACAAAAATATATATATTTTGGTCAGCACACTTTTTGTGATGGACCTTCGGTTAGATCGGTACTGGTGGTCTGTATGACGCCGGCTTGGATTTCCATTGGAAGGAAAATAAAACTGAGAACGATTATAGGAGGAGATGAAAACGAAGATTCTCCTGAATAAGCGAATTATTTTGAAACTCATGTTCTTGATGGAGTCATAATTTCATCCATCAGGTTCAGTGATTTCCATTGTTGATCTGACATGTTAGTGACTTCATCCAATAAACGAAGCAGATATATATTGCGTGCATTTTGCCTTTCTTTAAGAAATTTTACAAAAGTTCTATCCACTCATCCAAAGGCTTTTTACACTTGTCTGCGCTACTTTCTGCTGTTGTGCTGGTTGTTTGGGACTGCATCTTGGCTGACGATATATAATATATTTCTGTAATGCTGGTATTTGTTTTTCCGATTTCCTCAAATAACGAGTTTTTCGGACTTTTCGGTTGGTAATCCTATTTGCTTCATTATTTTCCTATAAAATACTTATAATATCAGTTACCTCTTCTTCGAATATAACAAAGAGCTTCGGAGATCCAAAAGAAGAACTTTTAGGTCGTTTGTGAAGGGATAGATGAATTAGCACCGTCCATTCGTCTACAAAAAGTGCTATCCAAGGAGCACTCAAACGAACGGCCTACTAAAGAATAGTGTCCAAGACAATTATGCTGAGACACCGGAAAAAAGTCTAAGGATTCTTCTAGAAACACACTTTCCCGGGTCAAGCATAATTGCCAAAGAAGAGCTGGCACAAGAAGACGAGCCCATTGAAACCGCTCAGCGGCCTACAAAAAGGGTAAAAGGTCTAGCCAACAAAATCTTTACAAAAAACACAATCAGATGGGGAGTAGGTGGAATCTTTCCAGCCTTGTTACAACAACACAACACTTACTACCACACATTCAACCAGTCTTCACAGCTAGCTTTGCATTGTGCTACGTTCCCAAAAACTGGAGGAAAGTTAAGGTAGCGTTCATACCAAAGACAGGGCGACGATCACAAGAGGAACCAAAGTCTTACCGCACATTAGCTTAACCTCCTTCCTTCTTAAAACGAGGGAAAAGATTATCGATAGGCACGCCAGGAGCAAGTTCCTTTCCAATGCTCCACTGCATGCAAAGCAATTCGTATACCAACCATCGAAATCTACCACCCATGTTCTTCAAAATCTCGTCCGCGATATAGAGAAGCCACTGGCTGAAAAAGAAGTGGCGCTGTGTGCATTTCTAGACATAGAGGGTGCATTTGACAACACCTCACATGAATCCATTCAGCGCCCCACAACCCGCAGAGAAGTGGAACCAACCACTACAAAATGGATAAAATCCATGCTAACCAGCCGTGAAGTCACCGCCCATGCTTTGGTCTCTGGTGGTTGACGATATACTGGTAAGACAGACTAAAGCAGGCTTTGAAGTCCAAGGTTACGCAGATGATCTAGTTATAATAATAAGAGGCAAGCATGACAACGTTCTCTTAGAACGTATGCAAAGTGCACTCATCTTTGTCATCACAGGGTGTACACAGAAAAGACTAAATGTCAACCCAAGAAAAACCGTAGTGATCCCGTTCACAAAAAGAAAGAAGCTGAACCTTAAAGCATCCACAAAGAGGTTAAGTATCTTGGCATCGTTCTGGACCAAAAACTAACCTGGAAAAAAACAACGCCAGCGCTTTGGTCCTATCGACGACTCTTTGGCAAAACATGGGGTCTAAAATCCTCCATCATCTGGTGGACCTATAACACTGTTGTTAAGCCTATTATAACCTACGCCTGCTTGGTGTGGTGGGTAAAAACAAAGGAAATAACAACACAGCGAAAGCTAACAAGAGTACAAAGGCTCGCCTGTCTGGGTATAACAGGGGCTATGAAAACGTGCGCCACAGCAGCTCTGGAAACCCTACTTGACGTCCCTCCGCTGTACATATGCATAGAAAAGGAGGCCTGAACCAGTGCGTATAGAGTCACTCAGACACAAAAACTGAAACCTGACTGGTCACGTTAATATTCTGAAGGACATCCAGATAGAGGCGATGACCAAACCAACCGATACAATGGAAACAAAACCCCATTTTGATCGCTCCTTTGAAGTGGTAATTGAAGACCGCAATACTGCAGGGGAACGACTAAAACAACTAGGGAGGGGATCACTTGTCTGGTACACAGATGGATCAAAGATGAAGCAAGGCGTGGGATTCGGAGTTTACGGACCTAGGTGTCGAATCTCTGCACCTTTAGGAAACACTCCCACAGTCTTTTAAGCAGAACTAAATGCTATCAATATAGCCATCTCTGAATGTACCAAAAAATGCTTAAGAGGTGCAAAGATCTATTTTCTATCAGATAGCCAAGCAGCATTAAAAGCGCTAGCATCTAGCAGAATCAACTCCCGGCTAGTGTGGGATTGTCGGACTAGCAAACAGAAAACAGACTCATCTTAATGTAGATATAGACACAGAACACCAGGGCACGAGAGTGTGGAAGGCAACGAAGCCGCTGACGCACGGAATGGTGCACAGACGCCCTTTTGCGGGCCTGAACCATTCTGTGGCATCACTAGAGGACACGTAATGAATGAACTCAGAAATTGGGAAAAAAGGCGGAAAGATACACATGCACGGCCAATGCACCTGGGCAGAGACAGGCCAAGAGACTCATCTCTCACTCACCTAACTACACAAAAAAGCTTCTCAAGCTACAAAAAATGAGATAAAACTGGTTGTAGACCTTCTCACTGGATATGGTCCCTGGAGGTACCACTTCAAGAAAATGGGGAAAGCCACTGACGAACAACGCAGATTCTGCCAAACTATGGCTGAAACGTCAGAGCACTTACTCTGCGAATGTCAGATACTGACTAGCCAAGGGTTGAGGCATCTTGAAAATGCTGTTGTGGCACCGGGGGATCTACAACAGCTCAGCCTTCGAAATATTCTGAGATTCTCGAAGGAGATAGGATTTTTTGTAAAATAGAGGGGTATACACAAAAAAAATCAATTATGGTCGACGTGTTGAAAGGCAAATCTTGCCGAGCGACCCCCCTAAATACCATACCATACCATACCTCTTCTTCTTATTACAACGTAGTACGATCTGGTATGGTGTTGTTATTGTTTTAACATAGAGCAATATGCAATATGAACTGCATGGCGTATGTTTAGTAATATTCTCTTTCTTTGCGCCAGAACGACTTGTAACAGGTTTCATATGCCTTGCAAAAACTGCCCTTAGATTATTTCAGTTTTCCCTGCATGCAGTACCTGAAACAACTAACATACACAGCAACAACAACATAAAGCACTCTGGAATATATAGTTAACCGTTTTTTTTTTTAGATTCTTAGCAACGGGATGCATTTTTGTATCATTGTCTTTATATTTTGCCAGAGAAGATTGCATAGTCTCAAGAATTTTTGCAGAAACAACTGGGGTCAAAGATGATTATGTGCCAATTCCTTCTGTTCAAGGTTGGTGTATTCTTTCTGATCCCTTCTATGAATTAGAATTATGGAATATTCCGAACTGTTTGTGCAATCGACGGGATACCTACACATCAGAATTCAAACATTACCCAAATCCGGATCCACTAATTATAGTCACAAAAATTATCATTCTATTATTTTACTGGCGTGTAGCGACGCTAATGGATTTTTTTATAATAATTGAAACAGCATTTGCTGGTAGGAGCAGTAATGGAGACATATTTAGGGCTGGTCGCATGAAATAGCGCATAGAGAGAAATGGTAACGTATCTCTACTTTCAAGATTGCCCCACGATCCACAGGAAAGTGATTTTTCTTATTAGTTTGTTAGAGACTAGGCATTTCCACTGTTAAAATATTTATCTATCCACAGATTAAGTCGTGGTAGAAAAACTGAACGTGCTTTCGGCATGGCGACGCAAACATTTCAAATATTAGAAACATTTACCCGGTAGTTAGTCATGTAGTTAAATACACAATAATAAAGGTGCACCATACGCATCAAATACACAAGAGGGCCAAAATAACTCAGATCGCATAATCCAACAAATGCAACAAGGAAATGCAGTTTTTCACATAGATAACCGTACAACATTCTATAATTTAAGAGACTGTTTAGCAAACTATTTTGGACTCCGCAAGCACAACTTCCATGGCAATGGAATTTTATGACATAACTAAATATGTATGTTATTAATAATTGTTATAAATTATTTGTTTAAAATAAATAAATCATACATACCTACCTGATAAATTCATTTCTTTTTCTCTATTATTCTGTGCTGCTTCTGGAATGTCTTCGGAAATATTGTGAGAATTTGCAGTTATATAAACAAGGATATTTTTCGAAGTCTGACAAATCTTACAGTAGAATTTTGTTCGTTCATATTGTACTATACTAGCAATTAAAAATCACGCTAGAAAAAATATCCCTCGGCTACTGACGTGCTCGGTCTCTTGGCGATTAGGTATCACTTACTGGTACGCTACCGATTCGTAACTGATTGGTGATCTACATTGATACCTTCGGGTACTAGTACGTGGTACGATTTAAATTAATATGCTGAGACGCGCAAAATACTGTGAAGTGATTTTAGTATTTTCGCAGTCAGAAACCAGTTGCTCTGGGTACGATGGGCCATAGTTTATTCTTTTTGCCTAAATTTGTACGCAATTCCGGATATTTCACTTTAAAGAAACACAGTTTTTCTTAAGTATTTTGTATAATGATAAATGCTCGTTATATGTCAAGCAACAATAGGTGCACCTGTTGATTCACACCTACCTAATATCAGATTTTTCTCAGGTTTCATTAAAGGTTCTTCAAAAAGTAATCATTGATTTTCTTTTCGTTGTTATCTGATGCTAGAATAAATATTTTTCTTAACACGTGCGCAAAGTGTCTTTCCCGCACCTAAAACGTATCTGAACTTCGCTTCGCGTCGTTGGCGTACCTGTTTTTGCGTGCGGAAAAGTACCACTTTGCGTACTTGTTAGAGAAATAATTTGTTTCGTCCCTAGATTTTGGGCACATTTTCAATACGCTTTGGTGAAAGGCAGGTATGCCTTCTTCCTATGCTGTGGAATAGGAATACATATTGTGGCGCTGACGATTATCTTCGATTGAAATTCGGGCCATCAAAGTTTGCTGTTATGCTTATTTTTACTTTTTCGTTTCTGGAAAATATTTGAATTTTTTCATTGTTATCAATTTAGTTTTATAAAAAAAATCAGATATTTTTTCAATAAGGCGAGTCAATAATAAAACAAACATAATGTTTAATTTAATATATTAAAACATAAAAATATAAAACAATAAATGAGGTAATATGTATAATATACCGATTTAGTTTTTAACACCTAACATATTACATGATATCACATGTTTATTTGCACACATCCAAGTGTTGTACGTAAATGTAATTATTGACGAAACGTCGATGTGGGACGATTAAAGTATTTTTAATCTTGCGCAATCAAAAAATTTTTTTGGAACTTTTTGACTGCGCTGGTTAATATGAATCAGTTTTGAGGAGTCATTGAAAATGATATAGTTAATCATTTGGTAATGCTTGTTAAAAGAGTGGCTGTCATGTTAAAATGGGTTTAAACATTTCATAAAAGAGGAGGCATAAAAATATGCCGTCCACTAACAAACCTGACAATGTCAAAAACTGACGGCTCTAAGTAAAATTTAGCCCATTTATTTCATTCCAAAAATATATTGTTTAATATCAAAAAGTAATTAGTTCTTAATAAATCGATTAATGTTATTTTACTTTACACCAATCACTGTCAATTGTATTGCTTGCTCCTCAACACAGTTTCAATCAACCTGAAATTAAAGAAATCCTTTTATTGCAGCCTTATCAAAATATTTTAAACTTTTTAAACTTTCTGTTTTCATAAAACTCTTTTTAGAATAAAGTTAGATACAACTATTTTTTCTTAAAACTGTATGTTATGTATATGATTGCCATAATATTATTTTTAACTATTTGAGATGTGGAATAAAATCATAACTCAACAACTGAATCGCATAGTATTAACCATAATTTTAACAGTCATAATTTGTGCCCTCGTATTGTTATCTGTTCCAGCTAAATTTAATATATGTTTAAATCAATCAGAATTTAAGATCTTGCTAAAATTGTAAAATAACGAATTTAAATGGTTATTCCCCATAATGTCTACTAACTCACTTATTTGATGGTCATATTTTGAAGATTTTTGAAACAATATTAAAATTTTAAATAAATTGATAATATCGACACTTTCCTAATCTAGGTGCGTAATTCAGTCTCTGCTTTTCAATCTTTAGACATAGTTTTAACAAGATCTTAAAAGATATTTACACACATTTAGATGCATATAGTCATTATGCTTTTTAATTAATGTTTCAATTGCATTGCTAAATTATATATGAAAAAAAGAAAATTTAAGATAGCGATGTTATGGCAAGTAATATAAAGGACTCATTCTGGATTAGCCTAATAACACAACCATTTTAGGCGTTGAATCTAATTTAACGAATTGAAAAAGACTCTATTTACCTAGAGAAATATGGCGTACACTTAACAAACATATTCTTTTACCCTCTTTATTTAAGAAGTCGTTTCGGACGGTTCAAAACATTTTTGCTTTGTTTATTTCTAAATCAAACCTTAATACTGGCTCTTGACTTCTTAGCAAAATCAGGCAATAGATGACTAGAATAAGTCACCCAGCGAAAAGTTGATACTTGTGAAAGTTATTGTTATTTATACTACTAAAAGGAACTGCTTTGCTAAGTAACTTAAAAAAAAATCTTCTGAAAAAATAGTTTTAGTATAAAGTTCGCTGGGCTGTTTTATTTAATTATACTGCCAATTATATACTCATATAAATTTCACATATAATTTTAAAACAGTTATAGTAACGTTTATTTAGCATTTAGCTATATACAAACATATAGTATCTATATTTTATTACTCTTTTTTACATTACTTATGTACAATATTTCTAGTATTTACAGATAAATGCCAATTAATGGCTTTAATATCATTTTCCCTAGGATTTATTGAGCTACGCAGCATGAAACGAACAAACGTTGTAAATCAGGAGTTTAAGGTTAAATAAGGGATGTAAATTTCTAAAATATCAATTCTTACTTAGTCTTATGGTCATGTGTATTATCTAGGTAATTAAATTAAAAGCACCATTTTAGTCTCAAAAATATCATCAATATTATTGGTTTAGGTAACGACTTTTAAGACGTGATAGTTGCCATTTCAACCTTTCCGGTCTATATAACATTGAAAACGTAAAACTGTCAGCTTTTCTTTGATTGTTTCACGTAAATGCGTCTTGTAAGTTTGTCGTTTGCACTGCGTTTAATATAATTGAGCGATTGAGATCAGAGATGCATTACATTACTTAATAAGTACTCAGTCCAATCGCTTTAACACAAAATGAAAGCTGCGAATTTTGTTCTGAAATATTAGCTTAATTACGGATCACAACCTGAGTAAAACACCATTGTTGGTTTATTGCTACGTGCCGCCCACTAAAACATGCATAAAACCATCCCACTCGTTAATAGAGTCAGTCCGCGAGGTGGATGGTTCTTTCCATTCCTGATCACTATTGCTCAGACCTAGTTCCGCGTATAGTTCATTATTATTTAACGATTCTAGGTCCGTTTGCGACGTTAAACTAAGCACTGAGCCCCAGTTTATAGGCCGTGTCAATTCACTATCCTCGTCACCTAATCCAGAGTCCGTATCAGGAGCCGCGGAAGGAAATGGGGTCGCCCTCCCAGACGAACAAGCCATATCACGAAGACTTTGCTCATAGTTGTTTGGTTCGGTCACAGGACAAGGCCTAGTTGGAGGACTCATTTCAGGTAACATGGGGTAACTGGGTTCAGGGGGATCGGCTTCCATTTCTCGTTCTAACCGCCTCAGAGTATTACAAATGAGCACAGACCTGCGCAACGAGGGGTCAGAACATTGTCTATACCTCGCCAACTTGCACATGGAGAGGTTTAACACAGCCAGTCGCCTTTGTCTGTAGCACGGCACATGACACCAGCGTGTCCTACCGTCGCAACACCTTGTCCTTGTTTTCACCTGCGGGGAAGCACCAAGTTCCAGGTACGATTTTCCGTTTTCCTCGCATCGTATTGTCTGCTGCTGAGGAGGTTGGTAGTACTGCCAGTAGTCTGCAGATTGGTACCTGCAATAAAGTTAAAATATAAGTATTCTTCACAAAAGTAACTTATATAATTAGGAGTTTTTTTCTATCAAACGCATAGGTTTTTTAAATCGTGCATTTTCGATCTTGAAATATTTATTGTGCCTAATAATTAGCTAGCTTAATTTGGGAGAATTATTCCCTAAAACCAGTAATTGTATTTTCTTTTATCGAGAACATTGATATATGTATTTATTGTTGTAAAACCAATGCAATAAAGAATGTATGACAATAGCTGGCTCCCTAGAAGCAAAGAATATTAGTAGAATATTCTTTGCTAGAAGTTATGATCTTGGATAAATTCTATAATTTCTTACGAGATCCATAATCTTAATATTTTTTATCTTTGTGTGATGTTAGGAAGTACAGTGAGTATTTATTTGGTGGTCTTAGAACCAGACTAACCTGCCATAAGGTTGTTGAGGAACAGGGGTAGCAAATCGTGGAGGGTCAAATGGCGGGACAATTCCCGCGCACTTCTCTTCATCGCTAAGCTCGTCTTCAAACTCATCATCGTCAAATTCATCTTCACTAAGCAAAGTTGCTGCCAAAGAGGGGGTCGGAGCTCTCCACGCGTCTGCTGCTGGAACAGCTACAGCTCGTAATCTAGCTATGCAATCGTCGCTGTTTGCTATGGGTTGATCCCATTTACCGCTCTTCGCTGGCGATGCTTCAAGATCCAAGGACTCCAATTTACGCTTTCCTGCCGCTACCGCTGTGGTGGTCGTATGCAAACCCATCATGGCACAGTTCTGAAACAAGAGGAAGGGAACATTATAACACCTCGAAATGCGAATTCTATATGCTTATAATAAAGTAAAGAAAACTGACAATTAATCCAAAATTTACATGGTAAGAATATAGTACGTAGGTACTATGAAATGATCTTAATCACTTCCCTGCGGGAGACATATACAGGGTGTCCGGAATTTTAGGAGTGATTCTACATAAGAAAACATGAAAATTTTTTCATATGAACATGGGTCTGAAAATGCATAGTTTCCATTTCCAAGATACAGGGTGTCAAACTTTTTATAAAAAATTAGTTTTTTATTAATATCTTAAATATGATTTTGCTAATTTTGTTGAAATTTTGCAGTATTATCTGTAGTAATAAGGGGCTCATTAAGCCTTAATTAGATTTAAAATATAAAGTCCAATGGAGTCCCGGGGGGCATTATACCGAATATTATTGACAAAAAAGTGTGCGCCACTGACTTTTTCAAACATTTTATATTTTTTTTCGTATTAAGCAACTAAAAATACAATATTTTTGATTCTCGAGTTGTTTTCGTATCTTGCTTCGTTTTCGATAGAAAAAGTAAAACCCGATTTATTACATTTCCAAACTTTTTTGATAAAATCGATATTTTTATTTATATCTTAAATATGCTTTTACCGATTTTGTTGAAATTTAATAGAGTTATCTGTAGTAATAGGAGGCTCATTTAGCCTTAATTAGATTAAAAATATAATGTCCAGTGGCGTCCCGGGGGGCATCATACCGAATATTATCGGCATAGAAATGTGTGCTACTGACTTTTTTAAACATTTTATATTTTTTTCTTATTAAGCAACTAAAAATACAACATGTTTGTTTCTTGAATTGTTTTCGTATCTTGCTTCGTTTTCGAGAAAAAAAATAAAAGCAGTTTATTACAGCGTTTGATGTAGAATTTGGTGCCCTAAAGAAATGTAATAAACTGGTTTTTATTTTTTTTTCTCGAAAACGAAGCAATATACGAAAACAATTCAAGAAACAAAAATGTTGTATTTTTAGTTGCTTAATAAGAAAAAAATATAAAATGTTTAAAAGAGTCAGTTGCGCACATTTATTTATCGATAATATTCGGTATGATGCCCCCGGGACGCCACTGGACATTATATTTGTAATATAATTAAGACTAAATGAGCCGCCTATTACTACAGATAACCCTATTAAATTTCAACAAAATCGGTAAAAGCATATTTGGATACAAATAAAATATCGAATTTATCAAAAAAGTTTGGAAATTTAATAAACCGGTTTTTACTTTTTTTTATCGAAAACGAAGCAAGATACGAAAACAACTCGAGAATCAAAAATCTTGTATTTTTAGTTGCTTAAAACGAAAAAAATATAAAATGTTTGAAAAAGTCAGTGGCGCACACTTTTTTTGTCAATAATATTCGGTATGATGCCCCCCGGGACGCCACTGGACTTTATATTTTAAATCTAATTATAGCCCCTTATTACTACAGATAACACTGCCAAATTTCAACAAAATCAGTAAAATCATATTTAAGATATTAACAAAAAACTGATTTTTTATAAAAAGTTTGACACCCTGTATCTTGGAAACTATGCATTTTCGGACCCATGTCCATATGAAAAAATTGTCATGTTTTCTTATGTAGAATCACGCCTGAAATTATTCGAACGATATTTCCGGACACCCTGTATAGTAACAGCACCCGTGCTGGCTATACGCTATAAGACGACTCTAATATAAATAAATGTTCATGTACATGCTTTTCATGCGCTGGCTTACTTTTTGTTGGACTGGCTGCAAAGGCGCAACCAACAAAAACTAAACCCCAAGCATGAATATTTATATTACAGCCGTTCTATGGCATATAGGTAGGACGGACACCGAATATTATTAATATTCGGTGGCACGGGTGCTGTTACTGTATATGCCTGCGGTAGCGTCTTTTTCTTTATCGTTATATACCTACCTACTTAAGTAGGTAGTTATTTTATGTCATAAAAGCCTCATAATATTTTCCAAATTTATGCTAAATAAGTGACACTGGATAAAAATTATTAATATTTCAAAATTTGTCAAGTAGCAAAAGTTATGGAAATATCCAAACTATGCAATAGCAAGAAGAAACAGTAAAATTATAGCCGCTAATCGCATAAATAATTTGCCGTTGGACGACAACGCAGGCCAGTCTATATTGCATTGTTGCCGAATTTCATCTAGATAACTATACATCGACGTAGCAGGAAAATATTTATCGGATTTACGACGATGAAAACGATTGAACTAGTTTTTATCACAACAAAATTGTCTAAAAAATATTAAGTAGTTTGTAACAAATATTTCTTAAATTCGTATTTATGCAATCATATCTTCAAAAAGCCTTATTTCAAAAACATCTTTTTTGCATTAAGTACAAAGCCATACGAAAGTAGTTCGGTACCTATATAATAGCGAAAGGTTTGTCGGTTAAATTGGCATTATTTTCTAGCAAACCGATGTGCTTTATTATTTCGCTAAAATTCTACACATTATTCCATTACATCGCAGTTTTCAAACAGGATGTTTTTAATGATGATTTAGCGGTTGTGGCATTTCTTGTAAATACACTTCTCGGCAACACCGCCTCGAATTCGTGTTGTAAACGTCCCATGGTTAAAATAACCTTGAGGAGACGTAGTTTCTCATGACACAAGCAAGCAATCGGCCTTCGACGATGTAAAACCGGCCTGCAGCAGCGGCCTGGCTTAGCGAAGCAGGAGTGAGTCGAAGTTAAGTGTGTAGTAGAAGGAAATAAAATAAAGTTTTTAAGTGAATAGAAAGCGGCTTTTGTTGGATTTTTTGACTTCGTCCGCCGGATGGCATTTCTTGCTATTATATTAACTCTCACGCGCATGCTTTACGATTTTTCCAAAAATTAACAATTACATTTTGTATATGCTTAAAATATTTCTAAATGTGTGACATGTATCACAGCATTAATAATGATTTTCTCGTTAAGAAATAAAATTGTAAATGTGAAGTTTTCGACTTTTAGCCTGTGTTGGGGAAAAATAGGCTGGCCCTAAGTGACGTTCAGTCAACTGAGTGAATAAGAATATGTATTCTATAAGTAAGGGGAATCTCGGGAATTTTGTAGCGGTATAATTGACTGAATAAATTGCGTAGAACGCATCATTACGTTGCGCCTTATATACTAACTAACAATGCAATTGGGTCGTACCCAATTTCAGTATTCATTGACGCTGTCGTGGACTTGATGCAATTTATCCAATTTCAGTGACGTCAGACTTGTTTGCGAAGCCAACGTATAATTATTATCGACTTATCTATCTAGTAAATAAGTTTTTACTGTACCCTTGTACTCAAAACAACCTTGTAGTTTTTTAGCGAGTTGTAGCAAGCGTTGAACAGCGGCGGAGCTGATAAGGGACATATTTTGCACTGGCGTATCATATTTCAGGTGTTAATTTTTTTACATATATTTTGTATGATGCAGATGCTGGTGGATGAGCGGCTAAAAAATGCCAATTTTTTACGTGAAGTAAACAGTAAACATATACACGTCATTTATTATCACAAATTTATTCCTTGTTCCACAGCTACTCTAGAGTCATATTCGACATGAACTCTCAACTTACAGTCTGTATTTTGGTCAGTGTTAAAACTAGATTGAAAATATCCTGTCCCCAACAAAACATTCTTTCATCATTCATTCTAATGATATGGAAACTTTTGACGAATTTCACGAATACTAAAGTTTTAATAAAATAATAAAATCTCGGATGATACAAGGCATATGATCGCGGAACGAAACAAAGAGACATCCAAACTAACAGGGGAAGAGTTGAAAAGAAGAAATAAGGAAATAAGAAGAATGGTCAGAACGGATGTAGCTAGACATAATGAAGAAACTATAAAAAATATAATCGAGCATAAAACAAGGAACCAGAAATATTCAGGAGACAAATAGCAGAGGGGAAATCTAATATAACATGCCTGATAGATGAAAACGGAAAACATATTATAAGCAGAGACGAAATTTTTAAGACATGTAGAAATGTTCTACCTTGATTTATACTCATCCAAAAAACTAGAACCCAAAGCTAAACCCTCAGACCGAAGGGCAGTACTCACCAAACATTACTCAGAAGATATGCCACCAATCTGTAAATACGAAATAAAACTTGCCCTTAAGCAGCAGAAATATAACAAGACAGCTGGTCCTGATAAGATAGTGATAGAGCTTATCAAGTTGGGAGGTAACAAGCTACTAGATAATCTGGAACAACTGTTTAACAACTGCTTGGAAAAGGGACAAATACCTACCAAATAGAAAGAGGCCAAAGTGATATTAATATACAAAAAGGGCGATAAAAAAGATCTTAGAAACTACAGACCAATCTCACTCCTGTCCCATCTTTATAAGCTCCTAACAAAAATAATTATTAATAGAATATGGAGACGTCTGGATATGTTCCAACCACCTGAAGAAACAGGCTTTAGGAAAGGGTTCGGTACAATTGACCATATACACACCATACGACAAGCCATCGAAAAGGGTCAGGAATATAACCGGCCTATCTACCTAACTTTTGTGGACTTCGAAAAGGCGTTCGATACTGTAGAAAAATGGGCATTAATCAACGCGCCCAACTTTATAAATGCATTATACGATCACGCTACGCAGCCGAAAAAATCGGACTTAAAATGAACATAGCGAAAACCAAGATCATGGCTAGTGAAGATAATGATCTGCCCATACAGATAAATAATAAAGAAACCATCGAGGTTATACAAGAGTATATCTATATTGGACAAAATATCACGTTCGACCCAAACCTCCAAGATAAAGAAGTATCGAGGAGAATCCAGCTTTTGGCAAATTAGGATCGGCTTTTCGATCAAAATTTCCTCAACATTTAAAATCTAGAGTATATAACCAATGCATCTTGCCCGTTATGACATGCGTCGGAGACGTGGACTCTGACAGAAACCTCTATCAGAAGGCTCAAGATCGCACAAAGAAAGATGGAAAGATCGATGCTAGGAATACGACTCCAAGATAGAAAAACAATAGAGTGGATTATGGATAAAACTAAAGTCATGGATATAACCGAGTGTGTTGCGAAATCGAAGTGGCAATGGGCTGGCCACCTGGCACGAACAACGGACGACAGGTGGAGTAGAAAGGTCACAGAATGGAGACCAGACTAGGGAGAAGATCGCGCGGCAGACACAAAACTAGATGGAAGGATGACCTACAACAACAGGAAGGTGTACAATGCATGAATACCGCGCAAAACAGAGAAGAATGGAAACGTAGTGGGGAGGCGTATGTCCAAAGATGGAATAGCTAACGCTGCAAATGATGTTGTGGAAACTTTTTAAGGAGCCTTGAAGTTTACGTTTTTGAAACTATGTAGCTGTGTGTGTTCGTAATGTTCGTATGCATTTGCATAGGAGCGGCTAAATCTAGCGCAAATGTTAACAAACAATGTTGTCAATCCTATCGCATGCGCAGTACGATGTATCAGAATTACCCAAGTCTTTACGGTCCAACGATTTGCTGTCAACAGGTCTTTTAGTGTAGTGGTCAGATGCTGTGCTTATGATACGGTGGTCCGGGTTCGCTTCCAGTAAGTATTATGTGAATTCTTCATTTTGGGCATGGCTTGGGTTAGATTTGGTTAGCAGTAGGGAAAGCGGATCATTTAAAGGAATTTAGTAATTTAAGATTATATGTACGATATTGTTTTCAAGATTTGCAAATATTAATATTTATTTTCTGACGTCAATAATACGAAGCATTATATTTTTTACATAACGCCCTAGTTTTGGAGTTGACACATGCGGAAAATTTTCAACTGAATTCTAATTCTAGTTTGAGTTAAGGAAGTTATGTAAAAAAATTTGTACCTTAAAACCTATAAGTATGGAAGTAATTATTTGAACTGATTGTGTTGTTGGCTGTGGAGTAAAAAATTAAAATTATTTAGGCCTACTCGAAAAAACTCATTCCGATTGTGTTATGGTGTGTGAATATTTTAAAAATGGAAGCAAATAATAAACTTGATTCAGTCAAGAAAATCCATGTATATTGAGATACCGAATATCATCAAAAGCTCCAGAAAACTGCCACAATTGAACCTAAAATTTAACCCAGAATCTTAAACCATATAATGATTTTATTTATAAACTTTTTGCTAAAATATGAGCAGAAAAGCTGAAGCTGCCCAGATATTCGCAGTTCAGCTTCATCAATAAGAACTGGTTAATTAAAATTGGTTTTAAATTGAAACGAGAAAATAATCAAAACGTTTTAATGGAACTGCCGGACATTAGATTTAAGAGGCTTT
Source organism: Pissodes strobi (assembly GCA_016904865.1). Taxonomy (NCBI): domain Eukaryota; kingdom Metazoa; phylum Arthropoda; class Insecta; order Coleoptera; family Curculionidae; genus Pissodes; species Pissodes strobi. The sequence goes on along the minus strand of MU182575.1, from coordinate 260,502 downwards.
CAATTTTTAACTTCTGCCTAAGAAGTAAAAGTTAGATAGCTTTATTCAACTGGTGCTTCATAATGAAACATGGGTATTTAGCAAAGTAATGACAGAAGGGTTTGGTAAAATCCGTCCTTGCATTGAAAGATTATTTCAAATTTAGAACCATCACTTGTAATCATGGCCAGACAACGAGCTGTCGAAGTCGATTTAAGGAAAGAAATACTAAACAAAGTTGGCAAGAAATAAATAAATTATTAGAATTTGCGGCATTTGGACACATGATTGTGACAGCAATCATACATTGCCATTCGATAGTTCGATCTGATGATAAGAGGAATGATGATTAGAAAATGAAACTAATTAGGACTTCATCATCTACCGAACCTTTGGGGCAAAATATTAAGCGATGTGCCATGTCAGAGTCAGAAAAAGTAGCTAATTGAAGAAGCATTTCAAAAGGAAATGTCTTTAAATCTAACGGACGTTGAGTATTTGGTAAAATTGGTAAATCATCTTAGTTGCCACCTATTCAAATTATTGCAGCCCCGGGATTTACCCTGTACGTTACGAGAAGACAAAAATTTCTCCATTCTCAGAATTTACAAAACAAAAAGCTATAAATGCCGCGCGGTGAAACTCTCCCAACTTGATGCGGGTTTATAATAGTTGTAGTGTGCGGTGAACGGCAACAGACTTGCGGCGCTCACTTCTTACAAATCTTTTGATTTTATATAAGTGCGCGCTTTCTATTTAATTTACTCATTATTTTCTTTGGCTTTGGTTCGCCGTTGCTTTACGTTCCCCCGTACGTTCTAGCTTAGTGTAACACCTTTTGAATAACGGCCAGTGACGGTGTAAAATTTCAGATTTTAAGCCCAGATTAAACGCTATTATAAACTCGATTAAGAAAAAAAAACACGAGCGCTCTTTTTGATTCCACAACTTTTAGAATGGTTTACATTTAATTTAATAGGGCTTTTATTTTATATTTTCGATGATATTTTCTTCTAATTTTACAATCTCGGTCTGCCTTTAGCACCATAAAAAATCCTGTTGTAGTTTACTTCGCTGAGTTTGAGCCCTGAGCTCCGCAACGCTCTTGCACCTACCTTTTACCTGGATATAGTCCGGGTAAAATTGGTGACTAAAGCAAAGAAGTTCAAGGCCTGGATAACTGAAGGCATTAATTTTTTTTTCAAAATATAACAATTTTTTTAAAGAATAATCCTAACAATATTGTATCCGATTTTTGTGGTAAGCAGCACAGAGCTAGAGAGGAGGCTTGTGGCGGGGCGGACCTGTCGGGCTTCGCTTGTGCACGCACCCCTTGCGTGATGCCGGGGCCCCTTTTGGGCCTTACTAGAAACCAAATAAGAGTGGCATCTAAGAAGACAAAGGAGCATGGGAGAGATCGTTAAAAATATTATTTGTGTTTTAACATCAAGTGTTTTTTTACGAATATTATATCTAATATATTATTTACGAACATAGTCCTCCCAAAGATTCTTTAAGTACCGAACAGCTTTTTTTTACATAACCCTCGTAACGATAAATGAAATTTAAACTATATATACTTGCTTTAAAATACTAACTCTACCGGATGCGGTAAGGAATGCTTTTATCTACTTGGAAATGTTATTATACAATGTTTCTTTGCCTGGAAAATTATTCCCGTATTCAAAATCTGATTTAAGCAATTTATCGCCCAATATTGTTGATCTGCGCTGGCGAAAATTTAAGAAAAAAGCTGTTCATTTTTTGTCTAGAAGTAATGTTCTTGCAAGTTGTCAACATGATTATAAGGATGATTTCGCTACGGGCAGTGTCCAGGATGAATGAGGGTCAGTAGCGTGTGGTAATTGTTTGTAATATCTCAAAAGCATTTGATATGGTCGATTACAATATTTTACTGGTTAAGAAAACAAGCAATGACCAAAGAATTTAGATAAACAAATAGCTAAATAAAAATTTCAGATGTATAATATTTTGCAGTATAAAAGCCATGCCATATAGAATAGAGTTATACAGGAGACTTCATAGTGCCTGCTATTCAGTTCGATACTTATATAAAATAGTTCCTGTTAAAACCCTGGAGTATTCAGTCAGGCCATACTCAGCAAATTGAAGAGATGTTAAATTTAGAAGATTTCTTAATTTTTCATTGCTAACAACCTCTATGAAAGACTTGTTCCCCAACTTTGAAGCTGAAACCTTGTTTTCACTTTCTGTACTTCTTGTTCTTCAAAGTTGAATAAACTCGTTTTTTTTTTTCAATTTTTGACACAACTTTCTAAGTTTGATTAACTTTCTGGTAGATGCATATAAGGAGTTACTTCTTAAGTTTGGTAGCACTGATATTTAGGGGGGGGGGGGGGGGATTTTTCATAAAATTCAATCAAGAATTCATGAATGTAAAACAACTGTTTTGGTCAAGAAGTTCACGCATAAATTCTTGAATCAATACATACATGGAACCATATACATGTACAAAGCCGTTAGGTATGTTGTAGATATTGGCGTCAGCTGGACTTGCAATTTTGAATTCATATGTAAGCAAATTATCTTAATATATATTATTCGAATGTACCTATTTGTGGAGCTCAAGCTTTAAAATTTTAATAACTCAGAAGCGCGACTTTTCCAACCTTGACATATGGATGCATGTGGTCCGTATGTTAACAGTTATGAAATATTACGGTTCCTTTATGGGACCTCAGGCTTACCCATCCAACGCTCATACCAACTGGCAGATCAGACAAAGAAAACAAAAATACCAAAGCCTTCCATATAAAAAAATGGCAGTTGAAGTAAATATATCAAATCAATGAAGCATTTCATCTAAATTTAATGTATAACTTTCAACGTTTAGACATGTTAGTTATGAGAAAAACCTACGACCTTCTGCTCGATTCGAACTAGCAGCGATCTCAGGATTGCCGGTCCAGCGTTCTAACCAACTGGGCTAAGTATGCCACTGAATTTATACCGTACTATTAGGGTACCGTTCTCTCAATTTTATGGTTAAGGTGTTTATGGCTTTAATCTAATTAGAGTTAGGAGTTAGTTTACTTAGTGACAGATTAGAATCCAACGGATCATACTCCATTTTTCTATCAGTATGTCTGAATGAATCAGCTTCTAAAAAGTGATATGGCCGAGAAACTTGACTCTTTGTTTTACGCTGTTGCGTAAACGATTTTGATTTTTTACAATTATGTGTCACTTTCTTACATGTAAGTTTGACCTTTTTTATTTGTGTGACAGAGTTTACATCTAAGTTGGGGTTTGGAACCTTCGGCAAAATGCACTAGGACACAGCTTGTCCACAATACCGAGACAAAATTTGTATACTCTAGCACTCGATGCGCGTTTCGGTGACCATGTTAGCATCAACAGGGGATGGTTAGAAATTTTAGTCATCCCCTGATAATGCTAACATGGTTAGCAAAACGCGCGTCGAGTGCAAAAATTGTGTTTCGGGATTATCGATAAAACTGTGTAATGCTGGTTTATATCAATGCGGTTGTTATACTAGAATAATACATAATTTTGATGCAGTGCTGTAGCAATATCACCCTAGACGTCTATAGTACATATTTAAAATATTTTTGTGGGGATAGATCATATATTGAATATATGAAAATAAATACTTTATAAATTCAGATATAGGTGACAACCCTTATAATGAATGAGCAATATAACTTTTTCTTCCTGGCGTGGTTAGCGTTCAAATTTAAAATGAAATTCAGAATTTATATAGTGTGAAACCTTAAATCTGGAATAAATTTTATATTTGATAACATTAAAATTCTCCTCGATTTTATTTTGTATTTTGCTAAAAATACACGTTGCAATTTTTATTGTTTAAAATATCCTACCCCATATCTAAATTGTGTTTCTACTACCGTGCGTAAAATACCTACTTTACGCACTCTAAAATTCGTAAAATATGCCTTTTTAATGTGCAGTGCCTAAAATAAATTACTTTACGCACTAGTGCGTAAAGTAAATATGACATCTTTTTGAAATTTAGTGCAGTGCCTAAAATAATATATTTTACGCACTAGTACTTAAAGTAGTTTAATACTATTTCTGTTTTTTCATATATTTTTCGGTAGTAGAAAAATTTTTGTATGCTACTCATGTGTAAACTAACCTTTTTGTGACTTTTTGTATTCATGAGATTCCCATTCATAAAAAAAGGGTCAGTTTACACACTTGTTGCATAAATAACTATTTTTTTTCGACATATTGACATTTGAAATTGACATTTTTCAGATGTAGCTGCACACTTGTTGCATAAATAACTCTTTTGTTTTCGACATATTGGCATTTGAAATTGACATTTTCAGATGTAGCCGGACTAACCCAAACGGGTTATAATTTAGAGGAAGACGGTTTACACATTTCTAATTAACTTTGGTGAAGTTTTCAGGTCGGAACCTCCGAAGTAATATTATATTTTGGCCGAAAGTGAGGATTATTTCTTTCGGTTCGAAGTCGGTAAAAAGGCTACAAATCCTAAATAGAAAAGTGCAAACCATTTCACTCTAAGTTTTAGTATAGCTATTTGAATTAAAAAAATATCCTGAAAACAGTTGAATTTGATTATAGGCTGGGCTAGACGGAAATTATGTTGAATTTTAAGCACAACTCAAAAACATAATTTGGAGTTTTATTTTAAAAATTAAGGTTGACTATGCCGTTTTTTTCGGCCACCCTGTGCATTACAAAATCTTTCCCTATCCTCCAAGGGTTTGTATAAAAAAAATGTGTTCAACTGGCTGAATTTATTCTGATTAAAGTGGCCGCAATAATTAAATGTTTGGTCCAACGATCACTAACACGTATATAAATGAATTTTGATATAATGAATGAACCATAGTGTGTTCGTTAAAATGTAAAATACATGGCAAATCAAATGATAAAACTTACATATTTTCCAGACAAGTCACAAAATTCACGAACTAAGCACATATTGACATCGCAAACTCCCGCTCTAAACTTAAACCGAAATTTTGGCAGGACTCGCTTTCAAAACGGTTACCGAACGACTAAGGACCGAGGAACTTGGAAGTTGGGGCCGTTTGTAACTACACCAATGCGCCGGTCTTGTGCGCAACTCTATAAAGCAGGTAATAATACTACGGTCTGCTTGAATTTTGAAAATACTGACCCTAAGCCCTTGGTTTTTGCTTCACCCTGTTTATACAGGAAAGAAAGTACAGAGCGCAGGTTCTGATGGGATTTGAAATTATTTGTTAAAGCAATTAATGGTTCATTTGTGTTTAGATTTGCATTATTGTAACACTGATTATTTTTTGAGCAGAGAATTGGTTGTAACACAGTTTTTGCTAATAATGGTATCACATCAACCTATATAAAACATCTAATGATTTTCCCATTTCACCTAAATTAGGAGCTTAATTTTTTTCGCTCACATAGTTTATAAAAAAATATGTTAACTGACGCTATCCCTTATTTCAAAACTAAACCTCACGCACTGAAGAGCAAGGAATATTTTTAGGTTGCCTATATATGGTTTTCAGGTAGCAAAGCAGCTAAAAATCGTTGCATAAAACCTTGTTAGGAGGTTCATAAATGTTCCAATTTTCAGAAAATTTAGAAAGGTATAAAAATTATCTGTTCTACCTCAATTGTACTCTGATACCCCTACATCTGCATATTTAAGGAAATGTGTCTCCTATCTTTGTTAGAGCCCATCCAACAAAAAGTCAACTATAGTTTATTTCATCTTACACATTTTGTGTGCATTTCACCTCACTACCTCTAATTTAGTAGCTGAAACTCAAACTCAAATAGGATTCCTCTTGATTATAATCCAACAATAATATTTTCAACAAGTTGTTGAAATTTAATCCAATAAATCATACTGAAATCCTTAGACGTAGCTTTTGCCAACGAGTTCGACTATAAAAACCCAATTGCATCGTTCATTTGGCTAATCAAACATAAATTCCTACCTCTTTCAAGGCGTTTAAAAATCTGTATCAAACATAATAGGTTACATAATAGCCCGAGTGTGCCGGTAATCCATAAATTAAAAAATAAAACGGTTTCATTAAAGACTTCGCGATTTCGCGGTCGCATATGATAATTCGAAAATTAATGGTTGCTCGCATCATTAAATCCGCCTTATATTATTAAATTAAAGTGTGGGTAAACAGCCTGCGATAAATGAACAATAAACTGCACTTGCCCACTTAATTTAGGATCGAAATTTGACCTGTGATTTTGGGAAACGTTAACTGTGGTGACTACGAGTCTACATGTGACTGGAGTGCCATTCAGTTTACGTCAAAGGAAATTAAAGCAATTTATTTAGTTTCGTTTAGTTCGAGTTCTTACATTAGAAACTTTACATTAATTTAAGTATAGTAGACGAGTCCAAGTTAAATTAACAATAAACTGCACTTTCCCGATTCATTAGGCTGAAATTTGGCATGACTTACAGCGAATTGTTGCATGTAATTACAGATCTAGAAATGTCTTGTTAAGTTGAAGAAAACTGGACTTATTTATTTAATTCTTTTTAGTACTAATTCGATATTATTATCGTCAAGTTAACAATGCTATCAGATTAGATTTTGTATATTAAATTTAATTAAATAATGGAGGATGATTAAATTGCATTTGCTCAATTAATTTTAGATCGATATTTCGATATTCAATCTGTCCTTTAGAGAATAATTGTTAAATAGAGCTAAGAGTCTACTTGCGGGTGTCTGATGTATCATAGTACTATTTTGGTAGTATTCAATCGAATCGAACTACCTCCGATAGCTATTGCTGGAGCATCTGTTGTACTCAGTTTGTTTTTATGATATCCACTCTACATCAGATTTAAATAAAGTGAATTTGTAGATCGATACATACTGTGACCTGTAGTTCAGGAAAATTATATGTGTGTAAACACATTCAGCTTACGTTATGAGTATACCTTATTTACATGTTTTTGGTTATATTCTTTTTAGATTAGCAAGTAGCTCTGAGTTGAATAGAGCTTGCTTTATAATTAATAATATTGCTGGTTTGGGTTATCTTTTTCATTCAAAACCCGGTATACATTTATGCAGTCGTTAGTGGATCATAACATATTCTTGTCGAATTGACAATGATGCCAAAATTAAAAATTATTTATAATTCCCTTAACGACGTAGGTAAACATCCGAAAAAAAATTTACAATGAACGCCATTTGCCCCACTAATTTTAGGTATTTAGTTTTAATTAAATTAAAATGCTTATAGAAGAATCACAAATATTCGAATTTATATATCGCCTTTATTCCCCAATTTTAATAGAACACTTGAAAATGTAACTACTTGTTAGACAGGTAAAGCCCTAATTACAGAAGAAAAGGATAACGGCATTACAAGATTTTTACAATATAACTACACAAACGTACAGAAGGGATTCGATGAAGAGACATGGAAAATTACCTATTTTTCTGGTGCCACCCCGGGACCGTCCATATGGACATAACATCAGGATGGCAGGCGGTTTTTACAGAGTATCCCATTCTTTTCGTTTCCTTTGCAAAATTCTATTTATCATTTCACTCAAAATTCCCCATTTTTGTTTAGATTCCATCATTTTGTCATATACATTATTTATGGCTAACTCACATCCCATCTCTCTTTCCGTCCTCTGCCTAACTTCTAACCACCTTACGCACACAAAGAGCGTATGCTCTGGATCGTCCACTTCATTACAGTATTTGCATGTATCTTCCTCAGTTGTATTAATCGTTTTTGCATACGATCCAAAACACCCGTGTCCTGTTAGTGCCTGGGTAAGCCAATAGTCAAGCTTCCTGTACTCACATTTTACCCACTGCTATGTTTCTTACCAATTCGTCCATTGTCGCTTTTCTTCATTTTTGTCCCACCTCCGTTGCCATTTCTTCATCGTATTAGATCTTAAAACCCTTTTTAACAGTTCTTTGTTTTCCTCCAAAAATTCATGCAGTTCTTTTCTTTCCATTATCAGTAAATCTATGGGTGGAACTCCTGTTATTACATTTAGCGCTACTGCGGACACTGTCCTATATGATGACGTCACACGGAGTAGTCCACTCTCATCTGCATATTTTTTCATATTTAGGACTCGGTACCAAATTGGTGCTCCATACAGAATTATGTTATGCACCATTAACGAGAGAATCCCCCCTTTTCGCGTTGTTTAGTCCATTTACATTTGGCATAATTCTAGTTAATACTGCTAATTTGGTCTCCAACTTCCTGACACTTTCTATTACGTGCTCACCCAAAGATCCTCTCATCCAAATATACTCCCAGATATCTGACCTTCTTTACTGTCCGCACTTCTGTGTCGCAGAGCCTAAATGTAATTTCTTCTCTCCTTCTTGGGACTTTCAATATTAGTGCCTCCGTTTTCCCTGGTTGCAACGTTAATTTTTTCATTCTCATCTATCCATTCATCCTATAAAGACATTCATCTGCACAATATATTAAGCTTTCTTTATCATCCGCTGAAACTACCAACGCTCAGTCATCAGGGAAAGTAATAATTGTTTTGGCTTGTTTCATTAATGGCAGTTTAAGAACTCCATCATATAATGCATTCCATAGCGTGGATCCTTGTGGGACTCCAGCTGTAACATCCATCTTTTCCCCCTTGTTGTATGTTATCATTCTATTGGACAAATAACTGGTTGTTGGTAATTGTTTTAATTTTTCGCCACTTGAATCTATAACGAATAAGATCGCTTCGATCCAGATCCCAGAGTATTGTCACACTGCAAAAACTTTTTAGTAAAAGTGTTCCAGAGCGTTACATTTTTTCCCTGACATTTTTTGGATTTCATCTTTTGAAAACGCAAATAGATAATTTTTGGTGCAAGGAGTACCGATTTAAAAATGATTCAGTACATCTGGAATCTGGAAGTTATGTGCGACACATTCAAGTTTAATTCGGCAAATATTGACAGTTAATGATATTGTGCAAAATGTAATGATATTGTGTGTAGGTAGTATTTTCGCCTGATATTGAGAATTGAAAACTAGTGCCTAGATAGTAAATCATCATCAAATATGCCAATAGGGGGATATACTCCTTGAATTTTATCTCATATATTTTAGAAATCTTCTTTGCACTGCTTCTATTTTATCGATATAGCCTTAATAATATGTACTCCACTACTCCACATAACAGAAGCATATTCCAGCTAGGATCTCCCAAGATAAATTATAGATAGTTTATATCGTTAACATCCTGACTGGTTCACACTATATAACCAAACATACGAGTAACTAAACTATATTGTCATCAACGTGTTGATTAAAAGAAAGGGTTCGCGAAATTTAGCTCCTAAGTCGACAAATTAATAGGTCTCTCCAGCGGCAATACAATTATGAGAAAATAATATGCTTTCGTCTTGAGTGAGTATGACATTGCCTTATATTTGGAGATGGGTTATTTATTACACATAACACATTTTTGAAATTCACCTAATCAATGAGATGCATTTTGAAACAATTATTAATCAAATTTAATTATGAGCAATAACGACAACAACCAATAGTCACGAATAAGTTTCATTCGTTTAGAGATTGTAGATAATGCAAAATTGATTGAGAATCCGAAAAACGAAGTAGGCAATTCTCTGATGAAAAATCTGTTAAAATTGCCAGATAAACACTCTTTTATAAATAGATCCTGTCATGTATTTATAACACCAAACTTGTATAACCACACTTGACAATACCAGGGGCAACCTGCAGGTCAAATTTCATTCTCAACAAGCAAGTGCAGTTTATTGTTCACTAGACGCTGATTTTGTATGTTTTATTACTTTAGGGTGAAAAGATAATCGATGTTGATTTGACAGCTGTGTAATTGTTATGACTAGATATTCCTTTTATTTACTTCTTATGTAACAGATTTCTGTATCCATGGTACTCAAATTGAAAATGTTCAATTTAAAAGGATTTAAATAACAACTGATACAGATATGTTTTAACTGCTCGCGAGATACCAGAACATTGAAAGCTAATTCTCGAAAACATTGCGTTATTTTCCATTTATTCTTATCGTAAAATATAGTAAACAAGTCGCCTCGCCTGTAATTTTAAAATCTCATACTTATCAACTTAAGTCACTTCTACTTTAGAGCAAAAATACTGTGTTCTTTGGCCACACTGCAAAATGCAAATTTATACACATACTGGCTTTTCAAAATTTAAAGTTAAGTAAAAGTGAGATTAATGTTCTTACCCATACTGCCAATTAATATATCATCAATATATCAAAAGATTGTTGCGTCTTAAATAACGATCCCGACAGGTGTTTTTTTATAATTCAAAAAGCAAATTGCAACTTTTGTCTATATATTTTCATTGAAGTTTCAATCTACTATGTATTAATATAGCATATAATAAAAGTACCCAAATTATAAAATACAAAAATATATACAAATTTAATACGCTTTAGGCAAATAAAGGCACAAGAATATATAAAACATAAATAATTAGCGTACAAAAAAACTTCTTAAAAAGTATATCTACATAGAAAAAATAATACAAAACAACCCCATCCAATATAAACAAGGAGACTCTAAGATAAAAGTACATAGACATTATAAAGCATATTATCACAATACACAATAATATGAACAATTAGTATTGTTGTTGGGAGCAAGAACACATCAAATACCGCCATCATCAATAATTACACTGTTGGGTGAATAAAGCATTCTTATATTTTTTTAAAAACCCATACCGAGTCGGAAATATGATTATTTTAGTAGAATTATGTGAGTTAACAATTGCTCAAGTAATCAGTGTGTCAATCAGATAATAAATCACTAATCCATAGAGTTTTCGGTTGATGTCCTTCCAAGAGTCAAAGATCCAAGATTATATGACTTTGGAATAAATACATCGTATCGGCCTTTGTTTGCCTAACCACCCACCCAAGTGCTCAGATACGTCCGGATGTGCATTCAGCACTCACACATATACATAATATGCCCTATCAAAATGTAATTTAGTAAATTCAGTGAATTCCATTTCAATGCCAAACGTTATTGAAACCAGTGTCATCTGACATTAAGGAACTCTTTCGCTGCTGCTCCATAAACCCTTAATTGAAATATAAATTATTATGAAATTACTTTGTTGATTTACGTTTGCATTAAGAACCTCAATTCTTTAGGTTAAATGTTTTTGGTTTTGCCTATATAGATAGGCATTCTCATAGTTATGTGTGATATAAATTAATATGTATGTTAACGTTTTATTAATAATTATTAATCTACTTTTAAATATGGCATGTTATTTATCCCTACATTACTCAGAATTTCCTTTTTCGTCCAACAAAGAAAAATCCATGAGTCGTAAACCAGGATGGCAATTTGAAAGACTCAAAATTCTAAAACTCAAGAATAATAGTTCGTTTCGGCCCTCTGTATTCGTCTACCTGGCCTAATAGTTTCATGAGGCCGCATCTGCGATACTACTTCTGGAACCGGACCCTTTTTTCAAAATCCCCAGGTAGTCTGGCTCTGTTATACCGACATTTGGCCTATGCGAGGGTAGATATTTTATGGGGGATTTTTTGTGCATGGCAAAGGAAAAGATATATTTTAAAGTCGGGGCTTGGGAACTTATGCGCCGGCATGCCTGCCTGTAGAAATTTGTAAAATTGGAAGCCCCTTGCAGGCTTGATTTTTGATTTTGGATTTTGACATTTTAAAGAGTAATTTTTTCGTATATCTACGACATGATTAATGTTTTATTTAGACTGTCATGTAATAGGGGCTCTATATTTGTTGTTCATATAAAAAAAAAAACATTCCACCGAATGAATTGCGCGATGATTACTGGGTTAACGGGCACGTTTAATCGTACGGTAGAACTCACGTGTCAAGCGAAAAGATTGCGTCTATAGTTCTTGAAGGATTGCGGATTCGTTGTACGTCGAAGCGTTGGGTAAAACCCAGACCAATCACTTTTTACACGATAATTTTATAGGATGAAGGTATTGCAGCCAGTAAAATATTTCATATTTGGGATTTGACTAAAAATATTTATTGCATTTTTACGACGTTGCTCTTGGTTATTATAACTTACTGTCCGTCATTGCAAGTAATAAAGTGAGCCCCAAGTTCACAACATAGATTACCTTTTTGTACTGGATTGATATTGAGCTTGAAGTGTCAGAGACTATTTGGCACCTGTGATTATTAGGTAAATCTGTGAGGTTAGGTCTTTTGGAGCGAGAGAAGGAAAATATGTTTATCATCATATAGATATAGATTAATTTCTTTAAAATAGCTGATGATATTTGTCTTTGGTTATTAAATTATATATTAAAAATAAAGTTATAATGAACTTCATAGTATTTGGTATATTCGGTTGTAAGAGGGACTCCACAGACTGTGCATGTTAGAGGAGGTTCTTCCTTCAGGAAAAAGCCATGACTTAAATATAGGAAGGACTTAGAACCAACCTTTTCCAGATGGAATTTTCTCTACGAGATGGCGAGAAAGCAAGTGATACAGATTCTGAAAAGAACGTTTACCTTCGTATTAATTAATAACGCCCCTGTTAAGATCCCAATTAATTTGTCGATTGTTTAACGTATTTTATAGTGCTAAGTGGAAATAAGGGCACCAACTCGTGTAGCTGATAGCCAACAAATCAGTCTCCTTGGAAACAAATTGATAGAAGATCAAAATTTATTATTTCTGTCAAACAAGACATTCTATACAGTGTGTCCCAAATTTGGCTTATATGTATTGCTATCTCGGAAACTATTAGAGCTACAGTGTTGATCAAATTAGGAAAGTTTTATACAATTTAATTTCAAATTCAGATCTGCCTTAAGATATTATTTATCTCTGGTTTTTGAGATAATTAAGAAAAACCAAAATGGTGCATTTTTAACTTTTTCCCGTAGGTGTTCTTATGCTTTATGATAAATACATTATTGGGATACTTTTATAAGAGGAATTTAATTCAAGTAAAACTATTTTTCTAACTTCATTTATTTTGGAGATATTTACACAAACTTTTGTTTTTCATGCATCAATTGTTTTTTTATTGAAACTTAGTCATACCACCACATGTTTTAATCATAAAGCATAAGAACAGTCGTTTACGAACTACTGGCAAAAGTTAAAAATGCACCATTTTGGTTTTTCTTAATTATCTCAAAAACCATAAGAGATAAATAAAATCTTAAGGAAAATTTGAATTTGAAATTAAATTGTCTAGAGCTTTCCTAACTTAAGCAACACTGTAGCTCTAATAGTTTCCGAGATAGCGATACATGTAAGCCAAATCTGGGACACACTGTATAAAAAAAGAGAATAACAACATCTGTTATCAGTGAATTTTGCGCGTGATTTTTTCACTGAGAATAAAATGTTTAATTATACAAAGCTAAATTTTGAGTTCCATTTTAAGATTTGATAAAAATGTTGGTTTTTAAAATTTATCTTGGCTACCTATGGGCACTGATATTTTCGATTTCTTTTCGCAAAGAGTAACTTTCTGTAAACAAAATATGTCTAATATTGATCATTTACTGTGCAGTAAGGACCGTCAGGAAAGACATACGGAACTTTAACACTAGAGAAGTAAATACTACCATAGAACATAACAAAAGCCTAAAGGTTCTAAAACGAAAGTTGAAGACAGGAACGAGGAATATTTACTACAAACAAGGACACACTATTTACCAACAGCAAGAGATCCTAAGAACCATTGAAGAGTACTATAGATCATTATATAGCCATGATGACTTCATTCAAGAGGTGGAATCCCAGTAATACAGACTCAAGGGTGTGAGGAACTTCCAGATATAACCGTAGAAGAAATTGAGTCAGCCATAAAAGGCATCAAGAACAACAAAACACCTGGAGAAGATGACATTGTAGGTGAAATGATATAACAGGAAGGCAAATGCTTAATAAAAGCCCCAAAAACTCTTTATGATGCCTGCCTCTTTGGAGGAAATACAGCAGATCAATGGAACAATGCCGTTGTGATAGATAATCTTACACAAAAAGAGAGACATAACAGAAATTGGAAACTACAGCCCTATCAGCTTATTATCCCAGTTATATAAGCTCTTCATGAGAATAATCACTAATAGACTGGGGCCTAAACTATAGATTTTCACCAACCACTAGAGCAAGCCGGATTTAGAAGTGGCTTTGGAACGAACGATCACCTACAGGTAATAAAGTCCTTGATAGAGAAAGTTACACAATACAACAAGCCATTGATACTGATATTTGTAGACTTTGAGTAAGCATTTGACTTAGTCCAGCATACGTCCATGTTCAGAGCACTTACAGAGTGCAGCATTGATCATAGATACACAACCTTTCTTCGCAATATATATAATAGCTCAACAGCTGCAGTCAGAATGTACTATGGCTACACAAATAAATTCCCCTTGGAGAAAGGTATTAGACAATGAGACACCATCTATCCCAAACTCTGCAGAGCGTCATAAAGTCAACATAAATGGGGAGTATCTGAACAACCTGAGGTTTGCAGACGACATAGTCCTTATTGCAGAGATGGATCATGAATGTCAACTTCCTCAAGACCTCAAAGTTCTTGTGCACGAGTTGGCCTTAAAATTAACTTCTCTAAAACACAATACATGACCAACCTTGTATTGGCCAAATACATTTCAACGTACGGTACGCAAATAGAACAAGTGTATACCTATAAATATCTGGGCCATGAGATTAAATTGGGAAGAGACAACCAGACCACAGAATTGAACAGAAGAATAGGACTGACATGGAAAGCTGAGGGATGTCTTTAAATCATATATTCCCATGTGCCTGAAGAGGTGGGTTTTTGACCAGTGTGTACTTCCGGTTCTAACATATGTAGCAGAAACACTGACCCTTACCAGAAAGGTAATAGACAAGATCCAAATAGCACATAGAGCAATGGTCAGACCAATGCTGAATGTATCTCTCAGAGACAGAGTTCCAAAGCATACAATCAGGGAAAGAACCGGTGTTACGGATGCAGTTGAAGGAATTACAACGCTGAAATGGAGCTGGACATGCCATTTTGCCAGAGTCATGGATGGAAGATGGACCCAACAAGATGGTCGGTCGACATCAAGCGCATCCAGCTCAACTGGATGCAAAGTGCCCAAGACCGGAAGAAATGGAATGATTTTCGGGAGGCCTATGTCCAGCAGTGGACTTAAAACGGCTACTGATAGTACTGATGATGATGATGAATGAACAGTATTTGCAGTTCGATAAGTACCACATTACCACACTACAAGCCCTTGTACATATTATATGCAATTAATAGACAGAACATCTCCATTAACTAAAACAAAAATATGAGGAGGACGACCCCATTTCAGTACAAGAATTAAAATAATGTAGTTTTTGTTACTTTCAGTCAGTTGGTGAAATTGTCAAATATTTACAAATTCTCGGTCTGTAACATACAGTCCAGATTTTAATCCGTTCCCAAATTTCAATTTTCCAGTTCACAAAACATATTGCGTTTTTCTCTCAGTATTTGATTTCACATGTTGATTTCACAGATGCAAAATATTTCCCGTTAAAACTTTCAACATATGTCAGTATTTCCCGCATTTAAAATGGATATAGCGTTTCGGTTGGTAATACCTAAACAACAGATATTCGAGATATCCTATGAATCAGTTGGAAAATACGCTAAAATCCCCGTACAAAAGTGGAGTGACTCAAAATACAATTTCCACCCGAACTCGGCGGCAGCGCCCGATTATACGTAAACACGTTCGCAGCCAGAAAAGTTCGAGGCTGGAGTTAGTTTCTTTTCGCAATTTCCTTTCAAAAGAAAAATGTTACGACAAATTATTTCTAAAGGGGCAAGTTTGTCACTGGAAATTACCGAGGTATTGCAGTTATCATCGTGTTTGGTAACTGAAAATGCGCTTGTTTTATTTTCCGTTCAAGATTGAAATTTTTCAAAGTATTTTAATTTTATTATACGTAATAATATTACCAAATGAAGCCATAGAAACATGCGACAAAACAATGTCAATAATATCATTAGGACCTATGTATAATAAGACACAGAGAGTGTTATAAATGATTAAAGGTCCATAGGGGTTTCGATGGATTTTATTGAAAATATAGAATTAATATAAAAAAAATTATTTCCCATTAATTGTACACAAAAAAATATTTATGGTTTATATTCGAGAGATCTAAAGTAACTAAACTCATTTAGAAAAATAAGAAAACCGTGCGCCTGAAAATTGAAAAGTACCCATATCTGCCCAATTTAACTCAACTCTGGTGTCTAGTTTTGTGTGCTCCTCAATTTTATTTTTCATTTTTTGAACGTGTTTTTGTCATGTATACGGGTATACGATCAGTTACTTACGAATTATTTACGCCACTCTAACTTGTAACATTTATTTACCTACAGCCCTACAATCGTATAAAATAATAATCATTCTGGGTTTAAATTTAAAAATGTATGGAGAGCGTCAATTACTAATCAATAACCTTGCACTATTTGCTAGACAAACAGACAAACTGCTCATATGTCGTAGTAGAAATCTAAAGCTTTCAAACCCTGTTAATTCTCTAGGTTTAATATCCGAGGGTAAAAAACTGAAAAATAAAGCTATTGTTGTAATGCCCTGCCTTGACTAGCAGGTTGATATTACAGGTGTATGCATTTTGACGGGTGTCGGGTTATATAAAGTGGATCTTGGAGAAGTTTCTGCGAAAATAAGGCAATAGCTGCCACACTTCTTTTTATTTATATTTGTTAATAGTTTATATTGAAATATAAGTCGTGAAGTGTTAAATTATATAGGGTGTGGTTAAAATAGAGTTGTTATTTAGTTGTTGATTGACTAAGCAGATGAAGTACCCTTTCAGGGGACTAGATTTACTGTGTAGGATATTCGTTTTAACAGTGTCTTAATCTTAATGCTCTAATTAATTGTTTATTGTTACAAGCAGAGACACTTTTAAGTATAGCTTATGACACCTGAAAAGGCCTTCGAAAATGTTAGGCTTTGCAACTTTAATCAGTATTAAACTGATTAGTTGGATGAACGGTTTTATTGTTGCTAGTGTGGTGTAGAAAATTAACGCACCATATTTTGCAAGTATTTAGTTATTGTTTTTTGTATCAATTGCGGTTTTCAAGTTCTGGTATCTTTTACAAATAATTCTGGAAGCGATTTGACAAGTAATTTGGAGGTACATACAAGCATCCCTATATAGGTTCGTCTGTACCTGTTCTAAAATAATTTGTACTCTAACTGTATACTATAATTGTCAATTAGATAAAAGGCAGCAAGGGGAGGTCTGTAGCCAATTGGTTTAACCAGGGTATTATGGAACTAGGATCATATATAAAAAAATTACTATGTGATCTTTGTTACAAGGGAAAACTAAACTTTTTTGAAAATGGTTTAGGAACTTCTTCCTTCTTTTGCATAGTAGAATAAATATATGACAAAAAAAAACCTGTATAATATAGGGAATCCAGTACATTTCCTGAAAAAAAAACAGAACTGGACTTCTTTGTCGTTTGAAGGTTCAGTTGGGATTATTATTGGTCCAAAGTTTAAATATCTACTACATGCAGTTCAGAAAATCGTACAGAATACAAAAATAATCCACAACTAGATGATGATGGCACAAACTAGGCCGAAACGTTGGTCATTTAGTAACAATAATTTAATAAAACGGTCCAAAAGGCTGAAAAAGCCTCTTTTTCCAAAAATAATCCAAATACCTCAATTTTCAGAGCTCCTTGTATCTTCAAGTTGATTCGAATTAAAAAAAAAAAATCAGAAATTTAAGCTTTCTTGCTTAATGAGATCCTGATATCGCACAAAATTATTTTTTGCCATTCCATCCCAATGTAATAATGAGTGCAAATAATAACGAAATAAGATTTTTTATCCGATCGGACGAAAAACGACACCTTTCCGATGTGTCTTCTCACCGCAAAAGTCATGATTCCAGTATATTGTATTCGTTGCTTGGCAACATGCAATAACTGTACAAAAATAGAAAATAACTGTCCGGGAATATAACATTCCCGTCCTAGGCCGGGAATGTAACATTTCTGTCATATTCAAACGCCTTGTTTGTCAGATCTGACGTCTATCAAAAGTAACATTTAGCTATAGTTTCCGTAGCTACGTAATAAACTTCAAGCTTGCTCGATTCAAAACTTGATATTATGTTGAGTTTAAATTTAAAACACCGTTTTTATTTAGAGTAATATTTGGCTCTATTGATATAAGTACGTAATCTAATTAATTTCGATCGGATAAAAAATAGTATGTGCAACTCGTAGGAAAAGCACATTCCTGGACTCCTGTGTTGCTGGCCTCGGCTGCGCCTCGTCCAGCAACTACCACAGTCGTCCAGGAATGTATTGCTTTTCCTCCTAGTTACACAATATACTATTTGGTATTGTCAAAAACACATAGGTACATTTAATATCTAATTCTTATTACAAGGATCAAACAAGAAAATGTAGATACTTGCTTTTCGGTAGAGATGAGTTTTACTAATTATTATTAACTGATAGACGAGAAGTATTTTTTGAATTGCAAGAAAAGGTTGTTGAACTGTATCTTTTTAAAATAACAAATATCAAACATAATGAATAAGCAATTTTGAAGATACCAATTTCTTCCGCACAGAACATTAAAGTTAGTTCCTACATTCTGTCTGCTTACTTTGTCTGTATTTTTTATATAAAGGGAGTTGAACGTGAAAATTTCGAAATTTGTAAAATGTAATACATATCAATATATGTACAATATTGGAATAAACATCTCTCCAAAATATCAAACAATAGGCACAACCCAACAAACAGGCGTGAACAATGAATACTCAAATTGTCATTCTACCTACGACCGAATTTCCTTATTAATTGTTTTCCCAGTTCTTGCCGAAGGCAAATACTCGCCGAAAATTTCGAACCCCAAAAACTTATCCAAAATATTAACCCTTTCCCATTCTATTTCCAGCTAAAATACCGAGCTAGAGAACTCGGGGAGGGCTCAAGCCTGCGAGTTGTTCATCCGGCCGGGCCTCGATGCTGATGGCAACCCTGGAACAAAGAGGCAAAGAGGAGAATGGAAAGGACCTAGGGCGGACTAGGTATGTTTCACCCCCTGTTGGTATTTTTACTACAATACGATCGAAAACCTATTTTACATTAGTCATGAGCAAATTCAATTCAATTTCTTTAATATCCAACTATTACAAGACGGTAATAAATATTCTTCTTCTAGCCGGAATATTTAATTAAATCTTCAGGATAAAATGGTCTAGTCACAGGTTAACAGAGATGTCGGTAGCGATATCCGATTTGATATTACAATGTTATTTTAATAGCCTTTTATTGAGTGAATATAAGTCAATTAAAACTTGCATTTTTGTCAATTGTGCCCAAATTAAGTAAATCTAATTGAATTGTTGATGGGCTTGAATCATACCATCAGATTATTTGGATGCTTTTGGAAAAGGGAAAGGCAATAAACATGAACCACGTTAAGAGTCAAACTTTATGCTTTGACGTCTGCATCCAGATTAGATTAACAGCCTGCTCTCTGCAGACTTTTATATCCACTAATGAAAACATTTCGCTTTAAAAGGAGTGAGATAATTTTAATACAGAATAAATAATTGATGTTAAATATGGAAAAGCCCTAATACTAATATCAACACTTTTTGAAATCGTAAATTCATTTAGATATATTATGTCCGCTTGGATACTTCCATTTGGACACCTTTAGCTTACCTGATTTACGTTTAAATTCTAAGTTTATTAAGACAATAAATGACGGATCATTCCAGAAATACTCCCTTGTATGTTGCTGGAATTAAATTGCAACTTTCGGATCACGGATCTTTTTGAGCTTACGTTTAGAATTCCCCAGGGTTGGAAATCGGTACCATAAATTCGAAAGTTATGATCTAATAAATTATATTAATTTTCGTATTTTTACATTTATTTTGGTCTAAAAAATATCTTTTTCTACGACCGTGCGTATTTACCCACTTTCCCGCACGCATTTCAGTTTTGAAAGTTTCACTTTTCCACACTAGTGCGGGAAAAGAGTTTTATTAAAATAAAAATGTCAATATTAACATTACAAGCACTTTGTAATCTCCGAGTGATACTTTGAGCAGCCAGTTACCATTAACTAACTACGCTGGACCGGCTATTCTAATTCATTTGCAGAATGCAACAAATTGTGTTTTTAACATTAGTATTCATAATAATTAGTAATAATTCACCTTGAAATTCGTTACTTTAGTTTAACTTAACTTAATTTGTCTGTGTAAATCTACCTTTAATCTTTTCGATTTACGAGTTAATAATAATAAAGCACTATTCTGAATGTCAACATCATTTGACAGTGACAACTTTTACCTTGACCTTTTAATATGCTTTTTAAATTTATATGCGGTCGTAGATAAAATAAAATAATGTTCCCAACTCATGCTTAAAGTGCCTTTCCCGCACTCGACTGCTTACCCGAACCAGTGTTGCCAGAGCGGCAAAGCCAAAAATCGCTACAACCTGGTGTGAAAAGTCGCTACTTTGTCGCTACTTTCTTCTGACGCAGACAGAGGCGTAGTATCCTAAAAAAAAACTTGTTTTTTACAGGATTTTTTATTTTGCTGCATAAAATTGGAAAGGAAAAATAGTTAATAAAAACGTAGGAGATACAAAATAGTGTTTTCACTAAAATTAACAAGATAACACACAACACATCAAAAACTAATTTAATTAGTAACTACCCAATACCCAATAAAAAAAAACGGACAAAATACAAAACCAATCATTGTTGTATTTTGATTATCATGTGTTAGTTAAAGATTGATTAGCAGTTGGTATAAAGTATACTGCCTATAAATTGCGTTTAGGCAGACGAACACTCAAATTATGGAACATGGAATAAAAACAAAAGGTTTTGACCAGAACGATCGATTTCGGGGAAGTCCCGGACCCCGGACCACAACTGATGCGATCTAATCCGAGCCGAGCCAATTAAACAGATATGACAGTGGCTCCCCGTCCTCAATTATAATTTGAATATGAAGATAAATACGATAATTCCAAATCGCAAAACAGTGATTAACAAAATTTCCTAACCTGATTCAAAATTCGAAAAAATCGCTACAAATAGGCTTGTTTTTGTAAATCGCCGCTATGTCTCACAGTCATCAAAAAGTCGCTATTTTCGCGACAAGTCGCTACGAATGGCAACACTGACCCGAACTCCGCTTCGCGTCGTTCGGGTAGCGGCAATCGGGTGCGGGAAAGTATCACTTTCCCCACTTGTTAGGAAAATAACTATTTCACATAGAGATTATACTATTTATGGTAGTAGGGTCAGGCATGATTTTTTGATATAGCTAAAATTCTAGGATTATTTTTTTTATTAAAGAACTTGAGCAATGCAATTTAATAATAGTTTCCGAATCATGTCAAATTCCTGAGATTAATTTTTAAGCTTTATCTACGTTTAAAAATTTTTTCGATATTTAAGGATAAAAGGGCGTATTGTGCCTCAAACAAGGCGCACAGTTTAATACCAACTTTACTGCAAACGGGGCCGCTTCGTCCCTGAACACGTAGAGAGAGCAGAACGAGGATTAGTAACATGAACGCGGGCCCCACAGGCGGCAGGGTGGCATGGCGGCCCCTCATCGAGGGTTCGCTCGACCGACCTATCCACCCTTCTCGGAACTCCGGCCGGGGCTGACGCCAGCGTTCGAGCTGCCTCGTTGTCGACTCTTAAGTTCGACGTTGCCAGGTTTAAGCTTATTGCTACTCTCGTCTAAAATTATTATCTCTAATTTAATATAATAAATATTTAAAATACCGAATACAAGGTATTGCAATTAGAAAGAAAATATCGGTTGAAAAATAGAATAGCCAAGCTACAAAGTAGCCAAAAGTAAGACTTCCAAATTATAAACTATTGAATAAAAAAGAAAATTCTGTTTTAGATAATTTGTTTCCAAACTTATAGTGGTGTTGCTATACAGACAAGTTTGCTATTTTTTCTGTGGGAATAAATCTACTTCAGCAATTTATTAATCTCTTATAGTTTTGACTTGCGATATTTTTTCAGACTACTAAGTGTGGCAACACCGCTCTAACGTCGATTCAACCCGAGGTAAAGCAACTGCCGATTTATGGGGCGCATTGGTTTGGCAAAATACGTCCGACGAAAATATTGGATGCTATTTTTTGAACTGCTAGGGTAAATGTTTTGTGTAAGATACGGGGTGCCTACAAATTGTTGCGCTCGATAATTTCCTTACCGTGGGATAAACATTTTCAATCGAATTATTACAGCCGTTTTCTTCTTTGTATTGATGCATTCGGATAGAGAATAGAAAATGAAACTGAAGAATATATAAAATGGAATATATAAAATGGAAAGTATATAATCAGGCTAAACAAAATTTGAAGAACAACATTTTCGACGTTTTTCAATAGAAAACTAAACTAGTAATTGGGCTCTAAATTAAAAACGGCTCTTTTGTTTGTATAGTATTTTTGTAATTTATTTTCGTGTGAGACTTCCTGCAAGGATTTCTTCGACTTTGGAGGATGCCGTTGGTGGATGCCGCCGTACGCAGTAACACCAGCTGCGATAAGCAACAAAGTGCAATTAATTGGAATATATTATATCATAAATGCTGATATGTTATGTTGTAATATTCTCCTGGTGCAAATAACGACGGAGGTTGGACTGTAGTCGATCACAACACAAGTGCTGCGTTATAATTCAGGATCGACATCAGCATCAGGTCAAAGGTTCGTGATCATAAACGCTCATACATACGGGGCTTTTTAATAGCTTGGGTTTGCTCTAAAACGTCCAGTATTAATTTTTTTTTGTAATAGGTCCTTCACATAAAATTACTATTTTGTTATTATAGAAGGTTAGAGTTCATCTTAAAAAGTACTTTTATACCAACATTTTCTGGCGAAAATGATAATTTATGGAAATATTGAACATTTCTTACCTTAAAACTGAAGGACATATACTAAACAATTATGGGGGGAGTAATTGTTTAGTATATGTCCTTCACATAAATTAAGAGTATTTCGTTATTACAGAAGGTTAGAGTTCATCTTAATAAGTAATTTTATACATACATTTTCTGTCGAAAATGATAATTTATGAATATTGAAGGGCGTAGTGGCTTAAACGAGATGAAACTAACCACAGCTAACCTAAGCTAACCAAAACTAACCCAAACTAAAAAAAGCTAACCCAAAGCTAACCGAAACTAACCATAGTTAACCCAAGCTAACCGAAATTGTTTCGCCTAGGCTAGCGTGAAGCAAGGCTTGGCTTAAACGAGACGAAACTAACCAAAACTAACCAAAGCTAACTCAAACTAACCTAAACTAACCCAAAAAATGAAAATGACGTATTTCCGCATGAAGTTTTTTGGGGTGTTTAGAAAAACATTTAGAATGTAAAACAGAAACAGGTTTTCATGTAACTCATTTCAGTGATTCTGAAAATGATGCATTTCCGCAGATAGTTTTTCTATACTAAATAAACAAATATTTCTTACATAACTGATCTCAGCTAACAAAAATTTCCAGGCAGAAATGATAATTTATGGAAATATTGGGTTTGGGTTAGTTTAGGTTAATTTGGCCTAGATTAACTAATTTAACTAACACAAACTAGACCATACTAATTTATTTATTCTTATTTTACGAGATAAACTAACCAAACTAAACCAAATATTAAAAAAACTAAAAAAATGTTCGTATTGTTGATGCTCAATAAGTTGAAGCGAACGCAGTATCGCGCTGTTATTTTTTTGCTAATCCAAACTAACCGGATTTAACTCAAACTAACCCAATACAACCCAAACTAATCGGAATTAACCCAGAATTTGCATAAATTATCATTTCTGCCAGAAAATATTTGTATGAAATGA
Organism: Pissodes strobi; assembly: GCA_016904865.1. Classification (NCBI taxonomy): domain Eukaryota; kingdom Metazoa; phylum Arthropoda; class Insecta; order Coleoptera; family Curculionidae; genus Pissodes; species Pissodes strobi. Next base: position 236,518 of record MU182575.1, on the reverse strand, counting down.
CTTTTTAAGATTAACTATAACCTTCTACAATAACAGAATAGTCATTTTATGTGAAGGACATATACGAAACAATTGCTCCCACCGTATTTGTTTAGTATATGTCCTTCAGATTTAATGTAAAAAATATTAAATATTTCCATAAATTATCATTTCCGCCAGAACCTTTTGGTATAAAATGACTTTTAAGATGAATTCCAACCTTCTATAATAACAAAATAGTCATTTTATGTGAAGGACCTATACTAAACAATTTACCCCTCCTCCCCTCCCCCCGTAATTGATTAGTATATGTTCTGACGATTTAAGGTAAAAATATTCAATATTTCCATAAATTATCATTTCCGCCAGAACATTTTGGTAAAAACTAACCTTATCCAGAAATTGGATATTTTATTAAAATGAGAAGATTGTATAAAAAATACATACACTTTTTAATGGTTTTTCATATTCCCAGTCTTTTTGTCTTACAAACACTGTCCATTGTGTCCATAGCCAAATTCGCGACTATTTTGTTACGCAATGAAATCGAAATATGGAAGGCAATGTTTCTGGGGAGTATTTGTATAAAGTATATTCAGGACTTCTAAAAATATCCCGGAGTTCTCGGTGCGGCGCATGAATTGATGATGGAGACGTTCGAAACGCAACTTTTATCTTTTTTGACAATGGTTTCGGGATATCTGGGAGTTGCGATGTTTACCATTGAGGATGATAGGAGAAATTACGACAGGGCAATAAAATAGTAGTAGTAGCATTTGTGTACATTTTTGGCCACCTGTAGCTTAAAAGGAGTTTTATACGGGTATTATCACTAATATTGTCAGAAAACAGTCGAAAATAGGATTGAGCAAGATGGTGCGGTACAGTTTTCCTGAGGTACAGGGTCATTTTTTATATTTTCCCACCCCCCTTAACTTTTTTGTGCCACTGTGTAGAAAAAAAATGTAAATATGAAAGTTGTAGTTCTGGAGAAATAGTTTTCAGAAAACATATTTTTATCTATACAGGGTGTTGCAAAAAGTGCGAAAATCAAGAAAATATATATTTTTTAAATGGAACACCCTGTATATTTCTGCTCAGAACGAAAGAGCTTTGTTCTCCGATTACAAAAATATATAATTTGTTTACATTTGTTTAAGTCATTTCCGAGCTATTTAACTTTAAAAGTTGATTTAAATAAAATAAATCAATGTTTTAATAATTTTTTATTATTATATACAAACATATCTTAACATGTTTGATAATAAAAAACTTAACTATTACAATTGTTGGATATGCCCACCGTTTCTATTGAAACAATCTCGAAAGTCGCTTTCTAATTTATTTGTTGCATTAATAATAAAAATTGCATTGTTCTGGTTAAGGTCGTTTATGTAGTATAAAATTCTCGCCCTGAGATCTTCAATATTGGCACTTCTCTGAGCATAAACTTTGTTTTTTAAATACCCCCCTAAAAACGCATCTAAAGGCGTGAGATCTGGATTGTTCGGTGGCCAGTGGACGGTTCCCTGCCTACCAATCCATGTTTCGTATCTATTGTTTAAAAAATTAACCAGAGGCATAACATTGTGAGGTGGGGCACCATCTTGGTGCCATATTATTTGAGCATATTGGCGAATTGGAAGCATATCCAAGAGAACCTCTATTTCCTGATTTAAAAATTGCAAATACCTTTCGCCAGTTAGGGAACCTTCATAAAAAATAGGGCCAATAATTTGACCGTTAGTATGCCACACCACACATGCAGGGACTTTCTTCCTTGAAATTTGATTTCCGATAATTCTCGTGGGTTTTGAGTGGCCCAAAAATGTGTGTTTCTTCTATTAAATATGCCCGCAGTTGTAAAAGTGCACTTGTCAGTCCATAATATTTTATCAAAAGAATAACGATCTTGTTCCTTCCTTCGTAACATATTTTCACAAAAAATCATTCGCGCATTTTTATGTGCGTTTTCTAATTTATGAACTGGCATAATTTGATAAGGATAATACCCGTACTTTTTAAGCGTATTTTGAATTTTGGTTGCTGACTTATCAAAATGCTTATTGGCATCTTCTATGGATCTGTTCGAGTTTCCTAAAAGGTGTTAGTTTAGTAAATTATTAGGTTTTGAATAGTAGTTAATTCCTGTTACCTTGAAAAAACAACAAAATGTCTAATTCCTCATTTTCATTAACTACGGCCTACGGCAACTCGCTTTTTCCTGTGAACTGATTTTCGTTGCGTAAATCCCCGCTCTATATTACTAAAGGTTTTTCGGTCTGGAACTTCTCTATTAGGAAATATGCGTCTATATTCTCTTCTAGCTGCACAAGCATTTTTGCGATTTTGATAATACATACGCAACATTTCACATTTCTCTTCATCTGTATAACGCATTTTGAAAAATAAGTAGTGTCGAAAAGAGGTTCTTTTCGATACGCATTTTGTTGACTAGTCGCTATGATATTAACAAAATTGTTCAATGTCAAGGCCCACTAGCAAAAATTTCGACACCGCTTTGAATGGGATTTCTACTGATACAGACGTCAGAAATGACAAGATGGCCGCTCAAGTGCTGATCGAGAATAAAATAAATTAATATTTTAATTAAAAAACCTGCAAAATAGAAAAAATAGTATAAAATACACGTTTTAAAAGACATTTTTGCGCACTCCCACTTTAGGAAACTCCCCGCAAGCAGGTCGTTTCCTAATTTCGTGCTCGTGCGAAAAAATATGGTCTTTTAAAACTAGTATCTTAATATACCATTTTGTTACTGTCATTCATGGCTATTTTGACATATTTCATATTTTTCTTAATGGCGAGCAAAGCCGATTGGTTTCAATTCATGTTTTCAACTTTTAAAGTTCAATAGCTCGGAAATGGCTTAAGCAAATGTAGACAAATTATATATTTTTGTAATCGGCGAACAAATATCTTTCGTCCTGAGGAAAAATATACAGGGTGTCCCATTTAAAAAATATGTATTTTCTTGTTTTTTGCACTTTTTGCAACACCCTGTATAGACAAAAATATGTTTTCTGTGAACTACTTCTCAAGCACTACAACTTTTATATTTACATTTTTTTTCTACACAGTGGCACAAAAAAGTTAAGGGGGGTGGGAAAATATAAAAAATGACCCTGTACACAGTTTGTACAATTAACCCTAGTTAGGATGAAATTTAAATTCATTATAAGAAATCAATATATGTTCTTCGCTTTTTCTTCTTCTTTTAGCATTCTCTCGTCGACTGCTGGACATAGGCCTCCTCTAGGTTATGCCAAATCTTTTTATCCTGTTCAACCTGTAGCCAATTTCTACCGGCTGTTACCCTTATGTCATCTGACCATCTCTACTGTGGACGGCCTATACTTCTTTTTGATATTCAAGGTCGCCATCGTATGAGCCTGCATGCCCACTGTTCCGGAGGGTTTCTCGCGGTGTGTCCGGCCCATCTCCATTTTTGTTTTTCAATTCTGTCCATGATGTCTGACCTTTGTGCGACGTCTAATTTCTGTGTTTCTTATTCGATCCCTGAGACATGCCAAGCATTGACCGTTCCATAGCTCTCTGTGTTGTTTTGAGCTTGGTTGCGTTTTTTTGAGTTAGTGCCATCGTCTTTGTTCCGTACGTCAGCACCGGAAGAGTACAGGCTTCCCATACCCTTCTCTTTAAATTGATCGGTGTTTCTTGATTTCTGAGTACGTGACTTAACGTTCTGTAACCCACCTTGTTATCTCGGCAGTTTGATTGGGCTTTCCTAGTTTGGTGAGCTGGCCGAGGTAAATGTACTCTTGTACGTTTTCTATACGTTGTCCGTTTATTTGGAATTGTATTTGGCTGCCTGACGTAATTTTTGTTTTTCCTTAGTTCATCTGTAGTCCTATGGTCTTTGAGGCTCGGGGAAGATCGGTCAGCATTTGTTCGAGTTTAATTTCGCTTCCACTTATTATGACTATGTCATCTGCAAAGTGCAGGTGGTTGAGGTACATGCCATCTATTTTTATTCCCTTTTCTTCCCAATTCAATGTTTTAAATACGTTTTCTAGTGCCAGTGTGAACAGTTTGGGAGAGATGGTGTCACCTTGTCTCACACCTCTTTCTAGTGGTATTTTTCTTGTCGATGTTGTTTCGTCTATTTTAACATCCATTGTGGCATTTTTATAGATATTTTTTAATAGAGTGGTGTACCGGGAGTCTACTCTTGCGTTGTTGTCCAGAATTCTACGGAGTCGAAAACCTTTTTGAAGTCTACGAACCCCAGATGTAAGGGTATGTTGTATTCTTTGCATTTTTCGATCAATGTTCGTAAGGTCTGTAAGTGGTCAATAGTACTAAAGCCCTTTCTAAATCCTGCTTGTTCGACCGGTTGGTAAAAGTCTAGTTTGTTAGTGACTCTATTTGTGAGGATTTTTGTGAACAGCTTATATAGATGGGATAATAGACTGATTGGTCTATAGTTCTCTATGGCAGCGGTATCGCCTTTTTTAAATAGTATTATTCCTTCTGCATTTTTCCAACTTGTTGGTATTTTGCATTTAATGATACATGGATTGAAGACTACTTGAATGGCTTTTAGTAATAGGTCTCCACCCATTTTTAACATTTCTACTGATATTCGGTCTTCTCCTGGACAATGACCATTTTTCATATGTTGTAGAGCCATGTGTATTTCATGAATAGTGACTTCAGGTATTTCTTCAGAGTTGACATTTTGTATTGCTATTTCGGGTGCATTTAGTTTTGGATTTGGCATTTTTGACTCGTACAGCTCAGTATAAAAATCTTCGATGACTTTTGAGATATCTGTGATGTTTGTGATCAGTTTTCCATTTTTATCTTTTATTCGATGCATACGTTGTTGTCCCCTTGATAGCGTTCTTCTTAGTACTTTCATGTTCTTATTATTTTCAATTATATTATTTATTATTGTTGTATTGTAGTTTCTGTTGTCTTTTATGGTTTTGTTAACGTGTCTATATCCATCAGAGTTCCTGTTCAAGTTTTGCCTCAAGTCTATTAGTTATTTTGTTTCTTTGGTTATTTTCGTTTCTTTTGGTTATGTTCTGGTAGCAACTTTTTTCACTGCAGTTTGTGTATCACATGTGATCTTTTGGGATAGCTTAGATTTTCGAGAGGGTTCAGTGATGTGATTTTGTGCTCTAGTACTTGTTGGTACATCTCTATTTTTGTGCTGAATGCATCCGTTGTTGAAAAGAGTTTCCTTTGAATAAGTTTGCGTAGTTCGAATTTTACATTCAATTGATATTGTATAGCCCTTAACAGTCTGTGGTCACTAGCGGTATGTACTATATTTAAGACTGAGACGTCTAAATATGCTTTTATCGTTTGATAGGATAAAATCAATTTAATTTTTCCAGGTCCACTTCATTTTAGGTAGTTTCTTCAAATACGTGTTGATGCAATAAAGTTGTTCATATTGTAGGTAGTCAATTAGTCTTTCACCGCGATTGTTTCTGCTGCCAAGACCTTACTTTCCGATGTTTTCAAGGTTGTCAATATGTTAGCCCTTATCAACGTTTTTTTCTGAAGTATCATCAACAGTCACCCTACGCATTAAGCATATCCATTACATCCCAATACAAAACATACCTGATATATGTGGCGTTCTTTTTAATATATAAATCCGCAATAAAATTTGCTAGGAAGAAATACCTAGAACGGTTGAATGATAAAAGGAATTAACATTCATTCATGACTCGAACACTCTAATCCTTTCCCTTTCTAGCATTCTCATTTAAATATGCCGAAACGCAATACTGTCCTGTCTAAAAATGCCGCGATCCTTTTTGAAGTTTAAATTTTTCCCTTTTGTTAGGGGAAGATTTGTAAAACCAGCGCGGCGCGGTCAGAAGTTTGTAACGCTCTCCCTATTAATTTTCTTGAGAGGGGGAACCTACTACAAAATATCCCCTTATTTCTCGCACCATATCATTCTTCTCATTTCACTTAACGCAGGAAAGGATTTAGATAAAATCTCGCTGTATTACCGTTTTCGCGAAGTCTTGGATACTAGTACGTGTAAGGGTAGTTTTTTGTCTTTTGACAAAATACCACAATTCATTTTATACTTACATAATATAATATAATAAGAGAGGGGTGTGGGTGAAGGTGGTTTATTTAAAAAAATATATCGTGTGTGATATTCCGGTTTTGGGGTCCATAAAATGTCGATTCTCTTGGCAGTTGTAGTATTAATTCATAATATAGGAACAGTTTTATATTCGAATTCAGGATACTAATGATATAAATACAAAATCAAATGAAATTAGATGTTCACAATAATAAACTGATTTTTAATGCGTTCTCGTTGTGGAAACGTTCCTAACAACGACAAAGGTTTAACCAAGTTGTTTACCATGTAGAAATGTGGCAGGAAAATAGCATGACGCCGAATGAAGAACATCAAATGTCCTTCGTTTGTATTACCAACCAATTACGCTTTCTTCAAAGTCTACCCAAAAAGTAAATCCAAACAAATGAATCCAATTAATTGAACACGAATCGTAAAAATCGGACTGTAAAATTCAATGTTCGAATTCTAAAGTTTCGCTTGGCTCATAATTTTCCGGATTGTATTTTATTGATGCGGAAACACTTAATACATGTACGCGGTTATATATAGCTGATACTCCATCATCTTATTACAAATATTCAATATATAAATCATCTATATTCTAGAGATTGCAATTCTCATGACATAGCAGGTGTCGCAATTTTTTTTTAAATTCGTTTTTGGAGAATTTTTTAAGTTTATATCCTAAATATTAGCACGTTTTAAGTAAAATGTTCCTCTAGGAAATGTTGGCGGGTATAGTTGATTATCATCATTTTTTTTTATCGAATTGCGTCCTCAATCACTAGAAGTTTTGTGCGAACATGAAATGTATTTAAATATATATAATAGTGCGATTTTTTAGTAGTGTTTTCGAGGATCAGGGCGCTCGAAGACAAGTTAATTAATTTTTACCCCGTATACGACTTAAATGAGACGTCTTAAGTATTGTCTGAAGAGCGGATCAAATCCGGCTCTGACGAATCCCACAAAAACCGACTACGTTGCAAAAACCCTAGTAAAAACAACCCCTGCAAGCTAAAAAGAGAAAACTCTCGCTGCTGCCGATCCAAACATTCCAAATTAAAACGACGTAGCAACCCGAGCGCCGCGTCGTAGTTTGTTTTTGCCGGCGTCATTGGAAAAGCGAGGTGGGGATGGAAATGGGGTAGAACATTGCCATGGAAGCAGGCCAATGGAAACGACGCGATTCCCCTCAACCCCTAATGTGGGCTGCAGACCCTATGGCGTTCTCTACTACAGGGATTCTACTGATATCGGGGGAACCAAAAAATTTTTTTGGGTTTTAAAATATTCAGAATTACTTATATAAAAATTCAAATAAATTGAATACCTTCCAAAATAAACCAGTAGATACCTACATAAAATAATGGCGAATAGGAAAAATTCGCTAAATAAAATATGAATTTTCTTCATTTTGAAAAGGCATTATTTCATATGATAGGGCATATATTTTATCTAAAATTATATCGTACTTTACCTTTGGATAATAAAACATGTTATTTTGGATGCATTGCATGTTAGCACGTGGATATTGATCACGAATCGTAACCGTAGCCCTAACGGATACCTAACTTTAGGCGGAAATTCTACAAATTGTAGTTATAACCATTGTAGGTTCATCGCTATAAACACGCATCAAGTGCCCAGTATATTTTCGAACGATCAATTTCAATATAGGCACTGTATAGGCGATCCAAGCGACCCATAGTCATTCCCTCTTTATTCCTCAATTTATGACATAGCGCATCCAAATTTGCTGATGCGTAATAAAATATACGACCTACACAAATCTGCGCATTTATATAAATTGTTTATTAATGAGGTATAAAGTTCTGAATATTTTTTTGTTCGTTGAGCTTCTACAAGGGAACGTGTCACGAATTATTGATAATTATCGTGAGTCATTTGATGCTGTTGAAGATATCGATTCGATACATGATGATAATTGTAAGTATCCCTTTTCATCGATACCCATAGAAAAATATGATGGGCTTACCAAAATAACCTGATATTGATACCCCATATCGCGATTCAGTGATTAGATTAATGGGCAAAGATTATATATATCGTTAAAAATTATATTTCAATCATCTGATAGGATTTTTTCTCATAATACGCATCGCTTACTTTTCCCCAAAGATTTTTTACGACGTCGTTTAAAATTTTAAGGCCCCAAGCTTTGACAGTAGGGTGGAAGTTTTTACGTTAATTTTCAAAATAGCTTCTCTCCCCTTCGCTGGGACGGTCGTGGATCGGCGCTCGGAAGGCGTCTGCGCCCTCCGAGAGGCGGGCGGAATATCCGATATCAATACTTGTAGGGGCCTCCCACCACCTACGGGATGGAACATAAAACAAAAAAGCACGTGGCATCGCGGCAGTTTTAATGCAATTATCTGTTATTTTGTTCGAGACATTATTCGGAGAAATTCACGTGAGACCGACCGCCGTCTATGCCACGTTTTCAAAAACTCTTCCCTCAAAAGTAAGATTACAAATTTCAGAATATTGGCAACAAATGTAGGATTTAAATTTTGAAACTTGACAACAGATCAAATTAATGAAGCAATATATCCAATTTTTTTTTAAATCCAGATGATAGTGTACCTAATTTAATAATTCTTTTACGCAATTGCAATAGTACGAGGGTTAAATCAGTAAAAATTAAAACTGGTAACAGAATTTTCGATCATGCACTGGTTAATACTTGATCTTCCTTTCCAGTAGAAAGGCCTCCATGACAAAATTGCTATAGAACCTGTATTCACGTCCTATTTAGAAATGTTGGAGGTTTATTCCCATATCTTATTGGATATTTTAAAATGGTTTCCGAAATCTGAGAACCAAAGCAGCAAATAAGCAATTTTTATGGCATGCATTTATTTTATTAGTAACATGTTAGATAGTTCCACGACATAGGTACAGAAATATATTTAAAAAATCAACTTTTCGTTTATAATTATAGGATCAGTTTTGTTATAATTTGGTAAAGAATCTGTACTATTAAAGAATGCCTTGAGTCGGCCAAATACCGTTACGCCAGTTGCATAGATCGAATTTAACGTGCTAGGCCGTGCCGGAATTAAGGCTATCTAACAGGCAACTGGACTTTTTATTTCAATTGGAAACTCGACGATAGCGTTGGATTTCTCTTCACTTAAGCGAACAATAAACAACAGTTCTAAGGAATATTCAGGCTTCTCGGTCCGACTAACGGTGTAGGCCCGCACCACGTGTAACATTCAAACAAGTGAAGACTCAGTCCGTGTGACTGTATACTAGCGCCTCCCAGCGGAGACAAATATCATAAATAGAAGCTCTTTTTAAACACGACGGTTCGTCAGTTAACTAGACGCCAGCGTCAGGAAAAAGTTCATGCAGCTTGGCCTTCTTTTCAGACGGCCTCCGCATAACGACATTCGTTCGGCAAGCCGAACGCTCTCTACATACAGGACCGATGCTAGCCGAAGCCGTTGTTGGTTGTCATCATTCCTCTAAACTTATCGCTCGTTGGAGGCCCAGGCAAGGGGAGAGATATAAGGCTGAATTTCGCTCAGCTCGACGTGTATTGTTGGCTATCACGTGGCCGTATCGACGACCGATGCGCAGATATGAGTACAGTAAAGCAAACAACGTTTGAGTTTCTTGGCTCGTAACCGTTCGTAAGGAGAAAATGTTTTTTGAACCACTTGTTTACTTCGCATTTATATTCGAATAACGCGCACGAGCATTTTTGTTTTTAAATAACAATACATTTTGACAGTAAATTTCCGTATCGATCGACATAATTTTACCCGAAAAATAGAGCTAATATTTTCTTTGAATAAATATTTCGTCAACTTATCGATAGAGCACAGATGCAATACCCCGATATCTCCGTCTTTGAGAAATGTAATTATTGAACGCTGCCTTGCCTGAACCGATATCTTCTAACAATCGGTAGATGGCCTCACTCTTACTTTACAATGTATGGAAAAACGACCTTGTCCCACATACATATTAACTTCGGAGGGGAATTTCCCAATATTTACCACTCGGCTTGTATTATTGTGGCATTTATAATTAACGTGTCCTGAAACCTGAAACACGTAATTAGGTACCTAAAATTCCTGGGAATTATAGGTAGTAGTCAATATGCGATTCTATTATTAACCACTCATTTTGTCAAAAATAATTGTATTCGAATTTTAATAAATCTCTTTGAAATATAGAAAAAAAAATCGCTGTTTAATCAACAATAATACGTTTAGCTGATAAGATAGGGTATAATTATCTACTTTATTCCGACGGCGTTTTAATTTTACAATAAAATTAGGTCGTACAGAGTAGAGACAACATATTGTACTAGCAACATTTTTGCTAAAATTTAAGTTGAATAAAATCCTGTTGGGTTTAAAACTTTGGCGTGGCGAGCAAACAAATAAAGGAACGGTTAGTTGTCGACTCGACTGAACCACGGCTGATATCATAACCTAAAATAGAACCGCTCAGTCAGCGTAGTGCACATGATCAAGTGGTGAGGTCCAAGTCTGAGGTTAGGCGAGTTAACATGTTTGCTACTCGGTGACGTTATCTACAATATTGTTCGTTTTATAAACTTATTTATCGCGACAGGCGGCAAACAAAATGATTTAAAATTTAGAACCGTACGTGGTGGAAACTTAATATTTAGCAAATCAGTTTTAACTGGTTGCCTAAATTATTTTTTGGTCTACTTTACAGCCTAAATACTTCACGTTATATTAGCTAGATACATAATTAGGTTATATACCCTTAAAAATAATGTATGTACAAACAAAGACTGAAAATTATGTTAGCAGCTCCTACAGAATAATAATTACATATTTGGGGGGTCTCCCAACATTTTAGGAGTTATATTGTTTCTAGTATGATATAGGTACTGCTTGCAGTACAGTTACTTATTTTAACGACAGTAGGTATTAGGGCTGTGCCGATACCACTTTTCAGATACCACCTTTAAATCCGATATCGATTCTGTATCTGAAATTCAGATAAAAACTTGTTTTTATTTATTTATATTTATACTGAAAATAGTCAAAATTAAAACAAACTGGGAATTTTTTTAAGGAATATTAGTTTTTGGACATTTTCAGATTTTAGCGATGTTTTGGATGGCTTTACAATATTGCCTGCTTCAGAAAAAAATATTCAGAAAAAATAGACCCTGCTGGTATTGCTAAGTCGCGGGCTGCCAGTTTTTTTAGTTTTGGAAATCTGGGTTCCTGGAACGCTTTCTGGCTCATAGGTTTAGGTATGTGGACCCCTTTGATTTCGTTGTTGAAGTTGTTTAGAGGCCTCAAAGAAAGAAAGACACAAATGAAATATGCAATTTAATCATACACTATTCTGTAAGGCTTAAATTTGCAACTGACTGAGAGGTTTCCAGGCTCCGGGGATAAGTGTGAGGCTTCGTCATTTAAATGGCTGCTATTGATGTTTTGTAGTTGTTCTGCTCATCTTCGTCTTCAGTAAATAATCTAGCTTTATAACGAGTATTTAAGATCGTCATCAGCATCAATCAGCCCTTTGCATCAACTGTTGGGTATAGCCCCCCCCCCCCCCCCCCATTTATGCCCACTGTCCTCTATTTTGAGCGCTCCGCATCCAGTTTGTGGTTATTCTTTTGATATCGTCCGTTCATCGCTTGGGAGGTCTTCCCCTGTTTCTCTTATCGGCTCTTGGTCTCCACTGGATCAGCCTTTTTGTCCATCTGTCATGCGGGCCACATGTCCGGCCCAGTTCCACTTTAGCTTAGCCACCTGGTATATAACATCCGTTCTCGCGCGTAAGTCCTCATTTCTGACGTGGTCACGAAGTGACACACCGAGCATCGATCTTTCCATCTTGCGTTGTGCTATTCTGAGCTTCTTAGCAGATTTGACTGTCAAAGTTAATGTTTCGGCACCGTAGGTCATAACCGGTAGAATGCACTGATTAAAAACTTTTTGTTTTAGACACACTGGGAGATCACTTTTAAACACATTTCCAAGTCTGCCATATGCAGCCCAAGTGAGCGTAATTCTCCTCTTTAATTCGCATGTTTGGTTACCTCTCAAGATTCGTATTTCATGACCAAGATATGTGTACTATCTACTAGCTTCATCTCACAGTCACCAGTAGTAATATTTCCACTAGGGACCAGATTCGTCATAAATTTTGTTTTTGATATATTAATTTTTAGCCGACCTGGGCACATACTTTCTGAAGATCTTCCAGCATTTTCCTGATATCTTGTAGGTTGTCGGACAGCAAAACTATATCATCCGCGAAACGCAAATTTGTTAGGTTTAGACCATCTATATTTAAGCCCTTTCCTCTCCATTCGAGCATCCTGAAGACGTATTCCAGAACAGTGATAAACAGTTTGGATGACATAGTATCTCCCTATCGTACACCTCTACCGATTCTTATGTGGTTGGTGTTTTCATGCGGCTTTACCATCATGGTAGCATTTTTATATATGTTATATATTAGTTTAGTGTAGCGGTAGTCGACACGGCATTTTTGTAAAGAGTCCAAGACAGAGATTAAAAAGTTTTGCCATTTCCTTTAGTAAACAGTTACCCCCTATCTTAATTGCATCAACAACCACGCAGTCCTCTCCAGGGGCCTTATTGTTTTTTGTTTTCCTCAGTGCTAGGTTTATTTTGTCCAGAGTAATATCAGGCAGTGATTCTGACCCTTGATTAACGATGCCTTTTTTACCTGTCAATATCTCTGGTACTGTTTCTGAGTCTAAATTTACTTCATTGCGGGTTTTATATAATAGGTGGTAAAAGTCTGCTAATAATTCCTTTGCGAGTTATTTTACACCTTTTACTTCTGAATAATGTTTAAAACAATTTCAATGCCCTTAGTAGAAAATATCCGCTAAAGAAGCAGAATGATCACTTAGTGTTTTTGTACCTTCTTGAAATGGTGCCAAATTTTGAACTACACACCACGCCAAAAGTCTTGGACCCCTAACTACTTTTCTCATAAGAGCCAATACAAACGTGATCGCCTGAAAACATGCATATCGACTTTAATAAATATAAAAACAAAGTCATTCAAAAATGAAAATGCTAAAAAAAAGATGAAACTACAAATGTATTACAAAATGAATCGACTGCGGTAACCATTGGGTTGAGGGTTTTTAAATAAACATAGATTTTTTACTTTTTTTTTTATTTATTTTTTTTTTATGGCAGTGGCACACACACTAAAGGGAGACCCTATGGCGCTCGACGAGCGGCGTGTGTGCGAAGATGTTGATTGACACGGCTCTTGAATATTTGTAAGTTGTAATTAGTGGGAAACAGATGTCCTGGGAGTGAGTTCCACAGTGATGCAGTGCGCCAGACAAAGGAGTTCTTGTAAAGCGATGTTCTAGGTGTTTCCAGTTGTACGACTTACCCGGTATGAAACAAAAACTCAAGTTTGACTAAGGTCTTAGGGGTGGATAACATTGCCAATGAATTGTCTATAACGCAATGTCAAAAATGTAGGTCAAAATTCAAGATTCTTTTGTACCGAGCGAATTCAAAATTTGGGCATTTTGTAATACATTTGCAGCCTCATCTATTTTTAGCATTTTATTTTTTGGATGACTTTGTTTGCTTATTTATTAAAATAGATATGCATGTTTTCATGATTTAACATTATATCCAATTGGTTGTCTGTTGCATTTATATTAACTAACTCATTGGTGTAAAAATTGAGTTCCTTAATTCCAACAAATAGAGGGAACGAGAACAATGGCATACCCTGAAGGGTATTAAGGTGACCTTCCTCACGTTCCTATCTGCACAACTGAGTAAGGATAACTTAGGAGTTATATTTGAGAAAAACTTATTTTCTGGTATAGTTGACAATGAATTCGGAACTCAGTTTTAAAACGATTGGATTTGAAATTTCGCAAGCCTCATCTTTTGCCAATATTTGTGAGTTGCGAGTCGGTGAGAGATGGCGCTAACAAAATTGTAAATCTAAGAACAACTAAGATTTTCTGAATGTGCTTCTCATACCCAATTTACTGGCTAAAAATGATGAAATTCGGTCCTAGGGATTTCAAATTTGATTAAATTTGTTCTATTGACAGCCGACCGATTTAGATCACAGGTAGACCTGTGTTTAAGTTCAAATCCAATATACACTTAATGGAAATCAGATTTAAGCTGGAACTTCACATTAAACAATAATTGTTTATACTAGACGAGTTCTTTATTCAGCCTTAAAAAAATGTCCAAAGAACTTGAAATGTTGCATATTTTAGGAATAAAATTATAGTAGTACATTGTCCAACAATATACATGGTCGACTTTTACAACAAGAATCGTCGCATTTTCAATAATTGGTGATCTTGAATTTACGAGGTTTATGAGGTAATGACTATCAAAACGATTCGATTATAAACAAACGCATTTTAATCTTGAGTAGATTAATTCACACTTGTTCTGGGTTACATTTATTTGGCTGTATCCAGCAACACTTCTTGTATGGGAAATTTTCGCTTAGATGTGTTATTGTACCTCTTGTCACGTACTTCTGGCGGTTTTATCAAGTTTTTATTTGTTCTTTAATACTTAAAAAAAAAAAATACGAAAAAAGCTTCGGTGGAAATTGAAAACAAAATATGGAGCAAGCTTATAAATTGATAGTTTTAATTTTAATTAGATAATGCGTATTATGTGATCGCTAAAAGTGATTCATGCATAGAACATAGAACGGCTGCCTTTCATCGCATTCATTTGACGTGTTACCTAATACCGAAGGGCACGCGTCCTTTATTTAAGAATAACGGCAATGGAATTCCCATTCACAGGTGTCAGACCTTTTGTCACGTACCTCTGGCAATTTCGCCAGGTATTTGTTTACATTCTTCGGAGCAGTCGACAAGTGCATAAAGTGCATCGCATCTCTCCACAACAATGTGTACACATGCTGTACCTTATTACGTTGACAAACCGTAAAGCAAGGCGGCCAAACTGTTGAATGAAACTCTAAAGGTGTATTTAAACTTGTTGATTACCGCGTACATCCAACCTAGTTCCGAAGGATAATGTGAGTTTGCCGATTAAATTGGATCCTATAACGGAATTGATTAGTGGTGTTCGTGTCGGGGTTAAAATTGATGCAGTCGTTTTAATAGAAAATTGAACTCAGTTAAATGTTTTATTTTTAGAAATATAAGGGCCATTTATATAAAGAAAACTTTCAGAGTTGTAATCACTGGACGTAGATCGTAGATGCTTAGAATTTTCAATGATATTTGCTCGGGCCGAGGATATGCATAGACGCTTTAGGTGAATTCAGGGTAAGTTTGAATATTTGCCTACTTTTACTTTTTTTACTTCAAAAATCTCAATTTGCGCTATTATTTTTCCGTTACCTTTCCTCTGCATTTATTTACACCTACATGCCAGTACATAGATATAGTTATCTTTTGACAAACGCTTGAGCTTATATGAATGGTAGCCGAAGATGCCACTTTGATAATTCAAAATTTATGGAAATTTATATACTTCAGACTAACAATCAGGAATCGGTGATTCTCCAATTTGTATTGGGTGTTGGTTTTTGGCAATGTTGGTCAACGGTCAACACTTTAAGAATTAACCTGTTAAGGTTGGTCGGAATATACAAAGAATAGTCAAAGTAAATTGAGTTGTCTTTAGCATTAACGATAATTCATTGCCATGGGCGGGTCAGAGCACTCGATCTGTGATACTGATATGCGGTTGTATAACATATCCAGCTATACATTTCTCAATACTATAAGAAGTCTGGGGTACAGGGATACTCAACTATTATTGAGAGTACTCACTGTGAGTGCTGTAGAATAGATTTCCAAATAAGGTGACATGGGCTTTATCTTGGCTGCTGAGGTACTTATCTACATCACTGCTACATATCACGGAATGATACTTTTATTGCTAAAGTTTTTTTCAGATCCCCTTAAACTCACTTCCATTCCCTTATGCCGCAGTAAACCATTTAAACAAATTGTATCGATTATTTATTTAAAAGCAAATTTTCCCTCTTCTTATTTTTGAGCGTTTCTTTTTGTCGCTTAACTCAAACAAATATGTTCATTTTGTTCATTATTCGGCCGTCAATTGAGAAGTAAAATTCTGCCTACCTCCAATGTTTTTCCATGTCATTAGCGCTCCGATTGCGGTAAATTCCTGCACAGTTGTTTAAAATTCTGGAAATCAATTAACAACGATAAAATTAGTATAAAAAGGTAACACATGGTACCAATAGGCTCATTTTCAATTTTTCAAAAATAATTTTATTCAAAAGATCTTGATATATATAACCAAAAATCAGATTTTTCTGAGTCTAAACGTTGATGTTAGTCCTCTCTAGGGCTTCCCAGATTTTGCTTTGTGGGATTGTGGGATGTTATCGTATGTCTTTTTTAGGTCCACATATAGTAGGTATATTTCCTGCTGAAATGCTGTTTTCTTTTCTATCGCCTGGGTGAGACAGAAGAGGTGGTCCACTGCAAATCTTCCCGCTCTGACGCCGGCTTGTTCTTCCGCTTCTAAGTCGCTGTATTAATTTTGGATTTTCTTAGTAAGTATTTTGCCGTATACTCGAGCCATTGAGCATAGTTGTCGCATTCTTCTCTGCTTCCCTTCTTGTGGATAGTCGACATATAAGATGACTTCCATTCGTCAGGTACTTCCGCTCCGTTGATGCAGTTTTGAAATGAGTTGGTAAGTTGTTTCAAAAGTTTGTTGGTCCCGTACTTAAATAACTCTGGCAGTATATTCCCAGGTCCAGCAGATTTTCCATTTTTTAAAAGCTTACAAGTATTTTTTGTCTCTATATAATTTATTCTAATTGGAGATGCTGTCGTCTGTATTGCACTAGTCCGGTCTTCGATTTCAAAGTGTGGCCTATTTTCTTTGAGGAGGTTGCTAAAGTAATCATCCCATTTTTCTAGGGTTATCGGTGATATTATATCCCTTTTGTTATCCTGTCTTAGCGACTTCAGTAGTCTCCAACTCTCAGTGCTTCTAGTGCCTCCCAAGTAGGTATTTATTCTCAAACAATTTCTTTCCCATGCGTTGTTTTTCCTTTGGCAGATCATTCTTCGGACCTTCGCTTGGGCGTTCTTATAAAGTGTCTTATCTTGGTTTGTTTGAAAGTTAAGCAATTTATTGTAAGCCTTTCTTTAAACTTCTATTTGTGACTCGACCTCTTTCTTGGTTCCACCAATATGGTTTTTCCGTTTCTCTGGCTCATATAGACCCAGCGCCTCCTTTGCAGCTGCATGAATCCAATCCTTTATATGTTGGTAATGTTGTTCGTTATCATTAAAACGTTCCTGATCTAGGTTTTCGTCCAATCTTTTTTGGTACAAGACCCTAACGCTCTCATAGTTTAAACTTGACAGATTATATATATCTAGTCATGGTTATTACTTCTGATTTTTGGATTTCTATACTATTTTCGGCTTCGTCTGATCTCCACGGGAATAAGATTTTAGATCCGCGCCAATAATGGCACTCTGTGTACTTTCACATCTTGCACCTTTAAGTTTGTCTTTTGGTGTATCAGGATATAATCGATGATCGATTTCAGACCTCTCGTATTTTGTGTCCATGTATACTTGTGGATCCATGGGTGCTGGAAGAAGCCATTCAGTATTTTCAGTTTATGTTGTTCCGCTATTGATATCAATCTGTTACCATTATCGTTTGTTGTATCTTCTCCAAACTGACCAACAACGTTATCTTTTCTTTTTTTCCCTGTCCTACCGTTAAAATCTCCAAGTAGGATAATTTCCCTTGAATTTCCTATTTTTGTTATTTCAGAGGAGAGGTTCTCATACAATTCCTCTTTTTTCTGCATTGGTGCATCGTCATTGACGGCGTATACCCCTGTTATTGTAATTTTACGATCTTGTAGAATTAGATTCATCTTTATTATCCGTTCGTTAATAGGTTCCCATGACGTGATATTCTTCCTGAGGCTTTTGCGGAACAGAATGGCCACCCCTTGTTGTGCTCTTTTATCCCTTGCTATTGTTTTTTTAATGAGCCCATTTGAAGGCTGTTTTCTTAAAAAATAAACTTTATATAAACATGAAAATGATGCATTGCCTTAGTCAGGGGACACTTATTTTTGTCACTTTGTCAAATCATGATAGAACTTATTTTTCATTACATCGTCAAACACTTTCAATCATAATATTTGTTTTGCTACTTTACACCTCCACTTCACACTACACAATAAACAGTGCCTGCTAAAAACACACCATTTTATAAAGCTTTCATGTGATAATTAGAGCCAATGTATTATATATGTAATTTCAAATAATTCAGTGGCCCTAAAGTTGATCCAATTTGGAAATTGAGATTCATAATTGAAATGATAGATGATATATTGGCGAAATTTCTAGTATTTCGTGTTTCATAGATCGTAATGTAAATTGTGACAATCTCTGGATTTTTAAATAAACTTTATACATATAACCCCAGACTAGAAAATAAAACTTTATTTTATCCAAGTTAATAATAATTTATTGAATTGCCTGATCCCTTAAAACGGCTTACCTCATGGCGACGTTTTAGGACAATTTGAGCCATTTTGACAAACACATACTTTATCGATGCAAGGTCACTATATTGATAAGTATATGGTCTATCTATACCTGGCAAGTAATAGTAAAAAGTACCTACTTTAATTGCTGAATTGAAATAAGGTCTCTCGAACACTGAAGAATGTAATAGAAGAATATGATATGTAGTCTTGATTTCCAGTCGTTCATTCAATAATTGGTTAAGTGCCAACATCTACCAGACCCAACTAAAGCTCCTACCTGGCCCAACATGCCTGGTGCTTTATTTTGAAGCGGTGTGATCAGTTTTTCTTCTCATTTAGATTTTCCGCTCTTCTGGCGGGAAGGGGTCTCATTTTTTCTCAACATTTATTGCACCCACTCCGCTGATGCAATTTTCGAACATTTGATTGGGCCCAACACAATTTTGGCTACTTTTCTACTAATTTTCAATGCTGTCAACATTGTGATAAAAACAGTTTATTTTTTGAAACCGAAAGACAGTAAGCAAAAAAAAATACAAATTAGAAGAAACACAAAAAAAACTATGACGCATATATCAATGAGGTTTGTTAACTTAGGCGTAGATATTTTATATTGTTTATATATTGCAGAAAGTGTAAAGCAACTGAGAATATGCAATATCACTTATTAAGTTTTGCATCAAATTTATTCAGAGTTTTGCTTAAGGATGCATTAAGCGCACTTGACTTCCATGTGATTTAGATTTAGTGTTACTTAGAGCATTTAGGGCCTTTACTTTGATCTTCGAGTAGTAACTTTAAGCACTCGTTAAATTAATCAGTGTTTTGAATGTGTCAATGCCAGTATGACACTAAGGACCACTACTTTGAAATCCCATTAGCCACAGCTAAATTAATCAGTGTTTTGAATATCAGATGTCTATTAATGTCTTACTGGCATTAGTTAGTGAGATATTAAAATGACTAATCGGAGTTCAAAGATGTGTGATATATTCAGAACACTGATGGAACAGTGGCTAATCGAAGTTCAAAGTAGTGGCCCTTAATGTTTATATTCTTAAATTTGCAGTCGGTCATATGCGCTGAATTGTAGATAGGATTGGAAATAAATGAAGATTTAGTTGACTTCTTTGCATTTCAACAGAATTTTGTAAGTTTGAATAAGGTTTTGTTTATGTTGATATTGTGTATTGTGCTCCGTACACCGGGATATTAATTTTTTTTATAAATTACAGAATTTTAGCGAAATAAAATTCTTATGCTATTAATGTTTTGTAGGAAACAGAAAATTTGGATTAAACACAAATTAATTGTTAATTCATAACAGTGACAAGATAAAAACACGTCAGTTTAAGGATGAATTCTAATAAGTTCGATTCAGTGGTGAAGAAGGTCAGACCATTACATTTCAAAAAATTTAACTATAAGGAGATCCAATTCCCCAGCTGAAATGCTGCATATTCATTACCTACGGTAAGCAAGGCAACTTGAGCAAATCACCCTAATGTCTAAAAAAATTTTGGTTTAGTTTCATTCACAATTTCTAACTGTCAAAATAGTGTTGTTTGTCATAAACTGAAAATGTTTTTGAAAGGGGATTAAAAGCAACTTCAATGACACATCTCCTCGCATGCTGGTGGATTGATTAACCCAAACTTGAGTTTACTCTGGAATTAGTGGCAAATTTTAATTGGTTTCAGTTAACAGGTGAACAAAATGTACACATGTGATATGTGATAATAAAGCTAAGCTTAAATACCCGCCTATGCTTACATCTTCTTATGCTATAACAATACCAGATAGAGCGCCGGCAATAAGTAACGATGTCTTGTTTTAGCTTACATAATGTTTAGCAAATTGTGATTGTAAAACGATTCAGCTCGGAGATTCCACATACGATCGTGATTTTGTCTGGTAGGTACTACAGACGTAAACTCATTATGCACAGACATTCGATAAAATCGGCCATGCAACAACGCGGAAGGAGCAAGTCCAAGACAACACGACGACAATGATTTAATCAGGGGACATCGTTTGGCGCGTGTCGACTGTCACTTGTTCATAGAGGACTAGATTACTGTTACACACGTGAACTGGCAATGCAATAAAAAACGGAAAAGGGGCGTCACCTATGCTTGATATCCAATCGCCGGCGGTATTTATCGGAAGTGTGACATACCTGCTCATTCAACGAGCGGCGCCTGATCACTTAGGCCAGGTCAGTGACGCTGAAGAGGGCCCGTGATTGATGATTTGTTGTTTTTATGCGGATTTTACGCGGCCGATCTAGTTGTCGACGAGTTGAGGTCACGGTCGATCCGATCGTAATCTCTCCCATGCATTCGTTCTATTGTTTTCTGCCGTTTGCCATAAAACGCTAATTGATTTACGTCCGCTACGAAGATAAAACAGGTGTCAGAACACCTAATTATCGCGTTGCATTCTTGGCACCGATTTCGTAAGGAAGCTTTGTATATTTCCTTTTCCGTAAACTATTTAATTTTATAAATAGCCGGCAATTAAGCGTCTAGCATTATGCTTTCGGTTTTGTATTGTTCCGATTCTTAATTTTCAAGTGTTTACGTTTTATAAAGATCTAGACATAATTAGGAAACAAGCGCATTTATAGTCTTATTGATAAGCAGTTACTCTGAATGAAAGGGTTGAACTAAATTATTTGAAACTAATGTTCCTTAGTTGTATGTTTACAACAGTTTAAGGATAATTTATTATGGCCTTCCTTAATCAAATTGTCAGGAATATGTTTCTGCAAATCCAATAAAACATCGTACCTTTTTTTCCAGCCATAGAACTGTTCATTAATTTATAAAATAACTTTAACACTTAATAAGTTCCACTATTTAATAAATCCATTCGTCTTTTAGTGAATAGTACAATAAGGTTTCTGGTTACCTGAGTCGTTATTGGACAAACGGACACCTGCTACTCTTTAGAACTACATACACTCCTTTTATCCTCTCTTACCACACTTTCTTTCAACCTACTCTGCTAACTCCTTCTCATACCTTTTTTCATAGATCTCTTCATTATCTTCAGTTTCTTTAGGTATGTCTGAACGGTAAAGCATTGCTTCCCTCAGGCATGCAGGAATATACCAATTTCCTAGGCACTACCACAAAAATAATCCAGCTTTTACGGATTCC
Organism: Pissodes strobi; assembly: GCA_016904865.1. NCBI lineage: Eukaryota > Metazoa > Arthropoda > Insecta > Coleoptera > Curculionidae > Pissodes > Pissodes strobi. Next base: position 214,714 of record MU182575.1, on the reverse strand, counting down.
CCACACTATTTTATGTATATCGATTTTATTTTCCTAACCTCAAACGATACTTACTTACTCGACCACCTTTTTCTCTCCGCTATTCGTCTAATTTAAAATATCTGTCGCTATTTCACATTTTTTCCTTTAGTTTGCTTAGGTGTTGCTCCGTTTTCTTTTTACGTTTCTATATTTATTTCACATCAATGTAATTAGTCGAACAGATTTTCCAGTACCAGAGTAAAGCTTAAGTGCCTACTAAACTGTTGTTAAGACAATAGAGATTAATTATTATAGTAAACAGAGGTTTCTTTATCCTTTTCAAAAAATAGAAAGACAACTGCTGATAATAACTACTACTAGAACCCGGAATGGTATAAGACGCATTATATACCTTTCCTATAATTGGTAGTAAAGGTGTAAATGTGAGCGGGTCATTGAAAATAAAATTGAGAAAGGGCCAGGTTAAAATGTTTACATAATCCAATTAGGCTCATAATTTATCCCATCAACAAGTCAGCCCTTTACTGTTAGCTGGCACACGACTTCTACTGGGAGACGCGAGGGGCAAAGGGTGTTTCTTGGTCCGTGCTTACGGCCCATTCAGTCTCTCAAATTACCTATTAAACATGTTTCGTTTTCCTTAAACATAGTCGTCTCGTTTGGGGCTCTTATTTTGTAAAAAATGGGAACTGTTGACGAAGATATCGGTTAATTCTACTGCACTGATTGTAAAGATTATTCCTCTTGCAACATCAAGGAAAGTCATACTTGAATTTATTACTATCACATTTTAAAAGCATATAAATTGCAGGCTATAACTAGTTTGCTTTTAATCGTTTTAGGATAGTTTAAATTATTCGCAGTGTAAACTTAATTAGAATATTCCATGCAGATCTATGTCACAAATATTCGAATGAAAGGGGTTAGGTCAGATCGAAAAATGAGGGGACCTATACCGAAACCTCCAGTGTGTGTACATGGCTCATTCCTAGTCCAGACTTAGATTTCCTATAGGTCCAGCTTCGTTAAAAAGAACATTATGTTATTGGAAAAAAATGCCTTTAGGCAATAGTGATTGGAGTGCCTAATTCTTGCAGCTACTGGGAAGGCACATCGTTTGTGCTCTGACGTTTCGTCATCCTTCGTGCATAGTCGACACTCTTCATTCTATGCCAGGCCAAGTCTATTCATGTAGTCTGACTGTGTTATAAACCTAATAGGGTTTAAGGTGTTGCCTCTTTAAGTCCATTGTGCACCCTGTTACTTATTGTGTATGACTTACGCTATATGACAGCCTTTGATTGAATACTATATTATCTTCTTGCACTTCCACGTCGTTTATGGTTATAGTATTGGTTGGATTCAACCCGGTTGTCTATTTAAAAATATATTGATTGAGCTTCGTATGAGGAGCCGCTGTTCCAACTCTGTCACACAGGTCAATAATAGATCCGATAGCTTCTGCCTGAAATCTGGTAGTATTAGTATACAAACTGCCAAATGTTCAGTTTTTTTTTGATTGCCCATCTACTTCAGCTGCATACACTCCTATACTCTGTCCGACTCAAAAGGTCAGTTTTATTAGGAATTCATTCATCACTTTTCCAGCGAAGAGTATTGCAGTATTTACTCGTTGAAGTTGTAGTTGGTTGTTCTAGGCATAATATCAGCGCATTCCTAAAATGGCATGGCTGTGGGGTAATATTAAATAAATTTTGTCCGATATAGCAACATTCTAACGATTTTCCTGCCCATTGTGTAATGTGCCAACAGCCTAGTTCGAGTATTTGTATCTGGAATCAAGATTAGCTGTGTAATGTTTAAGTAGAGAGGTGGATCTGTAGAAGAGTTGAATTAATCTCATCGTTATTCAATTCTAGAATTACTGTCAAACGCATTTTCATAAATTATAATGTATACAGAAGCCTAAAGGAGAACAGTTTACTGTAGAAACAATAAATTGAATGAAATCGTACTTTATATTATTTGTAAACTATGGAAACACGGCAGGTCACGAACTTTCTAAGACTTCAAAAACTGGAAAAATAATCTCCGCAACTTTTAACTTATCAAGTCACGTCGTCGCTGAACTTTTTTTGAAACTAGGTCAGATCGGAAAGTTTAATCCCTTAAAGTACGTCCATGTTCAGTCGGCAGTATTGTTTACAAAACGAGTCTCGTCGAGACGGACTGCTGCACAAGTTCGGCAATAATTCGTAGTAAATTCCCGACATTCCGAAGCATACAAACTTGGGGTTGCTTGGCTCTCTAATAACGCGAATGTTGAGAAGTTTTATCGGGACCACGGAAGGTCCCTGACCTAAATAGAAGCGTCACCGACACGAGTGCATATATGAATTGGGAATATATGTATACGAGACGACGTTCGTCCTCGGTGTGCGGAAATTTCGTCTGGATTACGTCGGAGATGAAATCTATCGATCTTTTTTTCGGATGAAAAGTGAAAAGGGGTTATCTTTGGCTGGCCTGTCTGATCGATATGTGACGAAATTCCGCCCGTAAAATTTTGCGAAACGACATATTTTCTGTAAAGTGCCTACTATAACACATAAATAATATTGTATGACGCTCGCTAAACCCTTAAAGTGACGTAAAACAGCACGAACCCTGTTTATGTTTCAGCTGATGGCATAACAAAATAAAAACAGTCTGACCATAAGTACAACAATATATATGACAGCTTCATTTTATTACAAACGTATTGTAATATTCGTTTTTAAATGCTTAATTTAATTGTTGATAGGAAATAACGTAGGCATCATCTGACAGAATTTGACATTTTAAGATATGGATAGGTATTTGAGCTTAATTTACATGTGGTTGAGGCATGCATGCTCTTGGATCATTCCTTCTGATTTAGTTCTCGTTAGAGAGATCTGGAGGCTATGGACTAGGACTTGTTAGGTATTATACTTCAAACGTGATGAAATTGGGCAACAACGACTTCTATGAAAACGAAGCTCTTGGAAGATTGGAGGTGGCTTAAACTAGAACATTTCCGTTTTGTGACGAAATTGCATTGAAATGATAACCCCTGAATGATTTTCTGAGAACTGGCCCACTGAAATCTAGTATCCATAACTATCATCTAATAATTCATTCATTTATCCAGTATAAACATTTATAAGGTATGAATTTATTTTTCCCCCGAAATCATGTGTACTCTATTCCAAAAAACTATCGCGGTTGCTTCTAGTGTTTGAGGTAATCAGATTTTCTATTAATTGCATTTTAAAGAGTTCAGAATGCTTAATGCATTTGCATGTTGTGCTATTTACCTTTGCATATGTAAACGTCCGCTATGACAACTCGGTATTGCAACTATTGGGTAACTAATGTTCTAACTGCATCTGGTCACAATACAATTATTGACTGACGGTATTACATCTGATATTGTACTGCCTTATCGCTTTCAGTAGAATATAATTGCAAGTTTCACGTTCATGTTATGTTGAACTTACTACATGACCAAATTATCCTTGTGTAATCATTGCATTATGTATTTTGTCTTGTAAGAGATTCGATTAAATCCCTTCTACAAAGCTTATTGATGTACGTATTTCTAACGAGGCTTTTGTTAGTGTACCTGATAAATATAATTTGAAAATTATTAAGTTTGATGCAGTATAGTTCTGCGAACAAAAACTGTTCTACTTAAGTAAATAAGATTTATTAATTATTGTACTTCTAAATCTCTAAAGTCATGCTAGAAATCTTCTTTTATTCATATCTATTGCAACTTCAGAAAATCTTAACGAATTAATATAAAGTGCAACTTCAGAATATTAATAAAAAGTAAACGCATTATCTAGTGAAATGGGTGATGTACTAGTACTGGCGGCTTAAATTGTGTTTGGTTTTTTGCAATTTAAGATATAGGTTTCCTTTAGTTGCAGCCACGTTTCTTTGCTCTAGACACTTTTTTCCACATTATTCTCGCATCTTTTTTATGTCCATAGTTCATCTCCATATGTCGTCTTTCTCCACTTCGTCTGTATAAGTATGAGTTGGTTACGGTTCTTTAGGGCCACCAACCTTCTATTTTAGTTTGGCTACTTATTACATTTTGTAGAGGCGGGATGATGCGGGCCAAATCCTGGGAACATCTGCCGTGAAAAGATCTATAAAACAGGGGCATCTAGGCCACATGTCTGCGGTGTTCCAGACTATCCAGATCCCAGGTCGTCGATGAGATGCACAGCTCTCTCCTGAAAGGAGTCCAGCAGCTTCAGGGTGTGCTTTGGTGCGGCACACCAGATGTGTGAGCAATATTCTATGCACGTTGCGAAATAGCACACCAAGCTTCTGCGAGGCTGACTTTGCGATGTTAGCAACGTGGTCATGCCAGGACGTATTGCTGTTGACCGAGACATCCAGTAGTCCAATTGACGATGTTAAAGGAATGGTCGATCCTGCCATAATGATGTCAACGCACGCCGTATTGGCTTTCTTGGTAAACGTGGCTGCTTGGATTTTTGCAGCATTAAACTGGACCAAATACCTGTCGCCCCAAGTCCGAACTTTTTCCAGATCTTGATTAATTCTTGTAATCTGCTCCTGTCTGCAGTGATAAGGCTCAGTCGCTGGTAAAGGTTTTTCCGATCTAAACTGGGAGACAAGGGTACTGTCATCCGTAAAACTGTAAACAGGATTATTGGTTTCGGTTAGCAGGCCATTGATATAGATGAGAAACAGAGTTGGTGAAAGTATTGCGCCCTGAGGCACTCCCGCATTTGCAAGATGAGATGCAACGTGCAGAGATCGGTTCTTAAGGAAACTGGCAAGCCAGCTGCAGAGAGACGCTGGCAGTCCGAAGGACGGCAGTTTGTTGAGCAATCCGTCATGCCAAACTCTGTCGAATGCCTTCGAAATATCTAACGCAATCGCCCGGGCTTCTCCGTTGTTCTCAATTGCCCTATTCCATATATGCATGTGTGATATAGGCCAATATACCTCCTGTCGATCTCTGTTTGCGGAAGCCGTATTGGTTCTCGCTAATTATTCTGTTGGTCTCGAGGTACTTCAGTAGTTGCTGATTGACTACACGTTTCATGAGTTTAGCGATTATTGGAAGCAAGGCAATTGGCCGATAGTTTGATGACTTGGTTTTCTTGCCTTTTTTTTGGTACAGGTTGTACTCGAGCGACTTTCCAAGAAGATGGGTTTATCCCCTTTTGGTAAGACAGAAAAAAATCTTCCTATTATCTCCCTATTTATTATCCTCGAAAGACATTAACCGAGGGGTTGACACTTCCCTTAAATCGGTATACACTTTGGGGATAAACGAATTTAAATCGAAGTTAATTTCAATTAACTTCATTAAAGGAAGGTTAGTTTATGTATTCACATTGTAATAACTTAAGTTCGGTTAAAACTTAATCAAATGGGAATAAATTGCTCCAGGATTTTTGTTACAAGCTCTTAAATCACTAGGTACACATACCATTATACCAATAATACTTGAAGTCTTGTCTTTCAATACCGCTTATCCGGAAAACTCAAATATTTTTAGAAATATACTTTTTTTATTTAGAATTTTGTGTCGATGTAGCCCCTTGGGTGGGGTAACTTGGACAATGGCTAAATTCGTATGAAAAGTCGCAGGGATTTCTTCGACACCATATTTAGGTAAACGTAAAACACAAAATTAAAGTTTAGTTCTAATATAAATCACCAAAAATAAAGCTTGGGTAGTTCTGCATGTCACAAAAAACAAAGCTTAGATCTATATAAAAATAAGGCATTATAATAGGAACTTTTAAGAAAAAATTTTCCTGTTGGTTTCATAAAAATATTTATTCGTCACCACCATTGCAGTCAGTCTTCTTATGAATTTGTCTTGCATTAGAAGGGCCCGCCTTTGCATCGTTTAGATCAGAACTTTCGGTTCATCTAATTTTTTTCCTGGATATTTGGCTCTTAATTTACTTTTCAAGACAGATAATGGCAACTCCTCTTCATTGGTAGACAAAGACGAGTTTTCTGATGCAGTTTCTAATTCATTGGATGTTTCCTTCTTCAGTCTGATTTTATGCATTTGTTTCTTAAGGATTCAACGTGGGGCGCATCTGTTAGCCAGGTCGTGTGTGAACTAAACACCGGTTGTGCGTTGCGTTTTTAACAGATCTTTACAGGTTTACAAAGCCATTCGGGGGAAGATTTGCGATTTTACCACTGTGTGTCGAAGATACCTTAAAGGGTGTTGAAGTAGCCCCAGTTTATGGTATATATTTTTAATATTCCGGCGTGCTTAGAATTATGTAAGTGTAATTATTTCAATATTCGATGGTGACTACATAGGCGTCAATTTCGATTAACTTCATTCCTATGGTATCATATCATCAACGAAATAGAAGAGATCATCAATATATTGGCCGGATAATATTTTTATTTTAAAACTGCACCCCAATTATTTTTTAAAAAACATTCTCTAGAACATTCCGTTAATGAGTCAAATATTTCATTTTTAATGCCCTCATAAATATGTATTCGAAATTACTAATCGATTAATCATTATTTGATGGCTTAACTTAAGGTTTTTTAAAACCAATTTTTTATGTTTTTATTAATGGATGTTTTATGACTATTTCCACCACAGAGTTTGCATTTTTTTGCCCAGTATACAATATTTGAAAATTCTCTTTAATTACCTCAAAACTGAATCTTTTCAGCGGGACACTGCAAATTACCGGCTTTTTGAACCCTACAAATAACGTTGACACGTCTGATAATGCTTACTCTATACCTAAATGCATTTATTTTGCAAGTATTAATAGCTGGAAATTAGCATTTTAATTTTCCAAATAAACTATTCTTAAATTGAGCGATTGTACTTTATTTTGTCTAATTCATCTTCGTCTAATGGTTCTTGAAACACAAAACTAATTCATCTATATTATAGAAAGAGAAAGCTTTACGTTTTACAACTAAACTTACAATCTAAAACATCATTATTTTGACCAGGTGTAACTCCTTCAGTCCAGAAAGCTTTACGTATTAAATATTTTTTGAAGTCTTCTCAAATTGGATGTTCCATGATTTCTTATGGTAGAAGATTATACAAATTAAAACCATCATGATCTTGAATGAACCAAAAGGATATTCCGTGATCTCGTTAAGATTGCTCCTGTCTCTAAGTATCAGTGGTCTAAATTAGATCCAGTGAATTATCAACCAACTAATTTGAATGTTTTTAATACCAATAAAGGTTGTTAAATTCACGGTAAGATGTAAGCACGTTAGTTCTTAATCTAAAATCGTCATCCAGCTGTCTCGGTCTACCAGTCATTAATAAAATGTTCAGTTTATTCATTATATTTAATACGGTCATCACTCTATTACATCAAATCATTTGCATTGTCATAGTGGTTACGTCACCGATATCTACCATATCGGTCTACGGCTATCTAAATGACTATATTATCTTTTTACTCCATTTTTTACTACGGTATTTATTCACACGAAAGCGCGTGGCATTCCGATCTTTGACTAATTACAATATAATTACCATTACAAGTGATTTTATTGGTAATTAATTATCTTTTACACTAGAACGGTGCTCGTAAACCGCCGAAGATGAATGAAATTGATTCCGCAATTTTATTTCTATTACGGCACCATTTATATCTTGATCGGGAGTTATGCTCTGCCATTACCTTAATTAAACGTTCTATAAGTGATTTGTTTCGTGATTGATAAATGATGTTCGCATCTTCGTCAATACATTTCGGAATGTAGTTTACAACTGAAGACGTTGTTAGAAGGCTTCGCCGTTGCAGTCGTTCATGAATGAAGTTCACTCTCGATTTCGAGCGTCAATATTTATGGCGCCTACATTACTGGCGGGCTTTCGCATAAAAACGTGCGTACATAAAATACACAGCCACATCTCCGTGAATTGTCGCTCGAGGCTTTGATCCCATTTTCAGATTTGCATTTCGTTTGTTTACATTTTGCGGATGGCGGAATCAAGAAGTGTGTGAACAAATAACGACAGCAATACACAAGATTTTGTGGGGCAATGTTAGCCGGATTTGTAATTTCTATAGAGTGGGGAAGAATATTTGTTTGGAAGTCAATAGGGCGGGGGGGCATTTAGCCTAATAGTTACCAGAGCAATAAGTCTATTTGTGCTGAGAATTAAAATCAATTCATAGATATAAGTATACGTCTCCTACAATAGTGAGGAGGGTCTGGAGGAATATATTGAGGGTGAATGAAGTTGGGTTATATTTTTTGGGTACTGTTGCAAAAGTTATATTTCTAGGATTTAATCAGAAAAGTCACTTTCACCCTTCTGGTGTTGACAACGTTTCTCCACTATACCACATGCTATTTTTTTATTTTGTATTACTCTCAAGGCGTTCAGCCACGCTATCACTGTGATCCAAAATCAATTTAGCGCGACCGTCAGTCGATCTCTCTGCGATTAGTCGCCTGCGACCTAAGGTGTCTATGTAAGCTATCATAATTTTGCGATTTTACTAATAGTCGTTATATTTTGTCAGTAACATAAGCAAACATATCCCTAGCCATCTACCAGTGTCCTAATTTATTGAGAATGATTGAAGATCCAACTGATCACCTGTAGTCTCACATGAACACTCGTGTGCTATTTCCCCTTGAATGTAGCAAATTGTTTCCCATACAATTTTGAATTAAATAAACTCTGATTATAAAATGTTCAATACTGAACAGTGTGAAACCTTTAAGGACCTTTGGGGTCATGTCTGATTCCAAGTTTTCACTTGCGACTCATTAGATCACCCTGAGAATGTTAATTTCTGACACCCACTAGACATTTCAGATCCTATCTATCGTCAATTACGTAATATTGTATTGAATTGTAACTATAGGTCTCCTAATGACTGCTTTTAAGTATTGTCTGAACGTTTAGTCACTATTTCAGGTTACCGACTTATAACAAGAAAGGCAGAATTCTGGCTTAACACTCAAATAAAGACTCAAACGTTATGGTGTTCATTGGCATACTGCCCCCATCGAAACCCTGTGTTAGGTAATTATCGTTTAGTCTTTTTCAACTGATCGGAACACATAATTATTAATGGAATATGCAAAAATAATAGCTATTACAAAATATTCAAAAATAGTCCTCAAGATCATGGAAACTTAGTCTAAAGATATGCAACGCATTTACCGTATAATAAGCGCAGCAAGCCAATACTGAAAACAGCCTTCAAACCCGAAATGTCTGCATGTATTCTTACTCGTGTGTAAAAGCCATTCAAACTTGGCCTTATTATATGTCACGAGAGAGTATCCGGCAATAAAAGGCAAGACGTCTCGGAAATCGTGAATGGAGTTCACTTTCGATTACGCACGGCGAAAGATTAAGACCAACCACGCTATCAAAAAGCGACGGATTTGGTTTCGCATAAGCCATGCCCAGAGATAAAAAGCCCCGAGAAAATGCAAGACCGCGGTCGACAAGCTATATAGAATTCTCCGCCCGGCCTTTCATACGATCGGTTCGTGCCAGTTTTCCTCTTTTTCTATCGACGGTTTTAGAGCTCCTTTTCTTTTCCTCCTTTCGGACTGTCCCGACCTTCTTAAAGTGCCTTTTCTTTAAACTTTCCTTAATAATGACGAACGGGATCTCAGCCCCGTTTTTTAATGGCTTATTGGATTTCTTTGACACGACCAGACGAGATGCAATCGCTCGATCGCAACAAGTGAGTTATCACTTTGACTTTGAAACTACTGTTGTGACCTCTTTCTCCAAGGACGCTTTGATAAGTTGGTTGTTTGCATGAGCCGAAGGCGAATTCCTATTATTCGCAGGATTGTTGAGAGTTTATTCAAGTAAATTATAAGTCTGGATTGTCTCGTGATAATTCTTGTTAGTGTTTCTCGGGTTTCTATTGTTACATCGTTTTGGTATTAACGGTAAACTCTTGAGAACGATTGGAGATGGGTTAGTTTCTTGAAATTTGTAATTTCAAATTAAACATTGTCATCATGTCTGTGCCTGCGTAGTTGACACAAGCCATACAGGCCCTATAAGTATATTAAGTCCAGAGCATTCAGGTACGCAATTTCATGTCATCTCCAAACTGGTGGATAAAACGTTCTCAAAAAAGTTACATATTTCAATCCTTCACTGTGTGTGTCCAAAACTAAAGGTTGTTTTGCGTCAGAACTGTTTAGGAAAATAAATCAAGCATCCTTCCCTATAAGTTGACAAGCCAAGGTAGAGCATAAATCATTTCATTGGTTCAAAGAATTTCATGAGCAATAAACAGGTGGGAACTTCTTTTATATTAGGCAGACGATAATAACTTGATGGGTCTATTGACCTTTCGGAATTCCCTTTTGAAGCCTCTTAGCCAATACCTTCTTTATTTAGAGTGATTGAGAGCTTACTGTGACAAAAATTCGGGGTCAAAGTTATGTTCATTTTAATGTCATAGGTCAGGAGCGATCTGACAGCTGTGCTATGCCTAGATGCATTATATTCTTCTGCTTCATTAAAACCGCAATACAAATTAGAATTTGATGGATTAATGTTTTCAGTTAACCTATGTGTTGATGTTGAGATAAAAATCAGTACTTTCTTGGCTGAAAATAAAGAAAGATTTCATTGGCCGAAAGATTACCAAAACGATCTGAAGCCGTGTTTACTTGCAGATGATTAAATTACGGAATATTGTGGTTGAACAAGTATTTATTACCATCTTAGTATTTAATAAAGTGACCAAAAGTATATCCCCTGAAATACTGCATGATAATGTATATCCAGGGTATGCGATACTTGGATATCGCAAGGATCAAAACATAAGTATCGATACTGTAAAATATCAGTTATTGATCCTTTCAGAATTAAGAAATATTTATGAAATCTGAAAAGGGTTTGTCAAATTGCTTATGTGCTACGTTTATGCAGGCGAATTGGCTAAATGTGGCTTTACACTTATCAAACATCTTGTCAGATAAGTTGGACCAAGTTTACCTTGAACAAATTTGAGAGTGTAAAACAGCATATTTAATATCATAGCAATTCAAAGGCGCCTTGTCAAAATTATTGGAAGGATTAGAACACGTCCTATTTTAATTAAATATTTGACCAAACCTTTGCAGTAGTACCAACCTTTTGGTTTTTTCGGTACAAAAGCACACTAAGTGCAGCAGCAATTCGTTTTTTGTTAATGATTTCCTTAATCCTCATTTTCAAAAACAACGAGGCACATCAAGTCAAAAAGAAACAAGGGTTAAAGTAAGGTTTAAATAAAGAATAATGAGCAGTCGCAATATCAAGAAATTAATCGGTAAACCTGTCATTTGCGTCAAAGAATTACACTTCCTTCAACTAAATTGAACCAAACATTTTTTGATCTGACTTCTTTGTCAAAGAAATTGTTTGATGTAAAAGCACCTTAAGAATATATACATACAGCTAGTATTTAAATTCGATTTTTTGTCTCAATTTATTGCCAAGAATTTGGAAGTTGCTAAGTTGAAGAATGAAGAATTGTTTAGTGATTTTTGGGGTTAAAATTATTAGTTATGGTCAATCAACTCAAGTAGAACCACAAATCACAGTTCAATGGCTTTAACCTTGGAAGGTTAACTATTTAAAAATAAAACTTCATCTCATAACCCCAGTTTAATTGCCAGGAGAACCACTTCTGAGCTATCTAAATCTTAATAGTTTAAAATATGATAACATTTTTTGAAACTAACAATCTTGAAAAAAAAAACATTGCGTACGTACCAAAACCCGAGAAGAACGACGGTTGTTCTTCTCGGCCAAAACTATAAGTATTAAATTGTGTGTAATCTCAAATTCTTGCTCAAAAAAAATTGACAAACTTGGCCAAGTAAATCTGGCTTATAACTAGTCTAAGTATCGATAGTTTTTCTGGTATTCGATACTTGTAGAGTATTATAAGGTTGGTATCGATACTAAAATACCTACTTGGTATCAAAACCAAATATCGATACCTGTATCGGAATATCCCTATGTATGTCCAGTATAGTACACCCTCTCATTCGAAAAAGGCATTCAATGCTATATAAACCTAGAACCTAGTATTGTGGTCAGACATCAACGCGCTAAACGATACAATAGTAAATACAATAAATGAAGCCCAAGATAAATTTTGTGTCACAAAGCCTAAAGAGCACAAACTTAGTCTAGAAACAAAACTCAAAATGGAACAAAGAAGATCGCTAAAAGCGATAAAGACACTGATCCCCAAACCATAAATACAATCAATACAGCCATCTCCAAAGCCATCAGGAAGGATCTAAGGCAGTTTAAAAAAGACCAAATCATACATACCATTGAAGACAATAAGACCATGAAAGTGATGGGAAAGAAATTTACAAATGGCAAAAAGGAAATCTTTAAACTTAAGGACGAAACCGGAGAAGCCCCAACCAACAGAGAAAAGTTGATTGAAATAACCGAAAAGTTCTACGAAAATATATCAACAGACAATGAATCAAACAGACTACCTACAAAGAAAAGTCCAAAACCAAGGATTGGAAGATATTCCGGATGTTTCCATAGACGAAATCCAAAATGCCTTAAAAAAGACTAGCAACAATAAAGCTCCAGGGGAAGATGGTGTAATCGCGAAAGCTATAAAAATAGGAGGGCCAACATTAATTAAAAAAAAGTCAAAATCTGTTCAATCTGTGTCTGCAGAGTCATAACATTCCCGAAAACTGGAACAACTCAATTATGGTCTTGTTACATAAAAAGGGTGATAGAACAGACCTCGAGGACTACAGACCAATAAACCTACTCAATCAACTGTACAAATTATATGCTCGCATAATAATAAATCGAATAGAAGCGAAATTGGACTTTTACCAATCCCGGGAACAGGCTGCTTTCCGCTCTGGGTTCGGTATCAGCGATCACTTTCAGTGTCTTAAAACCCTCACACAAATGAGTAATGAATACAACCGTCCTTTGGTGTTGGTGTTTGTGGACTTCCAAACGGCGTTCGACACCGTGGAACTTCCTGCAATTTTGAGATCATTACAAGAAAGTAGAGTTGACCACCGATATTGCGAAATTATTAAAAATATATACGAAAACGCAACGACCACCGTAAATCTTCACTTCACCACTAGTAAAATTAAAATCAAAAGAGGAATTCGACAGGGTGACACTATGTCACCCAAGCTGTTCATCACAGTTCTCGAACAAGCCTTTAAGAAACTGCCTTGGGAGCGTAAAAGAATAAACATCGATGGGGAAAGTCTTAATAATCTTCGCTTCGCAGATGATATTGTCCTAATAACAGACAGTCTGGGCGAAGCTAAAGAAATGCTTCAAGAACTTCAAATTTCAACGCAAGAAGTAGGCCTAAAGATGAACCTCTCCAAAACCAAAATGATGACAAATATGGTTCCCAGTGAACAGATAGGCAATAATAACATCGAAATAGTGGACAAGTACATATAACTGGGTCATGAGATGAAAATTCACAGAGATAATCGATCATGCGAATTGACGAGAAGAATAACCTTGGGATGGGCAACATTCGGCAAAATGAGGGATATGTTTAGAGCTGAGATTCCAATATCCCTGAAACGAAAAGCATTCAACCAGTGTGTCCTTCCAGTCTTGACCTATGGTGCGGAGATATTCACTCTCGCCAAAGCATCTGCAGAAAAGTTGAGAGTAACACAGAGACGAATCGAAAGATCCATGCTTGGATTGACTTTAAAAGACCGAGTAAGGAACAATGTGATCGGCAAAAGAACTGGGGTGGACGATATCGTAGAAGGTATCGCAAAACAAAAATGGAAATGGGCAGGCCACGTCGCAAGATTTGAGGACGGAAGATGGACAAAGAAACTCATTGAGTGGAAGACCCCCACTCGCTGGACAGACGACCTAAAAAGGATCTCATGAAATAAGATTGCAACTGCCCAGAACAGAGAAAACTGGAAAATTTTAGAGGCCTATGTTCAGCAATGGACGTTAAAAGAGGCTGTTCGATGATGATGACTGTGGTTAGGTAAAATATGTAAAGGCATTGGAGCGATCTTTGGATGGCCAGTTGGTCGAAGTTTTCATGACGGTAAGCAAAATATTCTGATCCATTGTGGTGCTTCGTAAGAGAGCGCACTGACACATAGGATGTTACTTGTAGAGTTTGCATACAAATAGATACCAAAAACAGCGAAATACATCATTCATGTGTTTAGATCCTTAAGAGTGATATACCATCAAGATATCCCATACCCACCTTTAAGAACGTGTCCTGTCTAATCACTAAATCTCATCAATCAGACTAGAATGCGTAGTAGTCAATAAATCTTACATTTATAGGCACAGGTGTAAACTTAACTTATCTTAGACAGGGGATAATAATGTAACGGTCCATTGACCTCTTGGAATCCCCTTAGCCATTACAAATAGCATCGAAGGGACTCCCTGACCTGCTTTTACTGATTTTCGGTACACAAACGTAGACATTCGGGCGATTAAGCTTTAGTAAATAAAGCAAACCCCCTGCTAGCTAATGATTTAGTACGAAGTTGTCTCAATAAAGAGAGAGATGGTGTAAAGGCGTAACAACGTCATTAACTTTTAACGAGTGTACTCGTGACGTAGTTAGATGGAGCCATTTAAGCGGTAAAAAAAGCTAAATTGACATTGACCGAGTTAAAAGCCAATATCGGATATAAAATAATTCAACCGGTTAACTAAAGAGAATCGCTATTAAAAAACAATAATCAATGCGTTGAACATAAAAACGTGTTTTATTTATAATTTCGCCGTCAAAACAAATTCATGACCGAACGAAAGTGAAATTACATATTTATTAAAACAAATGAATAAAGAGGCGAATGACTTAGTAAGAGCGTATAATATTGAAATAAAAAGCGTTTGTGTATTGCGCAACGTCATCGTCAATGTTACGAATAAGCGATTTCAATTTTAGCAGCCGTCGGCGTGAGCCAAACCAATTAAAAATGTAAACACACATAAACAATGAAATATTTATCTTGACATATTTACATAAAAATGCTATTACTAGGTTATAATTAATAATTCGCGTAATATACAAACCGTTACCTATCTCAACCCAGTAATCGTTAACGACTTGTTGATATGTCATCTTTTTAAAAGCTATTATTCAATTTGTAAACATACATAATCACATTTTTATGCTTCTCTACTTCCCATTCATAATAGACAATAAAACATATTCGTCGTGTGTAGGTTAACGTCACCAAACAGTGATTTAAGTGGTTTATAAATAGTGTTAGAGGTAACTTCCGAAATAATGTAAATATAGAATTTTATTTACAAATAATGTACATTGTAAGGCAGGACCACCTGTTTCTTTCAAGTTCCAACATTGAAAATTATCTTGATAAATGTTTATTTAAAACGAATTCATGTAGCAATTTGGGTGACAGACATTCTATTACTATTTACATTCACACCTTTGATGTCGATATTCCCAATGAGTCTTGGGTTTCCTGTCAGGTACTACTTTGTAGAAGGATAACCAAGAGTATTTCTTGTATAAATACTTCTCTAAGGTATTTAACAGTGCTAATAGCAGAATATTCTACTTGCTTGGATGTTGATGGATATTTATCTGATTGACGTGTTATCCGATGTTGTCCCGAAGGCCTTTAATACTATTCATCCGTCAAGATAAAGTGATGAAAGCTGTATATGAATGCACACAGGTACATTTCTGTGATCGAACATTTTGATCAAAAAGCAACAGCAATCCTCACAATTCATGTAGATACAATCAATTTTCCCATAGATGGAGGTGTAGGTGTCTAACAGACACGATAGAAAGAGTGAAGCTGACCTGATGTCGACGGATTTTTAAATGTTTGCCGGAAGATGGGCCCTCCCTCCTAAAGGGCATAAAGGGAAACTAGATTTAAGCTGCTCAAAACCGCAGTAACCGTATCCGCTTACAGGAGGTCTATGCCCAGCAGTGGACTGGATAACGATCCACTTGGAGTCCCTTTTATATAATCTTTGTATTAATCAGAGAATGTTTCCATGCTAGTGAATTTTCGTTTCTAAGTCGCTAGACTTCAGATTTTTATCAAGTTTTGATTTTATTAAATTGAGTGGTGTCATTGTAATGACATGGAATTAACTGCTAAAATATCTCTCTTATAGCGTCAAAAATGTGCAAGAGTTTTCTGAAAGCTAATATTTTCAGATTGGGTTACATTTTAGTGATGGAAAGTTACTGTAGAGTCAGCACTTACCCCATGCGCTGGGACGCTAGCAAAGGTGTAATGTTAATTAGCATCTCTAAACGGTCTTCTCAAAGCTCAAAATGTATACAAAATGGACAAATGTAATATAGAACAGGAATCCAACAGTCAGACAGCAAAATATAGGGACACGTAGCGTCAGCACTACAATATACATATATATATATATATATATATATATCTCCGGTTCTATAGCGCTTTACGCCTTCCCGTTCCTATTTTCCAGCTTCTTCTGTCGTTCCAATCTCCTGGATGTAAGTTTCTCTCAGACATTGCTTTTTGGATGCCTACTATCCAAGATAGCCTTGGTCTTCCCCTCTTTTTCCTCTCAGTTGGCACCCAGTTGAGTATTTGTTTGGGGAGTCTTCCTCCGTCCATTCGCTCGACATGTCCATACCATCTTAGCTGCCTGCGTTCGATTTCTTCTACTATTGTTATCTGGACTGCCATAGTTTGTCTAATCTGGTTATTGGGTATTTTTTCCATTCTGGATTTTCCAGCAGCTCTTCGCCAGAAGTCCATTTCTAGAGCTAATAGACGACGTTCTAAGGATTTATTCAGCTGCCATATTTCGCATCCATATAACACTATGCTATTAAAGATGGAGTTGAATAAGAGTTGTTTTTTTTGTCGGGAGATGTTTTTGGACCACAGGATTGAATTTAAGCAGCCTATAACTTGCTTTCCTTTTATAATTCTTTGTTCTATTTCACTTTTCGTGCGTCCACTGCTGTTTATTTTTGTACCTAGATATGTATATTCCTCACATGCTTTAATTATTACATTTCCATCCACGGTCAAGTTGCTGCTCTCATTCCCTATGCATAAATACTGGGACTGGGTGTTTGTACGATTTATTGATAATCCCCATTTTTCGTATGCTTTGAAGAGTCATCGAGTCATAAATTCGAGGTCTTCTTTGTCTTGCGCTAGGACTATCTGATCGTCCGCGAAATGGAGTGTATAGAGGGTTGTCTCCTCATTTAATGGTACGCCCATTTCAGAGCAGGATCTTCTCCATTGTTTTAAAGCCTTCTTTAAATATATTTTAAATAGCAGAGGGAAGAGACAGCAACCTTGCCGTACTCCTTTCATTACCAAGAATTCTTCTGAGAAATTGTTTCCCAATTTTACTTTTGATTTTGCCTCCTTGTACAGTTGTTTTACTGCAGCTATTGCCGTATTGTTAATTGGGGATCTTTCTAGAACTTGCCATAGTTTTTTTATTGGGACTGTGTCATAGGCTTTTGTAAAAATAAGAGGTGGATTTCCCGATTCCTTGCGACTTTTTTCTCATTGAGTTGCGATACATGATCTTCCAGCACGAAAGCCTGCCTGTTCTATTTTTTGGGGTTCATATTCTCTTTCAGTTATGTTTTTAAGAATTTTCCCATATAATCTACTGAAAGTACTTGTTATTGAGATACACCGGTAGGTCCCACATTGGTCTCTTGGGCCATTTTTATATAGGTGTAATCCAGGCTTCTTTCCAGCTTAGTGGGTTAGCACTACAATATACCTGCCAAAAAAATGACGTGAGTCCAAGTGATTTGCCAAGGCTGAAATTCTCCAAAACATTAATTAAAACTATAAAGTTAATGAAGGAAACAGTCAGACTCATTTGTAATGGGACCACGTCAGTCAGCAGTCAATAGAAGCGAGAATGGTAACTGCGCGCGGCTTATGGAAATTATACATTTGTTTGTATGTCTTAACTCAATATATATTATTTATTTTATACAAAGAAAATAATAATGAATGGGCAAAAAAACATCTAATCTTCAAAATCACTGCTGTCGCTGTGTTCTTCGCCGCTATCTTCATCTGAATAAAACGCAATTGCACCATATTCTTCGGCGTCAACAGTGGTAGTTGATTCCGAATCAACAAAACAAGAATTCAGTGTTAAGCAATATGTTACATTAATAAGTAAGGTTGCGAGTCAACTGGCAAAAATTACCTGTAGATGCAAATTGTGACTTTGTGAATGTTCTGAAGAAAAACAAAATTACTATACATGGTAAAGTACAAGAAATACGCCTGCAGCGTGATCTGTTTGGTCGAATTCTTGCAGTGCAGTTTCTATGGAACAACAAATTAACATTGAGAATTTTTTTTTCTTTTTCGTTAACACCTGTACCTCTGTCGTTATGTCATTTGGATGGACAATTTGTAAAACTGATAAATCCGCGTTATTAAAATGTATAGAACATGAGGAACCGAATCCAGTGCTTCCAGGTCAACAAGACGTTTTGATAGACAGATTTTTCTTTTTGCACCTTATAAAGGACGTACCACAAACATTTGGCAACATTTCCAAACAAATTTTCAAAATGATTGTGGGAAGAAATGCGAAACATATCGCTCTCATTTTCGATCAATATGTCTTTTCTTCTATCAAAGACAATGAGCATTCTCTTTGCAGTGGAGAAGAACAGAGTCGACCAACAAACTTCGTAAAAGAACTTCGGAATGTAAAATTTAAAGGATCTGTTGCTGTTTTTTAATAAATCATTGGAGGAAACATGAAATAGCACCATTTTTCAAAAACAAAATTGTCTGCATCAATTTCCATCGTTGTTATAAATTTGAGATATTTGAAGGATTTGTCATAACAATGCGTTGACGATCCTTTCACATTTTCAAGTCATGAAGAAGCCGACACAAAAATTGTTCACCATCTATATCATATTAAATATGAAGCAATGTATCAATTAGGTGTTCGGACACTGACATACTCGTCATTCTACTTGGCAACATGATGAAATTAAGAAGCAATCTGAAGATTGGAAGTTGGAGTTAGTAACAACCATAGAAAAATTAATGTCACCCAACTGTATGGAAAATGGGGGAATCTCTTTGTGCTGCCCTTCCTACTTTTCACGCAGTTACTGGTTGTGATTTCAATCCGGCTTCTTCAGAAAAGGAAAAAGGGATCTTATAATCTACTGAAATCATCAAAAACGTTTCAGGATGCATTTAAACATTTGCCAAATTAATGATAATAATTCCAATCAAATTTCCAAAAAAATTGAAAATTTTCTTGGTCAGTTATATGGCTTAAAAAATGTCTATGCTGTTAAAGAGGCTCGCTTTATACTTTTCAATAAAGCTTACACTTTCAAGGACACCAACGACGTTTTCAAAATTGTTACTAAAAACGTCGATGCTTCCAATTTACCATCATGCAAGATGGAATAATTGGAAATGCAGATACAAACATTTGGAATCATGCTGATCAAAGAGAGATTCAACCGGATGCATCTACAGGTAATTTTTGCCAGGTAACTCGCAAATGTGATTTAAAACCTTACATGAATGTAACATATTGCTTACCGCTGAATTTTTGGTTTGTAGACAGATTCGGAATCAACCACTGATGACGCCAAAGAAAATTTAGCGGGACCATCAGTCGATCTGCCTGCGATTAGTCATCTGTGACATAAGCTATCATATGTTTGCGATTCTACTAATAGTCGTTATATTTTGTCAATGACGTAAGCAACCGTATCCCTTGCCATGTACCAGTGTTGGCAGACGATCCGAAGTTATTGAGAATGATTCAAGATCCAAAAAATGATCACCTGTAGCGTCAGTTAAATTGTTTGCCATAACATTTCGAATTAAGTATGATTGTTTAGGGAATTGTACTAGGACAGATGTTAATACGAACTCAAGATAAGTGGTGAAAGCTTTATATGAATGGAAAGTCGATCACAGATACATTTATATGCTCGAACATATTTATCAAAAGGCAACAGTAACCCTCAGAATTGCGGAATCGAGGTGTAAGGCAAGTTAGAAAGAATGAAACTAGGCTGATGTCAACGAATTTTTGAATGGCGACTTAAGACCGATGTTTGTCGGAACATGGGCCATCCCCCCTAGAAAGTGGACGGACGATCCAAAACGCATAAAGGGAAACTGGATTTAAGCCGATCAAAATCGCAGTAACTGCATCCGCTTACGGGAAATTTATGTCCAGCAGTGGATTATGATCCCCACTTTGAGTCCCTTTTTATATACTCTTTGTATTATGATATCAGAGAATATTTCCATGCTAGTGAATTTTGGTTCTTTCGTTTAGTTAACTTGCTAGTCTTCTGGTTTAAATCAAGTTTCAATTTGATCTTATTAAGTTTATAGAGTGTAATGGCATGAAATTAACAATATAAATTGAAATTGTGTTAACTATGATTGTTTTGAGAATTGTGCTAGATGATGTTAACGAAATTTGATGGAGTGCTGATGGGATTTGGGTCGCGTGTAACGAGAATAACTTCAAAATTTGTACTTTTCAAAACGTAGCTAGCCCAATTGAATTTGCTTTTTTATATTAAAAGCGCCCAATTGGCCGTTCTCAAACGTTACATACCGGAATCTAAAGCGTAATTATTTTTAAGTATTTCGTGACCAAACGAACGACCCCCTATAGATCAGTCATATGAATTTGGTCGCGTTCTTATTTATAAAATATAAACAATCCCCGGGGTCCCATGTTGGTGTATGTTCCGGTGATGGTTGCCGCTTCGGTGGTCTCCGTTTTGAAAAATTGAATACATACAAAGCGGAAGTGTGTATCTGTTCCGACGCAGTAGGTACATATTCCGAAATTTCGAAGGGGGGGTCTTTCGAAGATGCGACTTTTTCTGTCTTTGTCCCGACCGTTCATTTCCTGAAACACTAATACCGTCTTTAGCCCCAACGCAAATTTCCCCAAACACCTGACCGTATTTGGCCCAAACGTACTTATCCCGAAAGCAGTGATGTCGGGTTGGGTTAATTTTATTTTTTTAATCAGCCATCGCCAAAAGCCTTAAAATGTGTAATCACTGCTCCTATAGGGCACTGTCGGGATGTGTACGGTAAATGCCTTCAACATCAAGGGTACCTCAAGTTGAGGTACCCAACCTCAACTTTTCGGGACAAGTGCGTTCGGGTCAAATACGGTCTTTGCGTTTTGGGAGATTTACGTTCAGGTGTTTCGGAAAATGTACTTTCGGGCTAAATACCGTATTAATGCTTCGGGATATTTACGGTAATACGTTTCGGGGCAAATAGAGAAAAAAAATCAGCCAAACCTGCATACTTATCAAAATTATAAACCGTCCCTTTAAAGGTATATAAAACATAGAACAATATTCATAATTAGCATATTTTTTATATTTTAGCCTCAGAAATTTACTTCCAAATAAAAGTAATATAAAACCTAAATACTGGAAAATTCAATTTTTTTTTTGCGTACCTAATGGTAAACCGTGTGTAGTGCTTGCCGCAAATTGATTGGTTGACATAATAGGACTATTTTTTTGCTATAGGCAAAGATAGGGATAAACAGATCAAATCTAATCTGATGTGAATAAACCATCTGGATTTCCATAGTAGATACAAACGATGAAGCCTCTAAACATTTATGACTTGTGAGATTAAGATATTAAATAGGTCAAGTCAAATCCATAATATACCTACCTAGCAGTAAAAACGCCAAATGATTGACGAGTATTTACATTCAAACGGAAATCCTACCTAGATGATTGTTTTACTGGCGGCAATAACCTATAAAATAATGCTAACACTTTAATGTATTCATAATTATTGTTTGTTGCCGATATATAAAGCAGATGTTGGTAATTAATCGTGCGAATTCTATTAACCTATCCCAAGGCTATAATCAATTTGACGACTTGTTGATACACAATCACTAATCTTATAATGGACGTTACGTCGGGGCACATCTACACACAAAAGCATTTTTATGTCGACTAACCGCGATCTTTTATTTCCCATTCATAATAGAATATAATAAATTGTCGGAACGTTACGTCATTATTTAGCGCCGGCTTAAATATCATTTATGAAGGCGTAAAGTACTTATAAATCAGTGATGTATATGAATCAGTAGCGGGGGTTCTTGCCATTTTCACTTTCCTGTTTGATATTTCGCAGCTCTTATGTAAGTCTAAAAAGGCGTTCCATACAAATTTTATAGTATCTTAAAACCTTGCTTTTCTCGATACATATCAGGTATAGTTCTTGGTTTTAATTGGTCTTATTTTTGTATACAGTGAACTCTGGTTATTACCTACCCTCAAAAGACTAAAAAAAAAATACGTTACAACCGTGTGTACGTTATAAAAGAAGCAACTAACTTTTTGTGTGTTATTTTCAAGGCGTTTATTTAACATTAAATAGGTTATTCTGTTATTATAAGTCACTTCATGGTTATAAAAGGGCAAGAAATAAGAGAAAATACATACTGCATATCAGCATCCTTTAACGGGAAATCTCTTTATAAAACCGAGGTTTATATTTGGGAATTATCTATGATTATTTGTGTCAAGAACTCATAAATAATGCGCCTAAAAGAAACAAAACCATTTTTAAAATAAGACATTTATTTACCTCGAGTTTTTTTTTCCTTTATTTTGCCGACACCGCACTGTTGCAGTCTTCCAGCAAATCCGCGGCGGGTCCAGCAGGTCTCTGAAGTTTGAGGCGCGGTATAGTGTCGATATTTTCTTTAAACTTCATCCAATTTTGTAAATATGTTTACGTTACAATCGGAGTAGTTTTGTAGTGGGAATTAAAAATTCGAACGTTATAGACAATATGTACGTTAAAAAAAGGGGACGTTACAAAAGAAAGAAATTCCATTGTGGTATATGGAGCACAGGGATTTAAAAATATGTGTGTTAAAACCGAAAGTACGTTATACCCCAGGTACGTTATAACCAGAATCTACTGTATACAGGTGATATGTTTAATCAACCCATTATGGCTTAAAACTTTGACGATTAGTAACAATATACGCCCAAAACAGTTGCAGTTGATAACAGAAAGTGTCGTGAGACAAAAGGTAGTGTTCGTATGGAATAGGGTTGACGGGGGCGTGTTGTGAGTTGTGTCCCTAAAATAGGCTTAGCGACACTGAGAACGTTATGCGTTATGTGACAAGTACTGATGAAAAACTGACCGTGACAAATGCTAACCATTCAATGCTTTATTTCTTACCATAGACGAGGAATATATGCAATCCTTAACTCGAACTTATCGTATAGTAGGTCGAGGGGTCGCTCGGCAAGATTTGCCCTTCAACACATCGACCACAATTGATCTTTTATGTATACCCTTCTATTTTACACGAAAATTCCTATCTACTTCGAGAATCTCAGAATATTTCGAGGGTTGAGCTTTGGCATGTTCCCCGGTGCCACAAGGGAATTTTCGAGATGCCTCAATCTTTGGCGAGTCAGTGCTTGACATTCGCAGAGTAAGTGCTCTGACGTTTCAGCCATAGTTTGGCAGAATCTGCATTGTTCGTCAGTGGTTTTCCCCATTTTCTTGAGATGGTACCTCCAGGGGCCATGTACAGTGAGAAGGTCTACGACCAGTTTTATCCAAGGTTTTATCTAATATTTTTTTGTAGCTTAAGAAGCTTTTTTGTGTAGTTAGGTGAGTGAGAGATGAGTCTCTTGGTCTGTCTATGCCCAGGTGAATTGGCCCGATGTGTCTATTTCCGCCTTTTTTCCCAATTTCTGGAGTTCATTCATTACGTGTTCTCTAGTGATGCCACAAAATGGTTCAGGCCCGCAAAAGGCAGTCTGGGCACCATCTGTGTACCAGACAAGTGATCCCCTCTCTGGTTGTTTTAGTCTCTCCCCTGTAGTATTGCGGTCTTCAATTACCACTTCAAAGGAGCGATCAAAATGGAATTTTGTTTCCATTGTATCAGTTGGTTTGGCCTCTATCTGGATTTCCTTCAGAATTTTAAGATGACCAGTCAGAATTCCAGACTTCAGTTTTTCTGTTCGAGTGACTCTATACGCACTGGTCCAGACCTCCTTTTCTATGCATATGTGCAGCGGAGAGAGGTCCAGTAGGGTTTTCAGAGCTGCTGTGGGGCACGTTTTCATAGCCCCTGTTATACCCAGACAGGCGAGCCTTTGTACTCTTGTTAGCTTTCGCTGTGTTGATATTTCCTTTGTTTTTACCCACCACACCCTGCAGGCGTAGGTTATAATAGGCTTAACAACAGTGTTATAGGACCACTAGATGATGGAGGATTTTAGCCCCATGTTTTACCAAAGAGTCGTCGACAGGCCCAAAGCGCTGCCGTTGCTTTTTTGATAGTTCTTTCCAGGTGTGGGTTCCAGGTTAGTTTCTGGTCAAGAATGATGCCAAGATACTTAACCTCTTTTGAAAGTTCTACTGTTGTCCCTCGCAATGTGGGTACTTTAAGGTTCAGCTTCTTTCTTTTTGGTGAATGGGATCACTACGGTTTTCTTGGGTTGGCATTTAGTCTTTCCTGTGTACACCATGTGCTGTCAAAGTTGAGTGCACTTTGCATACGTTCTGAGAGAATGTTGTCATGCTTGCCTGATCTGCGTAACCTTGGACTTCAAAGCCTGCTTCAGTCAGTCTTACCAGTAAATCGTCAACCACCAGAGACCAAAGCATGGACGATAGGACCCGTCCTCGATGGCATCCCTGTGACTGTGACGGCTGTTTCTCCAATGGTCGCGGTGCGCGGTGACTTCACGGTTGGTTAGCATGGATTTTATCCATTTTGTAGTGGTTGATTCCACTCCTCTGCGGTAAACAAACTTAAGTTTGTTTACCGCGGTTTGTTTACTACTAAATCAGTACAAAATTCGAGATATTGAAATTGTACCTATCTTTTTCAGGATTGCCCTAGTCAATTTTGTTTCTGCAGAAGGCCTGCAGTTTTCTAGTTAAAATGCTAGGTATTCTTATTACGTTGACCAAATGGGTGTCAACGTAATGGCATGGAACTAGTGTCACACAATGATCTTTTCTCGCATATAAATTATTGTAACTATGATTGTTTTAGGAAGTGGAGTAGTGCGTCAGATGTTCGAGATAAGGTCATACGAGATCTTCGTGTGTACTTCAATGGGGTTCGGATCGCGTACCACGAAAACAGTATCAGCATCTTAACAGTAATATTTCAAAACTTAGAACTAGCCTGCTTATAAATCTATTTTTTACCATTCGATCGTACAGAGAAAAATCTGTTAAATAGATAATAGTTTTCTCCAAATAATGTCAATCCCACCAACGTTTGTAATTTTTTACCTCTGGAAAATATGACAGTTCGTAGCATAGTGGTCTAATATTTAACGATATACTACTACGTGCCTCAATAGTTTCCGCTTATAAAAATGGCAGATATTTAAATTGCCTAAATTTTGTTCTAATTTGATGCCATTTTTATAAACTAAATTTTATGCTTATAAGAGTGCACATTTTAATGCAACGTTGCATCATAAATAACTCGTCGAAGGTTTACTAAACGAAATAATTCAATAACGTATTCGTAATTGACATGTCTTGTCTGTCGCGATACCTTTAACACGATTTCTCGGCATGAAAATGAATGTCATTTATGAATGAACTCCACTGCTTTCCCTACACACACGTACATAACAATATCTCATTACCATATTACAATATATTACATCATATCGGCAGACAATCGAAGCAATTTTTCAGTGAAACGAGTAAAAAACGAGCCCGACACTGAACTTGACGTAAATAGTCGGCACGTGCCATTCACGGGTCATAATAACGAGGTCCCCGAGAGAAGGAATGTTTGATGTGCAAAGTAATTAAGCGACATATTTATGGCACTTCATTTATTCAGTTTTACCGCGCCAGGGGACTATGTCAATAGTACTCTGTTGTTTCACAGATTTGAATCGATTTGTTAATCAGATTGTAAACATTGGATTTGAGTTAAATAGCACTTTTAATTAAATTCTATAGTTGTTTCAGTGTGTGTTGGTATTATCATTAAACTGCGATAGGCAGGACTATCTTGACATTTTCCATTTTGAGGGTAATTTTGTGTTGCTTTATTGACTGACCTCTTGTCTATCCATCCAATTGGCTTCGCATTTGGGATGTCATCCAACCTAGAGCGCTGCATAACTCGTTCAGCTACGCAATGTTTTTCAACAGTTTTTGTGAGAGCAACTGTATCAGCTAGCCCTTATTGAACGATGCTTTAAAAACATCTCAACTTTCCACTGTTAATAAACGTCTACTTAGCTTTGTTGTTATGAGTTCATTAATGTAATTAAAACATAAAAATTAGATAAAAAAAATCGAATTTTTTACCCCTTTTTTTCTATTTTCATATTATAAATAATATAATCCAACAAGTCCTTAGGACTTATTTGAAACATTATTTTACACGTTGCATTTATTTAATACATAGATATTTTCTTTTATTTGATGTTATTTAATACCCCAATATGTACGTGTTGTAAACCTAAATCAAGTGCAATTTAAAGTTTTAGAGTATATTACTGAAGAAAGCCATATGGTTTGATGCAATTGGCAAAAGTTTGCAGCAACTAACCCTTGATTTATGAGCCATACTGACTATCTTTTTATTGCCCTCAATAATGATTTTATTATTCCTTAAATGACCGTAATTAACATTGCTCTTTAAATCCTAATCATCTTTGTTGTATTTCCATTACGGTAAGAGAACTGATGGTTTCATTGACTGTTTGAAATTTTATTGCTTTACTCTCGCAGTGATGTTGAATCATTTTTCCTTTTAGAGAATAATGCTTTTTCTTTCATTAAATGGACTATTCTTACACGACCTTGCTCCCGGCTGAAACGGAAAATACTACAGCTATTCGCCTATTCTGTTTTATTTTTATCCACAAATAAGACTTCTTCCTTTTATATTCCTTACTACTTATTTAAATGTTGGTTTGTCTCGTGCCCGTTTTAATACAGTAGCAACGCGAAACTGTTGTGTGTGTATATATGTTCAGTCTACGGTTTAAATCTATTTTTGACGGAGATCCCGTGGATTTTCGTTTGTAGACGCAAGCGAAAATACAATTTTAAAAATAGGGTTTTCAGTTGGAAAGTTGAGTTTTATCTTTGCTTCAGGTTGAGAAGAAACGGCATGATCCAGTATCATGTCAATTGGTAATTTGATGTAGTTGCTGTGGAATTCGTCTAAATGACTGCCACCATATATCATCAACCTTTATATTGAATACCAATCAGGACGTTTTTAACGGTTACAAGCAATTAACTATTAACGGGGAAATGTTAGCACTAAAAAGAGCGACATGTCCAACTTGTACTAGGGCCTAATTTTCAAAGTTACCATAGCTTATTAGATATATAAAAAATTCTTACATAAGAACTAATGGAAGTATTACACTGTAAAAAATCGCCTTGAGTAAAACTAAGAAAATTATTGAGTTACTTGCATTTTTAGTGAAATTTTGAGTGAGCCCATTAAAATGAATAAAAAATGAGCGAATTTAACATATTATTGTGTTAGTTGCCAAAAAATACCTATATTTGTGTAATATACGCTCATAAAAAGGTAATTAGTTGGTTTTAAAACTAAATTTTGTGTGATTCAATCCCTTCCCTTCCAATCGTAGATATTCTATGCGTATTTCTAGTTAAGTTAAGACACACTGGCAGGTGCAGACGTAGGAATCGAAGCGCGATCAAATTTCTAGTATTAAAGCAGTTCTATGCACGAACGATACACGTGCTCTGCCGGACTCTGCCCTGCCATCGGTTGATCCTAACGAGGCGGCCCAAAAATTACGAGACGTGCTAGTTATGACTGATGCTGGAAAATGGAAAAAATTATTTTTAAACTACAGTTTAAACTGTAAAAATCGTGGTGTAGCTGCATTAAAAATGAATTGGATTATAAGTTCATAACAGAGACCGGTAAGTAAAATACTACCTACCTACTTTATAGAATATATGTTTGTTAGTTAGGACACCATTTTGCTTTTTAACATTGCTATATAGGCTCTATAGTATATCAGTACGCGCTTATTTGTCATTCATTTGGAACCACTTTATAGTTTATTCTCATGCTGTTCCAGAGACCGTACGTAATAGAGATTTGACTTTGAATATTTTGCTAACCGTAAAAATAAGTATATACCTAATACGTAATCTAGGTAATCAGTCATGATTATAGGTATCCCACCATTTATATACGTGCCGTAACATATATAGGCACATCTTATTTAATACGTATCTCTCTACTTACACTTAAATAACTCAAATATGATTTAATTTAACTAAATTATGAGTATAGCTTACGAAAAAGTGAGTTGAGATGCAAAAGAGTATATTAATCCATTCATTTATTATTTTCCATCTCAGAGGGCCATGAATCCAGAATAATTTTTCTTAGGTTGGCGAACCTGAAATCGCTGTATTAAGTACTTTTTACAATTATGCGTTATTAATCCAGAACCCATCAAAATGCAATGGTACAGGTAACAGCTGTTAGGTACGAATTCACCTTAAATTCGAGGTCCCTGGTACACCAGGCTAATGTTTCAAGGTCCCTGTTATGACAGGCTGTGCTTAAAGGTCCCTGCTTCGCAGGCATAAATTGATTTTGTTTTTTTTACCTTATTTTTTTAGGTCTCTGGTACACCAGCCTATGTTTGAATTCATCTGCTATATCAGGCTATATTAAAAGGTTCCCAAATTTACAAGATTGGGCTAGGTAAATAAGGTGTCTGATTAAGGTCAGGCAAAGGTGTCCAAATTTAAAATTTTTGGGCTAGGTACCTACTTAACGTCGCTGATTAAGATCAGGCAAAGGTCCCCAAATTTTAAATTTTTGGGCTAGGTACTTAACGTCCCTGATTAAGATCAGACAAAGGTCCCCAAATTTGCAGTTTTGGGCTAAGCAAATAAGGTTTGTGTAAATATTAGTTAGGAAAAGGTCGTAAGATTTACTTGATTAACAATATCCTTGAAATAAAATTTAGGTACAGATTCCCAAAAACCATATTTGGGCTATATAAGATCCCTGAAATTATGTTCAGGCTAAAAATTTTCGACACTATGGTGTCCAAATTAGTGTGTAAGCAAAAATTACTTGAAAGCATATAGGCTGTGGGGTTCCTAACTAACCTCAATGAAATGGCCAAAAAATAACATTTAAAATCAAGCTGTACACTGTGTAGATTTACATGATTTTTTGACATTTGACGACAATCTGTTTATTCTGTCTGTTGTTTTGCTTTTCTTTTATTTTCACAGTATCAATCTTTGTAAGAAGGAAGGTGCGAGGACGCCCCATTGTCAGGAAGGCCGTGTTAGCTCATAAGCCCACCACTGGTTCTCCCGATGCGACGCTGCTTAGAACAACAATGTCAGCACCTCCACTGTGAATATTATAAGACTAAGAATTTGTTCACGTTACATTTGTTGGAAAAAGCAGAGGGTGATTTGATATCTTGGAAGAGAAGCTTGTATTTTATCGTAATAAATCGTGTTTGGAGCTAATTTCTACATTATTTCTAGTTTCATGGAAGCAAAATTACATTAAAGCTAACTCGAAACCAAATTAAAAAAAAAAACACATTTTTTAGTAGGGTATTACTCAAAAATGAGTTACTTATGAATATTTTTTAACTAAAATCTAGTTCATTAAACCTAATTTTTAGTAGTAAGTTACTAACAATAGAGTAAAATTAACTCATCATTGAGTGGGCTGGTGAAGAAAAATAACTCAAAAGATATTTGATTTTAACGAAATATTGATTTTAAACTTCACTAGATTGTGTAAATATTGAGTAAAATTTCCCACACTTTTATGAGTAAGAGATACTCAAACATTTTGTGTAGAAATTTTACACAATTCTTTGTGGACCCGTTTTGACAAAGTATTGTGTTCATTTTGAGTTAAATTTAACTCATAATTTTTTAGAGTGTATACGTCTGATGCCTCGGTTGTGATATACAGTTTTCTTTTTAGGTACAACTCTATATACTGCTCTTAATTTGATTGGGTTTCCAGATTGGTGCCGGTTTTTTCGAAAAATACGGAAAAAATTATATAGAACCAATTTCAAGTATTGATAAACGGAAAATAATGGGGGCTAATCTTTAAAGTACAAATATGTTTTAATAATTCGGTGGAGTATTCAAACCTGTATTGCATGAGTAATAATTAATGGATAAAATTAATCCCGGTACGCACGGACATTATAACAACAGTATTTATCGATTCGACAGAGACGGTATAACAAGCGCGCTCTAATAACGCCGCGTTGCGTTGGTGGATCTCCATGGCAACGGTGGGCGTAACACACTGTATACCCGGACTCTCAGTGTTGCCAACCCTAATAAAACTTTTTTTGAAAATACTGGAACATGACGGTATACAATTGGTCACATTTTAACAAGAAAGTGCTATGATAAAATACGAGTAGTATTATATAGTTCTAAGACGGTTAATAGTTTGGTTAGTTTGGGTTAATTCTGACTAGTAATTTTTTGCTTCCCGAGAAGATAATTCAAATTTTGTTTAATAAATATAAGAGACATTTAGCCAAATGCTTCAATATTCCAAATCTGTTTAATCCATGACTGGATATGTTTTATTAGAATAAATATGAGCTGATCTTCACCTAGATATTGATGTATGATAGGATATTTATGTAGGTACATAATCATCAGGCTATTTCCAGGGAGACCTTAATTATTTGAAAACCCCCAGAAAATCAAAATGTCTTAATGATACAAGGCAATATTTTTTTATAATCTGAAGAAGTTAGACCCTATGATATTTGCTTCACGTAAAATAATTTAAGCGTTGCCGCAGTCTTAATCTAAATAATTGCATAAGAAAACTTCTTAAATAAACTATAGTCGAATTGGCAAAAACTTTGGATTCCTCCAGCACTTTGCTTCAAACAGTAGGGGAATCACGTAGGAAAGGGGGGAAGGCTAAATGGGCATCGGCCTTCTCCTGGCCTATTTTATGTTTGTTTGATCCTGTTAGTTTTAATTTCCTATATTTTTTATTAATTTATATTTTTTCTCATACACCCGCGCCTCTTTCTAGCTAAAGAATCATGTATGTAAAAAAATCATTATTTTTCAAGTATTTACACTCCTTAAGCGTCTGGTTTTTAATTTGAATTCATTGAGTTAAAGCGGTGGGGAGGGGGGGGGGAGTGGATACCCTCCTCCCCTGTGAAACTATACATGCAAACGTCAATAGTTTATTTTACGATTTATATGTTTTCTTAATTGTAATCTTACTTTGATATATTATTTAATTTGTTATTGTTTTAAATTCCTCTTTTTCTTATTTTAGATTGGTTCCTCTAAAAAAAATTCTGAATCGGCCTCTGATTTTAAACATTATTTACATTTATAAACGTATATTTTAAATTTGCTCTGTAGTTATAGGCTTATGATTCAGAAATGAATGTGTTTTGACTAAAAAAATAAAATTAAAAACTTTTTGAAAATGGCACAACTTTGGCAAAAAAAAACAAACACTCCCGTAAATATCACATCACGGTGGCGCCAAACCCCACCACTTTATCGTCTTTGGAAGTACAAAGAGTTATCTACAATCGTCCAAGCGAATACTGCGCGCCGTTTTCTCTGCCGACGGCGACGCAACACTGCGATCGCTTAGTTGGGCGACTGTGAATAAAATCATTTCAATGCACACTGTTCCGGCTTGTTTCAAAACAAAACCACATGCCGAGATAGCATAGATAATTAGATCAAGTTTGACGGATGTCATGCTGCCTAAGATTCCTCATTTTCTGACTGAAAATGTTGGATTTTAGTTGTGACAACCGTCAGGATTTGTAGAAGACTGTGCTATTTTACTGACGAACGAAAAAAAAATTGAAAATCTCAACGGGATATTGTAAAATTTGCATATTTTCGAAAAAAAATTGTTTTTATTTATGGTTTTAATCATACAGCAAAAATAAGCAGTCAAAATTTTTTTTCGTAATTTTGAAATAATACAAAAAAATATTCTGGACGCTTACCTGAGTTTGAAACCACATTATTAATTGGGGCCGTATAGAGACATCGTTGCGTGAAGCAACATTTCATCAGTAAAATCGAAACACAGTACACAAAATTATTCGACTCAGCTCGCGAACAAAGTAACTGCAGCACCGTCTGTCACTGGAGCGCGAACGAACGAAAATACACCAAGTTTCAAGACCGGTCCGGAATCATCGTTGGCGGTCGGGCCGCGTCGGGCAGACTCGGCCCACCTGCATAACATGCCCACTGCAAAAGGTTAGGTTGAAAAATATCTACTCTACAATATACAGAAAAGGCGCCGTTTTACGAAGGCTTTTAAAGTTTTGAAGTTTTAAAAGTTGCCCAGTGGCTTTTACGCATGTAAAAGGCGCGTATATGTTATCTTTCTTTAATTTATGTACAGAATCAAATATTCTCTAGATTTTAGATGTAAAAAACATGTTTTATCTTGAATATGCTTAATTTTTTACTTTATAATCATAATAATTCATATTTGGAGTCATTTTAAAGATATATAATAATAATATGGATCTTTTATCAACTCGATTGCTCACCCAATAAAATTATCTAGAGCTTCATGTAGTATACTGTGCAGGATTTCTTTATCTCAAGATAAGATATATTCTATATATTTTGTAGATGTTTCAAAATTACATTTTAAATGCAGGATTTCCAGTAGAAGCTCCTCCAGCACTAACGGTTACTACGGTTAGTTGGGGCGAAAATCTTAGATTACTGAATAGACCCTAGACTATATCTTTCCTTGTTTAGACTGTAGCATAATACACGCATAGAGATAAAGCAGAGTAGGCAATCGAACTTGGAGAGGATTTGTTCTGTGTTGCTGTTGCATAGATATAATATGTTCACGGATGGCGCTTACAAGAGAACAAAATGACAGAGTATTGTCAGCAAAATATTCAATGTTTCCTATACAGTATTTAGTAGAACTAGGCAGATTCAAATATAGATTTTTTGGATACCACAGATAAAAATAGTGCCATATTAAAGTTGTAATAGTGGAAGCGGTAGGCGAAAAAGCCGCAAATTCGTATGCAAACAAACCGTTTGGTACACACGCACTTTGGACTCAACCCAATTGATCATTTTGGCCTGAAGTACCCAAAAAAACCTTATGGGGGCTGTGGCGCTCCCATGTGACTACTTTTTAAAAATTCATGGTATTTTCTCACCAAAATCCCAGTCACCGAGCTGTCATTGTGTTGTTATAAGATCGTTTGTTGTTATTATGTCTCTGTTTCCTGACCCTCTGTATAAGTTATAAAGCTCAAAATTATATCTTCTTCTCCAGACGTTATCCTCTTGAACAGCACCACAAATCTTTCTTAGGATTTTTCGTTCAAATGTTGATAGTAACGTCTCATCTGCTTTTGTTAGGGTCCAGGATTCCGAGCCATAGATTAAAACTGGTACAATTAACGTCTTATAGATTCTGATCTTTGTGCTTCTCGAAAGGCACGATTTACGTAAGTATTTTGACAGCCCAAAATAACCACGATTGGCAAGCATTATGCGCCTTTTTATTTCTTTGCTGACATCATTACTCGGGTTTATCAAGGCTCTGAGATATACGAACTCATCCACTGCTTCGATGTTATACTCTCCCATTGTGATATTTTGACCCGCGTCTCTCGCCCTGCGCTCTTTTGTGGCAGCCATAAACTTTGTCTTATTTGCATTTATTTGTAGTCCCATATTTCTTACGTCATTCTCAAAATTTACAAAGATTTCTTTTGCTTTTCGAAGAGTTCTAGAGGTCAGGTCCATGTCGTCTGCGTATGCCTGCGCCTGTGATGACTTATTCAAGATAGTACCTCTAGTATCCAGTTCCGCATCTCGAACTACTTTTTCTAGTGCTATGTTAAACAGGAGACACACCAGCGCGTCACCCTGCCTCACGCCTACAGTTGTTTCAAATGAATCTGAAGTTTCATTCTGTATTTACGTGGCACACAACTTTTGACATTGTCATTTTTGTCAATTCAATTAAGGTTTTTGGAATGTGTAGCTCATTCATGGCTTGGTATAACTTTGGTCTTAGAACGCTATCATAAGCTGCTTTAAAGACAATGAAAAGATTGAACGTGTCGATATTGTATTCGTAGCACTTCTCGAGCATGTGGCGTAGTACGAAAATCTGGTCTATTGTCAGTTCGAAATCCGCATTGGTATTGTCCGATTCTAGGTTCTGCGTACGTCCTTATGCGAGATATCAGGATATTTGACAGTATTTTATAAGCAGTGTTTCGATAGATACTGCATTCCAACTGATCACCTTTTTTGTGTAAAGGGCATATAACACCTACGTTCCACTCTTCTGGCATTTGTTTTTCACGCCAGACTTTTCGGATGATTTGTAGCATGGTTTCTTCCAATAATTCTCCCCCAGCTTTGATGAGTTCTGCTGTGATAGTATCATTTCCAGGAGCTTTGTGGTTTTTCAGCTTCTTTATGGCATCCTGGATTTCCTGCAAGTTGGGCGGTTCGACCAGGTC
Source organism: Pissodes strobi (assembly GCA_016904865.1). Lineage (NCBI taxonomy): Eukaryota > Metazoa > Arthropoda > Insecta > Coleoptera > Curculionidae > Pissodes > Pissodes strobi. The sequence continues at coordinate 180,101 of MU182575.1, read as the reverse complement.
ATCATTTAATTCTTCTAGCTCTTCTGCTTCTTGGTTATCTGAGCCTAGAAGTTTGGAAAAATGCTCCACCCACCTGTTGAGTATTTCCTCCTTATTGGCAAGATCCTGTTCGTTCTTGTTCATACAAAATTATTTACTTTTGGTTTTTGAACTCCTTTCTTATATTGTTAACCTTCTGGTAAAACTTTCTTGATTCCGACTGATTTTTGAGTCGTTCTACTGCATGCAAGAGTTTTTCTTCATTTTCTCTTTTCTTTGTTTTATGCATCCTCTTTTCTTCTCTTCTGAGATTCTTGTAAGTTTCTTCTGCCTCTCTTGTTTTTCGTTGCTGTTTTCTTTGGTAAGCTTTGTTCTTTCTATCTGTCACTTCCTGGCATTCTTCACTGGAGCGCGTGTTCTCGGCCGCTTGTTTTATGATATCGCTAACATGTTGCCACATGGTGTTCACTGGCTCATCATCCCTGAGGTTTATATTCTCTTCAATATAATTATTGTATGCAATAAGTGTTTCTTCTTCTTTCAGGGCATCTGTGTTGTATCGTAGTTCTTTACTTCCTTTGGCCTTTTTCACGTTGGAAATTTTGGCTCTTAGTTTCGCACCAATCAGGTAATGGTCCTAGTCAATGTTTGCTCCCCTGTACGTTCTAACATCCATGCGATTGGAGTAGTGTCTGTTGTCTATAAGAACATGGTCGATTTGGTTTTCAGTTTCTCCATTAGGGGATACCCATGTAACCTTATGTATTATTTTATGTTCGAACGTTGTACTTCTCACCACCATATTCTTTGAGGCCGCGAAATTAATAACCCTGTTTCCATTGTCATTACTGTCATAATGGAGGCTACGTCTACCAATATGCTCTTGGTATATTTCCTCTTTGCCAATCTTAGCATTCATGTCACCGATAATTATCTTAATGTCGAGGGCTGCGGTTTGATCATAGGCACTTTATAAGTGATCATTTATAGGTCTTTATCTTCAGTAGGTGCATGTACATTAATTATACTAATGTTGATGCATTTTCCTTTTATTCTAAGCACGCACAATTTCTCATTAATAGCTTTAAAGCCTATTACTAGCGGCCTAATTATTTTCATCACCACAAAGCCAGTGCCAAATTGATGTTGGGTGGGGTGACAATCTATAGTATAGATTTGAGAGATATCAACACCGTGTAACTGGGAAGAAGATTCCTATTACCATATTATATTAGTATGAACATTCGTGACAACTTGGAATTGTCCTAGCTACGTAGCCAGGTTTAGTGCAAGAAAACTGAAAAGTTCCTTTTTATTTGCTGATTTTTTTAAATACTCCCAGTTTTCTGGAAGAACTTCTAGAACAAATCATAGCAAGTACTAGTGACGAAGAGTTGTTAAGTTTTGAGATTTTACGCACCAATATTTTTACCTCGTTCAGGAATATTCTTCTTCCAGCATCCCTTCTGTCACGAGTGGACTCTTTTATACTTGCATTAGAATAGAGGTCCCATTCCAATGAAATCAATTTTGAGAAAGCTAACACTGTTGGCTATTTTTGTAAGGATAGGGGCCAACTGTTTGTTGCAGTACTCGGATATATTTTTCGACGTGTCAGTGCTGCGCCATCGACTACCAGTCCTTGACACTGTGTTGGGCATTCGGATGATGGCATATATATATATATATAGTTCTCTAAGGAATTTCCAGGTTGAATTTTTTGTTATTTTATCTAGTGTTTTAACATATCGAAAGAAACTGGTTTAATTTAAAAAACACCAGTTTTCTCCTTTTTTCCGGAAGGGCTCCAAAAAAGCCAATTTATGGAAAAATTCTAAGTACATAATATCGTTTTAAATACATATTTAGTGGAACAAACAACATAACAAGCAAGAAAATCCAATAAACTCAAATTAGTATACAAAGTATGTATA
>MU182575.1:137410-172503 GCA_016904865.1 Pissodes strobi | reverse complement strand
ATATATATATATAAGTTTGACCTGTCACTCGTTTCTGTAACACCCTCGTAGTCGTATAAACTAAGATATATGTCGCAAATAGTTTGCATCAACCTGTAAAACTTCTCTATTTAACATGTTTCTTTAATACGTAAAACAAAATAAATTAAAGGGAGGTGACATTATAAATGATCACCCGGTACAATGCGTATCGAATTCGAAAATTTTACTCACATTTTTAATCTTTTTTAAATATATACAATTTGTTGATTTTATTTTACTTCAACTGAACTTAGCAAATTTTTGAGAAGTATTGGCCGAATTGCATTCCGGAAAATTGCGATTTATGTAACAGTTAATGACATGTGTTATATGTTTAAAATTCAAAAAGCTATTATAATCATTCAACATCTTTGCTTTAACACCGTCTCAACCTGTTGAATTCAGGTTTATATAGATTATGGATTATAATTTTAGTTTTATCAAATTTATTTCAAAAAGATAAGTCAAAATTCAAATATATTTGCAAAAACAGTGTTGTTTGTTCTTCTAGCTTAAAATTGATTTAAAATAATTTTTAACTTAATTTGGGCCACACATGTCTTAGGTGTGAAGGTATTGTTAATCTGTTTTATTCCAACACCATTTATAGATTCGCAAAGTTTTATGTTGTAAAAATGATTTTTTTTTATTAAAAGTTATTTAGCAATTCCTACTATAGTAATAATAAAAAATGTGAGTGCTTGTGAACCACACAGCAGAAGTGAAACTATCCGCACAAAACAGAATATTTTTATTTTATGCAAATTCGCTGACACGATTGGTAGAGCATACTATGAATAAAACTCCGGCCTGCTCTACGATTTTGTAACTTATAACACATTCACCAGCTTATTCTCCAGGTACAGCTATAGAAGTTTGACAATAATTTATGGCAGGAACAAAAACATCATACTATGGAATAAGAAAAGTCAATCACCACTTTTGGTACCATTATAAGTGATTGTAATGGCTAATAAACAATGTTTGTAGTGAAACTTCTTTAGCTTAGGAGAATAAGCTGGTGGGCGTGGTACAAAAGTTATAAAAATGTGTGATACGGGGAACTGTAACGAAAGTAGAGGGGAAGATCGGCGAGCCGAACTCAAACCAAGCATAGGATAACCATCTTTTATCTACGTCTTTTCACGTCAATCGCGCCGAACGTGTCTATCTTGTTCTGACAAGAATCAATCGTTGAATGGGCCTAGGGTTTCATGTATAGTATGCTGAATGCTCTGCCATTCGTGTCAGCGAATTTGCATAAATTAAAAATGTTATTCTCTTCTGTGCTGATGAAGTTTTACTTCTGACGTGTGGTGTGGTCCACAAGCATGCAAATTTTATATTTATTTTTATTTTCTTAGTGGCAGCAATTTATAAACAATATGCAATAAACAGGAGTCTTCCACTTTCCAGTGGCGGCGTTCGGGTGACACACCGTAGGTGGCATGGCGTAACATACATACCTTATATTATTTTGTATTATCTTAAAAAAATCTTATGCGGTAAAGGTGCATTTTAATTCAAATTAACCTAACTGAAAATTTCCAATCTTGAGTTGAGTCATCTGCTTCTCTCGAATACATGACTAACACGTTAAGATGCGCGTCCGCCAGAATCTAAAACGCCTGGTTAGTTCCTGTTGGTCATAAAAGATACCCGACGTTGCATTTATTTCATAATATTGCTGAAATTACATTGTTGAAGCACTGAAGTTTATAAAAGTTTAACGTAAGTAAACTGTACAGTTTGTAAAGTATGTGGATTAAAATGCATTAAAAATGGTTTAAAGGTGTTCTTTTTTGTACATTCTCGATAACTATGCGGCTATACGGTTTAAGGCCAGCTGCAAATGATAAGTGAGTACCTAGTACGAAATCTTGCTATAGAAAATATTGGGAAATATATGACTGGAAAAATATATTAACATCAACTTTGATTTTCTAAATAGAGCACCTTCGATTTTTGAAAAAAAAAAATATTTCTGTTCAAAAATTCTAGACATACTTTATATAGAATACCCCATTGACATCTGCCAATTTTCAGTTTGACAATTTTCAAACTTCAAGCAACTCCAAAATCTAAACGGATCAGATTTGCTCTTTTTGTTTTATCTCAGTCTCATATTGACCTATCATATCCCATTTGACACCGATTTCCTCTTTAATCGGAAAAACCGGAAATTTTATAACAAGGCAGAATTAATCGGTGCTAGCCCAAGTTATTGCTTTCCGAGTTTTTTTTTTTGCTGTTCATTGGTTTTTTCCGTTATATATTTCCTGTTATATTATTTCCGGTAATATGCCTTTCCCCTGCTATGCGTATTGGTTTTATCATTTTATTTTTTTTGCGTGTTAATTTCTCACAGGGTACTTGTTAAAGTATTAGAGGTAGTATGTTGCAATACACATCTAATATGCCAAATGATGACCCAAAGTCAAGTTTAAGTTAAATGTTGCTTTAAATTTCATGGCTTAAATGGATTCTTATACAAGTGGAAAATGAAGGTATCGAAAAATGAAATTGCACATGAGATGAGGTAGCACGGTAGATTTCGCCGTGAAGAATAATTTAGTATTTTCGCTGGGAAAAACTCTATGATCATCTCGTCGATTACATAGGAGAACCTATGTAACCTGGAGTATAATTATTGTGAATGAACAGAATGTGACGCGGCGCTTCGAGAGGAAGGACTTGAGGTATGTCACTGAACAAATTAGGTCCAATGAAGGCTCTTCGTCGACCGGTCCAGAACTGAAAATAATGGAACATTCAAGCAGTTACATAACTAGTCTGTAATAATTAAAGCACAATAATAATAATAATAATGCTTTATTGTCAAAAAATTTCACAATTTGTAGACAAAGCTATAGCTAGAGTACAAAACATATAAAAACACAAAAATGGAAACATACAATGAAAAGAAAAAGAAAAACCAAACTATACAAAACCTTATATAATTGTGCAATTTGTACGTAGTCAAATTTTTTTGAAATATTATATAAAATATATAACCATTTAAACATCAAATACTAAACACTAAACACCAAGCATTAAACCAGTGTGTAAAATGCTCCAAATTAAGTATCAATAAAAAAGTCGTTTACTGCGTATAAGGCTCTCTCCAGTAAGTATGATCTCAAAGCTCTGCGAAATGCGGGAAAAGATGTTATTGACTTCATTTCAAATTGCCGATAATTCTGCATTTTTTGCATTGTATAGTATAGAGCTTTTAACTAACTCTGAGCGTGGGGTTGGCAGATAAAGATCATGCTCCGTATTCCTAAGTGGATAGTTGTGAGATGGTCTTTCTGGAATAGCAGATACGTGCTTGTGCCGGTTAAGCAAACGGATTCAAATATGAGTAAGGAAGGAAGAGTTCATATTGTAAAGAAATCCTGGCAGTGAGTTTTACTGTTTAGTCTCAATGAGTACTGAACAGCTCTCTTTTGTAGTTTGAAAATACGCTCAAATTGAGTCGCATAACACGTACCCGAGAATGGAAGGGCGTATCGGAGGTGCGACTCAAAAAGGGCATAATAGACTGTTCTAGCAGTTAACACGTTAGGCTCCTTGGAATCCGTTCTTAGCTCAAAACAGGCAGAACTTAATTTTTTTGATAAAGCATCGATGTGCAAATCCAACTTTAAATGGTTGTCCACAACAATCCCCAAGAATTTCACAGATTCAACGACGTCAGTAGTGGTGTTATTAAGTACAAAATATTGCAACGTATTTTTATACGACAAAACTTTAGTTTTGAAACGTTGTGGCACAGGGCATTAGAATCGCACCATGATTTAATGATGATTAAGTCACTAGATACAGTTCTATGAAGCGCCGTGATATCCGGTTTGCTCCAAGTGACACTAGTATTGTCCGCAAAGAGACAGACTTTACCGCTATTGTCCAGACAAGCAATGTCGTTGATAAACAGCAGAAACAAAATATGGCCTAGTACTGAACCCTGGGGTACTCCACAATCTATTGGCTTGCAAGAAGACATCGACGTATCAACCCTCACAAGCTGACTTCTGTTGTTAAGATACGACTTAAACCATTCGAGAGGCACTCCTTTAAATCCGTAGTACTGCAATTTGTTAATTAAGATATGATTTACACAATCGAAAGCTTTAGAGAAATCACAGAAAATTGTTGCTGTAGAGTGATGGTTGCTCAGGTTGGAGTATACATAATTAAGAAGGGGAAAAATTTGTGCATTCGTTATTTAAAAATCCAAATTGATGGGTAGTAAGTATTTTATATTTAGAGATGAGATAGAAGCATTTCTTAACCAATCTTTCAATGATCTTTGATTATATGGGAAGGGAAAGGAGTGCAATTGGGCGATAGTGCGAAGCTTGCTCTTTATCCCCTCCTTTATGCAAAGGAATAATCATTGCCATCTTAAGACAGTTTGGACAAAACCCATTTGACTTGTGAATTAAAGTAGTAAGATGGTTTAATGTGCATTTCCGTAGGTTTGAGAACATTTTCAGACTAAGCCCATCAGTCCCAGATGAGGATTTATTTTTAATGTCTTTAATTGTACTATACTCAGTTAATGCTACAGGCGTAAAGAAGAAACTGTGTAAATTCACATTAGCATTAGAGAGATATAAAAGTGGATCATGAGAAGGAGTTATGGTGTTCAATCATTAGCCACATTTACAAAGTAATTGTTTAGGTTCTTAGGTGAATTAGAGAATGTGCTAGACGAAGAAGACTTATTCCTTAAGATATAGACCATGATTCTATAGCAACGTTAACGGATTTAGCCAGCCTCTCATTATATGTAATAAATGTCTTTGGCAGCTTTTATGATAGACTTTTCCGTAAAGTTTCAATCATGGAATACGCTGTCCGAGTATTTTTTTAGGTGAAATAACGAACGTATATTTTTTGAAGATGTGCGTGAGCCTTTAGTTGACCTGGGTTTATGCTGTTTAATTTTGATAGGCCTAAGAGAAAAGGATTTAAACACCAGAGTAGATAAAGTTTTTATAAATCTAAAAAATTCGATATCGACATAATCAGAGAGGACAACCCAGTCAGTTGTTATACAAAGGTGCTTGAAACTTGAATTTTTGTCCGAAAAAATAAGGCATAATATGCGCGAAGCATTTTTGCATTTGGATTTTACCGAAAATTCTGTTAATATTGCCTGATTATCAGAGAAACCCGAGTTAAAGACAGCACAGTCAATGAATTGTGGATCAAAAGATGCCACGACATAGTCTATACTACTAGAACTAGTGTTAGTTATTCTAGATGCCGAGTTAATATGCATGATTATACCAAAGGAGTCGAAAATAGAAGAGATTCTTGAGCAGCACACACAGTGGAAAAGTCAATATTAAGGTCGCGACACAAAATTAGTTTGCTCTTTAAAGGCAGGGACTCAAGCAAGCTCAGTAATTCTTGACTGTCATGTCAGCGCCAGGTGTTCTGTAAATTCAAACAATATAGATTTCATAAGCATTATGGTAGACAATAGAAAATTCAAATACTTTCTCAGACAATAAATTATCGAACCTAGTTACTGAAAGAAAGTCGTTGTTAGTAAACATTATCATAGTATATCCATGAGATAAATTACTTCTATTAAATCTAGATACTGTAGTATAATTTTTGACCAACACAGGTTCATCAACATTTAACCAATGTTCAGTTATGGCAGTGATTTCTGAAAAATTAAGCTCTTCTAATAAAAGAAATAATTGATCTGTTTTGTGTCTTAAGGACTGAATATTCATAAGAAAAACACTAGGCTTGCCATCATCCAATTTTTCAGAGGGTGCTTGATCCTCTTTTCGCGTCAATCTACCTAAAAATTCCCCCCCTCTAATCGGAGAACCAGTACAAAAATAATTGCTATGACTTTCCCTAACTTTCTGAAGGTGTTGAAGTCTCTCCGACGAAAAGAAAGACCTGAAGGCAGAGAGATTCGCTTCAACCTCCGCTGAAGCAATACCTTAGGCGTCGTGGAAGTGATAATATAACGTACGCAAGGAGTCCACGTCACTAGGAAGTCTCTCTGAAGCTAGAGCTAATCTGATGCTAGTGTCGGTGTGCCATTCAAAACACACACTGTAGGGTTGGTCATGGAGATAGGCAAGGAATAGCCGAAGAGCCTTTAATATGGAGGGATCCCTCAGTCTAGCCAGCAAAAACGACCATTAGCCGCATCCGAATCTCGCGACAGCCGCACTGTGGGTGGAGTCATCGGGTCCATGTCCAGCCCACCATCCCTCTTCGCACTTTTCTCCACAACAACTTCCAAATTCTCCAGCACAAGAGACTTACAGCGTTGTTTGAATTTATTCAAACAACGCTTACAGTCAGCCAAAGGTTCCCTGTCAGAGCCAACCTCAGCAAACCTCACCCGCGCAGGTATATGTACATCAAATGTTGAGTCAGACGTGGTGGTAGGCTTCGGCCAAAGCGCTTGGTACAAAATGTTGATAACCAGTGGTCGAAGTACTTGATGCAGGCGACTAAACCTTTAAGGGTGTTAAAGATGAATTGGCAGTTACTATTTCGGTACCTGGCAGCCACATACTTATGTCCTTAAGCTGCTTTAGGTGACTTTTTTCTACACACCAACCTTGAAATTGGAGTGGGAACAGTCTATTCTTCAGCATTGGAAGGCATCCGATAAAGTCAGTAGTTCCAAGTTTTTCTTTCGCATAATGTGCAACCTGGTTTGCTGTAGAAGGAGATGGGATTCTGGGCACTACCACTTAATGCCAGTCTTCTTTTATGGAGGATATGTGAGGTGTGGGAGCAATGACTTTAGGAGAAGTAATAACCACTGTGTCATGGTTATCTGTATGGTCGGTCTGAGTCGAAATCGACTGGGCAAGACACTTTACCTAGCTATAGTAAAATGTTACTAATAAAATAGTAATGAATTACTTTTGTACTAGGCCTGTTTTTATTTTGTAAACGCGAGCACGTATCGGTATTATTTATTTGCGGGCAATACCTTTTGATAATATTCAAGTTGGAAATACGAAAATCCAATAATATTACAAAAAAAAACTGCGTAATAAACAACATTCTATGATAGCTTGAATTATTCTTTGGTGCAAATTTGGCCCAATTGTAACGCTTGTAATTGATTGAGAACAGAAGTGTTTCTTGAATGAACCTTAAAGTCAACTACAATTTTGATCAAAACAAATATATTATATTTATCCCATGTAACGGCTTCAACCCCACCTCATTTAGCGAGTCTAGGGCGACTTTGAACTCTCAATTCCGTTTGGACGAGACCAGCATAAACTTCGCCTGGCAAGTGACCCTTCTCATATGAAACGCATTGCCGTCAAATTGATTACCATTTTGACAGCAAGGGGTTGAATCCAAACATTTCTAGCGCTCCATGTAAATAAATAACATACATTTCAGAGATCTATTTACAATGTTATCGCAATGGGTATGCGAGGATTTGTTTTGGTACATTGGTACCGAAGTCACAAATTGTAGTTACAGTTTAAAGAACATTATGCACTACAACAACAACAAAATGAACTACAAGGCAGTTTTATACACAATATCGAAACCGAATTTTGCACTGATGCAAAATCAACACTGTGTCGAATAGCCTAGGCGAAATCCGTGATGGCTTCAGCCTGGCAGCGGCTTTCCAAAACATGCAATACAAACTCATTATTTAAAAGTATATTAGTCGTAGTAGAGCTGCCATAGTAGAACCCGTGTCCTGGTACTAATACAGCATGTACAGGGTGTCCCAAATTCGAGCCTTATCATTGGGATCTCGGAAACTAGAAGATATACGAGGTCGGTTAAATGGAGGCAAAGTTGCGCAGTTTGATGCTGATCAAAATGCTGCATTACAAGTTTAAAAATTCCGAAGATTTTGGAAAAAAACCGAATATTCGCGATTTAATTTTTATTTTTTTATGATTCTATTTGAATAGATATAACAAAATAAATTTCACATTTTCAATGCTACTTTTTCTGTTCTTCAAGATGGTGTTATCAGATTTTCAAGCCGACGTTTCGGCTTTGAGCTGCCATCATCAACTTTGTTTTTTTAAATACGGCCCTGGATTTTTTTATTACGGATTTTAAGGGATCCTAAGGTCCCAAAACCAATGATGTATCGCACTTATTCGAAAAATTCATATTAGTGACATTTTCCATAAGAATTCATGTGTTAAAGAGAGACAGAAAATAGAAAATGCTACATATTTTGATCAGCATGAAACTGCGCAACTTTGCCTCCATTTAACCGACCTCGTATCTCTTCTAGTTTCCGAGATCCCAATGATGAGGCTCGAATTTGGGACACCCTGTATAGGGTTTTTAATAATAGCTCAATACCTTCTTAATATATCACAGATATTCGATATGCTGAAAATCTGATCAAAAGCCTAAACTGTGATTTGACAGAGGAGTAGTAGTTCTTTATTTGAGATGAATTTTGGTCCTTGCAGAAGTTGTAACGAATTTTTAAAATCAAATTTTATTTATTTATTTATCTTTCACGTAACTAACAATTTATCTAATATTTAAAAAACAAGCTCTTAAATATTCAGTTATGCAGCTTTACAGGTACCCATAGTCTCGCTCAACATGCCATCAAAACTAAAACTAAATTAGGAATAACCAAATCAGTAGTCTATTTAAAGAGGTTTTAAATTATTTGATAGATGGACAGAGAAATAGGTCGGACTCACTAGAATATAGATTAGCAACTCTAAGCAACCTTGTAATTGGTTCATTAAAGCCATAATTAGTGTGATGAAAGGGCACGTGAAATACTTCCGTGTTTCTACTCCTGTGATCAGGTACACTCAAATTAAGTACATCCAGTAATTCCGGGCAATCAATATATCCCTTTAAAATTTTAAAAAGAACTGATAGGTCCCCAATAAGTCTCCTATCCTTCAAAGTACCAAGGCCCCGACGTCGCATGACAGTCGAGTTGACATCTTTGTCGCCCAGCAATCCCCATCTACAGGTAACCACTCTCACAAACTTGTTCTGTACGCTCTCGATGCTTTTTGAGTAGACCATGTAATGAGGGCTCCACACAACTGAGCAATACTCCAGATTAGATCTGAGATCTGACTAAACTACAGTATAGTGTGAGAGTATCAAATCCTTTAGATGCGCGAGTAATAAAGCCCAACATTTTAAATGTCTTTTATACAATGATATCTATATGATAAGAAAACTAGCTTGCTATCAAACTGTACACCCAATTCTTGAGTGTTATTCATAATCTTAAGAGAGTTGTTGTTTATTGTGTATTCAAAATTGGAGGGTTCCAAAAGGCGTGAAAATGAGATCTTGTAACATTACTTGTTGACGTTTAACTGCATTTTATTGAGCTGACACCAATCAGAAAAGTTATCAATGTCCTGCTATAGAAGTAATGCATCCTCTATACAATTAATCGATCGAAAAATCTTCAAGTCATCAGCAAATTCCAAGTATGAGCTATTCCCTATAAAGTCCCCCACATTACTCACAAAGAGATTGAATAGAATGGGCCCACAGTGGGAACTTGAGTAACCTCCGAAGGAACCTCAATCTCCCTTGAAACGCTGCCAGCATACTTGACAGTCAGGGTACAGGCTCAGTGATAAAACTCCGAATCCACGACACGCGTTGGTCGCTGATTTCCATGGCTCTCAGCTTGATGATGAGAAGGCTGTGGTCTACCCTATCGAAGGCCTTAGAAAATACATAGTATACAGAGTCGACCTGCAGCCCTCTCTCCATTGCAGAAATTAGGTAGTTCTCATACAGTAAGAGATTATTGCAAGTAGATCTGCCATGTGAAAAACCATGCTGCTCGGAACAAGGTTTCCACAATCCAAGGATAGCAATTCAGTTACTAAACGATCCAACATCTTGGGGATTTCTGACTTGTAGTTTTCCCTATTACCAGATTTAAAGATAGGTTTTAAGAAGCTTTTCCAAAGTTGTGGACACCATTGAATAATTTAAGCTAAAGAAAAAGAACATTTTTAAAAAGAGGAGGCAAGTATACCGTCAGAACCCGAAGTACCCTTGGGTGGCAACGAATCGATTGATTCAACACTACCAACAGTATTTTATTGATTGACGATATTTTTAAATCTAATCAGGAGTATCTTGAGATGTGATGTCCTTATATACTGTGGAGAAGAATTTAGCAAAGATACCAACAAGTTCATCGTTGTTCTAACTAGTCTCATTGTTGTAGGTGACATTAGATGGCAAGCCATTATTCCTGTTTTCATTTATATATGCCCAAAACACTTGGAGTTACTATGAATGTTTGATTCTTGACAAAATGAAGCATAATCACACTGCCTACTTGTTTCCTTATACCTCCCATGTATGGACTTCTTATTGATGACAGAATTACGAAGTCCAGCTATGAACCATCTAGGGAAGCTAGAAGACCTAAATCTTTTTACTGGAATGAACAAATTAAGAGCGATATATACAATATCATAAAAAAATATTGAACACCATCATCCAAGAACACCGAGTCTTGAACTCTCCAATTACAGGCAGCCAATAAGAAATTATTTATGTTTATGTAATCACTGTTTTTAAAATCATAGAAGTATTCCTCTAGATCAGAAGATGTATTGGAATTATTGAGAGGGATTTCAAACGTTCTAGCAGTGTAGTGGAGATTATTAGGCAACAGCTTCGTTTGTAATCACAAGATTGCCAAGGCTAAAATATTTAGCGATTCGTATTGATAGAAAAATAACTCTAGATCGAGTAAGTAACCACTCAACTGTTTGTGAGGGCGTCCATAGAAAGGTTCCTCTGACATTTTCGCGTTTTGCCGGTTCTGCGGTACCTGGATCCAATTTCGTACGCTTCCACTCATCTGTCAAGGTTGTTGGATTATGAACCTACCTTTGTTTTATAGACACTTGCATTGGTTGTGACTCCACTATGCCATATGATCTGCACATTTACACTTCAGTTGTGTCTCACTATATCTGATAACAACATAGTTAAGAGTTAATGCTAGCATGTCGCACGGATCGCTCTTTGACCTATTTGTATTTTGGCAATAGATCTTCTCGTTAGCGTCCTGTTTCTGCACCTGATGCCTGATGTAAACTCTAGTAGCATGCATTGATCAATCAATATGTCCCTCTTTTTAAATGGAAATATCTATGTACACATATATATTGACGAACTGTCTCTTTGTAACCAGATTAAGAAGCCTATTTTACATGAGCATTGTTTGACAACAAACAACTAATACTGCTGTGTTTACTTCTCGCTTCTGTTTATCTTGGTTTAATTTATAACTGGCAGAATATTGGGAAGAAGCGACATCAGATAAAAAGGTGATTATTGTCTTCTATAACGTCACACGTACGCAATTATCGAGTATTTTAAAGTATATGCGATTATCGCGTATTTTAATGGAATTCTAATTTAGACAAATCCCAGTGAAGGTTTCGCAGAAGATAGCAGCAGTTAAAGTTCAATGTTAATCTATTTTTAGGTTACGTTTTGTCACAAGAAAGTGTTAGATCTCTAATTAATATTTTTTTGGATTGGCACCCATGTCATATGCCAATAAAACAAACAGTTTTGATGCCTATTTCAAGATACCTTCTACAGACTTATCATCAGGATATTTTACTGATCTAATTATTTCTGGGTTAAGCAATTTAGATAGAAAATTTCTAATATTCTGCGAAAAATCCAAATAATTTCCGATTTAGGTACAATATATCTTGTTTGTCGAAGGTAATCTTTATCTACTATCTATGAGTATTTCTATAACTAAATAAGCCAAGGTAATCCCAGTAACCCTGGTGATCCCTTCCTTAAGCCCCCAAGAAATCTGTGCATATGGCTGATTAATTGCATTACTTTTATTCAGTCGGGAGTCATCGGAACTCGTATTTAATTAGCCCCAGTTTACATACATAAACGATTGTTTAACTGCAGTTCCCGGTATTGAATATGGACATATCTATACCTACGAGTACGAGTATGCAGGTAAAGTTTACATATAGATGAGTAATGGAGAGTTTAATCTAATCTGATTATGACTTAACACAGGTATTGGTTGTTTTCCAATATTTCTATAAGATATGAAATTCTTATTGTTGTATTTTGAGAGATTATAATATATATGAATTGAGCTTCAAGTAAGCTTGACAACATAATTTAGATTCGGACATGTTTTGCATACAAGTAAGGATTTTTAGCGACAATAATTAGAATAGAGGGTTTGCTTGTATTTTTATACTCTGTTATAATTACTAAAGCCTTTATTTTGATCTTTTGTTTCCAGAATTGTAAAGCAAAATATTGGAGAAATTGTTTCAAAGCTTACTTCCTTCAATAATCAATCCTTTCCTGTTGCCGGGGCCCGGTGATCTGCTGAACTTCCTGAAAATCTTAAATAAAAAACCAAACCTTATATTGTACCTCTATTATTTCTCGTAAGGTTTACGCTTACGTATTGTTTCCCTAAATGACTGCCATTGTTTGGAATATCCATTGATAAAATAAATGGCGTGTTTGGGAAGTTTTTATAGTATTCCAGTTGGGGGTTTGTGACTGATTGTAATAGTTAGAAAATACATGCGATTTCAGTTTAATATTATCGACAAATGCAGGATAGCATATTTGCTGTAGGATCCTTATTAGCAAGGCTTGGAGCTAATATATTTATAAGTATTAAAAGGCTATACATAATTTAATACCTGATAATTTGGGTTAATGGATAATGGACAGTTATATAGATCTGACATTTACACACCGGATTCCAGATAATTACTTGCCAGATGGATGTGCAGGGGATAGGCATATAGGTGCTTGAAATTTAGAAAAATTTTGTCCGAAAAATACAACATAATTTTCGCAAAGCAATTTTGATTTGGATTTTACCGAAAATTCTGTTAATACCGCCCGATCATCAGAGAAACCCGAGTTAAAGACAGTACAGTCAATTAATTCTGGATCAAAAGATGACACGACATAGTCTCTAGTACTCGAACTAGTTTGAGTTATTCTAGTTGGTGAGTTAATATGCATGATGATACCAAAAGAGTCGAAAATGGACCGAAGAGATTCGTGAGCAGCACACACACTAGACAAGTCAACAAAGGTCGCCACACAATAATAATTTGCTTTTTAAAGGCAGGGACTCGAGCAAGCTCAGTAATATTTGACTGAATATATGCATGTCAGCGTCAGGTGTTCTGTAAATACAAACAAGATAGAGGTCATAAGCATTATGATGGACGATGGAAAATTCAAATACTTTCTCACACAATAAATTATCGAACTTAGTCACTCCCGAAAAGTCGTTGTTAGTAAACATTATCATAGTACCTCCATAAGATAAATGACTTCTTTTAAATCTAGTTACTGTAGTATATTTTTTGACAAACACATGCTCATCAAGATTTAACCAATATTCAGTTATGGCAATGATTTCTGGAAAATCAAGGTCTTCTAATTAAAGAAATAATTCATCTGTTTTGTGTCTTAAGGACATAATGAGAAAAACACTAAGCTTGCCATCATCCAATTTTTCAGAGGGTACTTGATCCTCTGTTCTTGTCAATCTACCTAAAAATTCCCCCTCTATTCGGAGAGCCAGTAGTAATATAATAATTGCTCTAACGTACTTCAGAAGGTTGAAGTCTCTCCGATGAAAAGAAAGATAGACCTGACGGCAGAGAGATCCGTTTCAACCTCAGCCGAACCAGTACCGTAGGCGTCGTGGAAGCGATAATACAACTTACGCAAAGAGTCCACGTCACTAGGAAGTCCCTCCGAAGCTGGAGCTAATTTGATGATAGTGTTGGTGTGTCCTTCAAAACACACACTGGAGGGTTGGTTTTCATCTCTTCCATGTCATCCGCGCCGAACTCACCTATCTTTCTCTGGCAAGAATCGATCCTTGAACGGACTGGGGTTTAATGAATAGTATGTTATACCATTCTAGCAGGGAATTTGCATAAAATAAAAATAAAATTGTATTATTTAACAGAAAACGTGCAGGCCTGTATGTTGATCTCCGTTTCTGTTTTGTGCGGATTTCTGGCTTGTGGCCACAAGCCCACGCAATTTTTTTATAACGTTCGTCTGGCCGTATCACATTTTGTGAAATTTTTGTAACACGTTCACCAGTTTGTTCTCAAGTGCTTTCTTGGAATCAGACTAACCTCGGCCAGTTCAAGGATCGATTCTTGTCAGAGAAAGATAGGCGTGTTCGGTGCGGGCACTGAGATCAGTGGGTGCGGGTGATGTGGATGGGTCGAAAATAATAGTTATCTCATGCTTGGTTTGAATTGTGGACGGACCTCTCTACTTTCGACCGCCCCGTCGTATCACACATTTTATAATTTTTGCGTCACAGATTTTTAACCTTCGCTTTGCTGTTTTTCGTAATGCCCTCTTCGGGTCGCACTGAGTATTGATGTTAACTTCCAAATATTTTATTGAGGTCACTTGTTCGATTGTTTGTCCCTTCACACACAGGTGTGCGTTTATTGAAGTCTTAGAAAAGATCAATAGTTTGGTCGTGGAGACATTGAGATGCAATCCAAACATCTCGCTATAGTGTACTACGGAATCTATGATGCTTTGTAGTTCTTGTACATCGTTGGCTATTATAACTTCATCATGGGCGTACCTGATGTTGTTTATTGGGGTTCCATTGATCTTGATTCCGCCCTGGACTCCATCCAGTGCTTCTCTAAATATAGACGCAACCCTGTCGAACACCCCGTCTGATTTGCATATCTTCCGATGTCGATTGTTTAATCTCTACTACCGCCGTTTGATGCCAATAAAGTTCTGATATGAAACGTAGGTCTTGTTCGTCAACTCCGGTTGTTCTTAGAATTTCGATCATCTTCTGATGATTAACACAGTCGAACGCCTTTCGATAGTCTATGAAACATGCAAATACATTCACATTCATGTCTCTACACCTTGCGTCATTATATTTAGGGAAAAGAGTGCATTACACGTTCCGACTCCGTTTCGGAATCCAAACTGGGTGTTGTCCATCTGATATTCGCACTTCTTGTAGATTCGCGTGTGTCTTTTTAAGAAAGGTTTTCAGGGCATGGGACATAAGACTTATCATCCGATAGTCATCACATTATGAGGCGTTGGGTTTCTTTGGCAGTGTTACCAATGTTGATTTAAGCCAATCTGGCAGTATCTTGCTTGAGCTATATAATTTGTTAAATAATGCTGTTATTAAATCCAGGCTTTTACTTTCATTATCTGCAATTAATTTAAGTATTTCAACGTTAATTTTATCGGGACCGGTACACACAAAAAAAAGAATACTCCATTTATGTATACACATTTTCTCAACTTTTTTTACTAAATTTAAGTCAACAGATACTTCCTTTTGGAAAATATATTTCGTATAAATAAATGCATTTTCTTAAAAGCAAAATATGAATTTTTCAAATGATTTTCTTGATTTAAAAACATATTTTTGTTTAGAATTTCGAGCAATCTTAATCAAAGATGAAGATAGATTTACCTTCAAAATAAGCTACATATTTTATTCAAGATTCCTAAATATTTCAATGAACTTTATTAAGTTTTGACCAAGAAAAATAAAAAACTAATTTAAGAATATTATTTTCTCCGTTTAAAATAAATCCTCGGTCCACATTATTTAGTATAAAATGGCAATATTCTTCAAATAAAAATAATCGGGGAATTAGAACGTATGTTTCTTAAAAGGAGAATATCTCATGCATATTTTGAAACTACTAGGTTTCTGTCTAAACATATATTGTAGCACAAATCAAATAAAAAATTAAATATGTTTGCTAAAATTAAATATCAATATCTTTTTATTTATTTTGACTCAAGGATCCGGGAATCTGATTGTACCCCTCCCCACATGTTTTCTAGATGGCCGGCAATATAACCTAGTTTAGTTAGTTGATCGATAAGGTTGCTAGGGGTGCTGTGAGTGCAAGTGCGTGTGCTGTCCAGGACCATCGACCGATAAAGATCGTCTGTCATGACGGATTGATTGATTTTTACGTCAGACAAATCTAATGGCCCGAATACTTACAATTTCGTCATTTTGGTATTCAGGAAAAAACGAAATACACAAAACTAGAAAACAAATATATAAATCCGACGCCATGAAGACAAAAATGGCCGCCAAAAGCCACAAAATTGTGATGTCGTATTCACGTAGCTAAAAGAAGTCGAAGAATTAATGATAGAGAATACAAACTTCACACAGCCCTAGTGTGTTTTTTGATGTCATATTGCTCGAACTGTATGTATAGATCTTTGCCCGAACGAAGAGTTCAAAGCCGTTTTTAACTCGCCAAGAAATAGAAAAATACCTACCTCGGAGTTATTTTAGCTAAGTATTAGTTATTGGTCATAGGATACTAAGTTTTATTTGTTATTGGTACTTAGGTCATTTGTTTTAGACGTTTTAGTCTTTTTGCTATCCACACATTGTGAAAATGGGCCTTAGGTATTTATACTTACTGGTTTTTGTTAACATTCTCTAATATTCATAATTTAATCCTATTTAATCCTATTTAACTCATCCTAAAGAAAACTGAAAATATTTTTAAAATACAGGTTGTAGCATAATATGTGTTAAGAATTTTTCTTGGTAGATCATATAACTGATTGTTTAAATTGTTTTAAATCTGAGTATATCCCTGATATTTTATAGAAACTGGCAGGCTGTAGAATCTAAACAGCTAAACTAACAAAAAACGTTTTGGACATTCCTGTCTTAGTTTCTCTTTCTTTTTAATTTATCGTTTGAAGCATTGTAAGTTCCAATTAAGCCGGAAATGAATAAAAAAAGGATGTCTTGTGCTGTTGGTCAAACGGAGAGTTAGTCTCAAACGATGTAAAAAATGTGCAAAAAGTTTTTCTCTAAGTTAAATTTTTTTATTCACTCAGTTTCCTTTTTTAAACTATCATATTTCTACACGTAGATTCCGAAAAAGTGGTAATTTAAAACATTGTCAGTGGCCTGTAATTGTTTTCTCAATTTTGTCTAAATTAAGTTTAATTAGTGTTATTTAATTGATGGTTAAAAATACAGGATATATTTTTTTGACTCTTTTTAGGATTAAAAATTCATATAAACATGTGTGCGTAAGGCCTTTTATTTTTTACGGTTTTTTCATGCACCTCGTACATTTCTAGAGGTATATCTCAGATTTGGCCGATAGTAAGCTAAAAAGGCCAAAATAAATTTTTTTAGCAAAATTTACTTTGTTCCGGATCGTGATCGCTTTACCCCCGAAAATTTTTACTACGACACAGGGTCACGACCCGAAAAAAAGTAACACCCTGTAAGTTTTGCTAAAGTGTACTATGGCCGTTTACTAGATATTGGTCACAGTATACTGAGAAACTCATATCTTTAGATTTCTATAAAGCTGCATGAAAAAACGAAAGCCATGCACACAAATATTAATAATATGTACTTTAGTTCTAGAATTAACGGAAAAAATACATCCTGTAGACCTTGGTTGTTCTAAGATAATATTTTTAGTTTGTATACTTACTTATTTTTCCAGTGTATAGAAATAAACTTCATTAGAGATATTTCTTTGTTTTATTTTGAGATTTTTAATATTCTTAAACTGAACAGAAAAAAGAAGAATTTAATATATTACATTTCTCATTCATATTAACTTATATTTTTAAATTAATAAAATCATTTTGATTTAGAGAATAATGAATTCTTAAGTGTAGAAAAATATTTGTTTGTATTGTGTAAAGAACGTTTATTATTTCAATACGTTCGTATTTTATATCAAACATTCCCTAAAATTCATTTTGAGAAATAAGTTACTCAAAGAGAGGATTTATATACATATATGAAAAAAAAGGTTTATTATTTTAATCTTGAAGCTGTTCAAGCAAAGTAAATACAATTTTAATTGTAGAATATGTTTTATTTAACCATGAATAGCACTTCTTCTTTTGAGAAATAATTTATTTTCGTTTCAAATGATTCGATATCTTGAAACAACGATCATGTGATTCTTAACTATAATAATATAAAATAATTAAATCTAATATTTTGATTCTTGTTCTGTAAAATAAATTAATCGGCAAGAGAATTATGCAGTATTCACTCTATTATTTAAAATACTCAATTTAAATATATATATATATCTTTGCGTATATACAAAGCTAAGATTTATTCTAATTGAGTATTATATTTTTAAAATGAGAGATCCTTTTTTTGTGTGTAGCTTTTCCGTTTTTCTGTGCTTTTATTGCATGAACAACTTCGTCTCTGGTTATTTCTGGAGCCTTTTTATTCAATATGTGATCTATCGGTGGTGGGGAGCAAAGTCTGTCATCATTAAAAAGTGTTTCGATATATTTTTTCCATCTCGCAAGCTTAGCTTCTACTCCTAGAATTATCTCGTTGTTATCATCTCTTAAGATTGCTCCTTGATGTTTTCTATGTCTGTTTGTAAATTCTTTTACTTTTTTATGAACATTGAAGGTGTCATATTTTTTTTGTAATATTGTTCTATTTCTTGGCACTTTGCCGACATCCAGATCTTTTTCGCTTCACGGCACTTTTTCCTAATGATCTTATTTAAACGTTTGTATTCTGTCGGATTTGTCTTGTATTTCCGTCTGTCATTCATGAGGTCTAATATTTCCTGCGTCATCCATTCCTTTTTTTGTTGGTTGTCGTGAATCCAATGTCTTTTTCCTGGATATTTGTTATTTTAGTTTTTAAATCATTCCATGTCTTTTCAACATCCTCCCCCCGTACGGATACCTCTACCATTTCTAGTTCTTTTTCGATCTTAGAAATTATCTTTTTATCTTATTTTTTTTCGGGGTTATTCAATCGTGCGATGTCTATTTTTCTGACGTTTTTTTCTCTTTTAACTCTCAGGAACCTCTTGAGTCTAAAGTCCAACACGACAGGGTTGTGATCACTGCTGATGTCTGCTCCAGGGTAGGTTTTTGTAGATTTCATATACCTTTTGAAGTTTAGGCAGAGCAAAATGAAATCAATCTGATTCCTGACAATTTTTTCCTCCCTGTCTGCAGGTGCCCTTCAGGTGTATAGTCTTCTTGGATGGTGTTTAAAAAAGGTGTTAGCGATTAAAAGGTTATTTTCTACACAGAATTGCACAAGTCTGTCTCCCCTACTGTTCCTTTCGCCAAGACCGTATGCCCCTATGCTATCCCCCCTCAGCACCACGGCCAATTTTGACATTAAAATCTCCAATTATCATCGTTATCTCTCCCTTCTTTGTGAGCCGCATTACTTTATATATTTTATTATACAATTCTTCGATTTTCTGATCTGGTTTGTCATTTGTTGGGGCATATATTTGAATTATAATTAAATCTCTGTGAGTTGTTTATAATTTTAATAGAGCTACTCTATCGCTCAAAGGGATGAAGTCTATGACCGACTGAGCTACTTTATCCGAAACGAGTATGGCTGTTCCGTATCGATGCTCTGTGTCAGTGCCTCATGAATAATAAATGTATCCATTACTTGTTTTTTGCCTTCCAGAACCAGGCCCTCTAACCTCACTTAGACCTAGTATATCGATATTCATTCTGTTCATCTCAGCCTCAGTGTTTGCCAATTTCCCTGGCATAAACAAGCTACGTACGTTCCAGGTGGCGATACGTACTATATTGTCATATATCTTGATTTTCTCTGTGTTTCCTTGATTCTTAATAGTAGGCAACGGGGGTGTTCTACCTCTCCTCACTTAAGAGGTGCCCCGGACTGAGGACCATTTTATCGTTTTTGTCTGCCATTAAGATTTTTGGAAAGTAATTTACAGTAAGGGTTCCGTTCCTTTTCTGTACCGCAATGGGAAAACCGTTTTTACCGTTTCAAAGTCATTCTTCTCGCGCTATAGCCCGATTTTGGTGAAACTGCTGCCTTTCACCAGTGCAGCCGCCCATTCTGAGATAGACGCTGCGTGGGAATCTTCTTAGCTTCACCTTAATCTATTCTAGACCTTGCCGGCATGGGTGGCCCTACCGGTAGCTATGCTACCGCCGGCATCGCTCCCTGGATATAAGGTTACTGAGCCCTCTCACCAGCGACAAGGTGATGATTCCCCCAGAGAGGGGGAACTTACATCTCCTTTATTAGATATTTGACATATAAACATTTGGAGAAAAAAGGAGGGCGTAGGAAAAAACACGGAATATACAAAAGCAAGTGGAAAAGAAGCAATAAGAATCACATAAATTCATTACCCATATGAGTAAAGATGATTGTTAGAAAGTCCCCATTTATAATATGGGCTTTCTATAGGGCGAGACCAATCGGGATAAAAACTTCATAACGGTACGTCGGATCGCTCTGAAACTTATACCTATCGATTTGTAATCGAAAAAAAAAATGATTTTTTGTCTGTATGTATGTATGTATGTGTGCGTATGTGATGAAATCGATTACAGGTCGCAATTTTGAAGATAGCGACTTGAAGTTTGGCATAGAGGTAGAGGTCCACAAACCCTCGGAACCTATTGATTTTGGTTACGATCGGTTAATATACAGGGTGTGAAAACAGGACATGTTTCCGTTTTTTGGCATTTTTGGCATTAAACAAGGACCAACTTTTCATTTTTTTTATGTCAAATGAAAGTATTCGGTAAAACACGTATTTTTGTTCCTTTGCTCTTTTGCTCTAATTGTTATATAGGGTGTGAAAACAGGAAAAGTTACGGTTTTTGGCATTTACAGGTCGCAATTTTGAAGATGGCGACTTGAAATTTGGCGTTGAGGTAGAGATCCACAAACCCTCGAAGCCTGTTGATTTTGGTTACGATCGGTTAATATACAGGGTGGTAAAACAGGACAAGCTTCCGTTTTTTGGCATTTTTGGCATTAAACATGGACCGACTTTTTCTTTTTTTATGTCAAATGAAAGTATTCGGTAAAACACGTATTTTTGTTCCTTTGCTCTTTTGCTCTAATTCTTATACAGGGTGTGAAAACAGGAAAAGTTACGGTTTTTTGGCATTTACAGGTCGCAATTTTGAAGATAGCGACTTGAAATTTGGCATAGAGGTAGAGGTCCACAAACCCTCGAAGCCTGTTGATTTTGGTAACGATCGGTTAATATACAGGGTGTGAAAACAGGACAAGTTACCGTTTTTTGGCATTTACAGGTCGCAATTTTGAAGATAGCGACTTGACATTTGGCATAGAGGTAGAGGTCCACAAACCCTCGAAACCTATTGAAATTGGTTACGCTCGGTTAATATACAGGGTGTGAAAACAGGACAAGTTACGGTTTTTTGGCATTTACAGTTCGCAATTTTGAAGATAGCTACTTGAAATTTGGCATAGAGGTAGATGTCCACAAACCCTCGAAGCCTGTTGATTTTGGTTACGATCGGTTAATATACAGGGTGTGAAAACAGGACAAGTTACTGTTTTTTGGCATTGAGAGGTCGCAATATTGAAGATAGCGACTTGAAATTTGGCATAGAGGTAGAGGTCCACAAACCCTCGAAGCCTATTGATTTTGGTTACGATCTGTTAATATACAGGGTGTGAAAACAGGACAAGTTACCGTTTTTTGGCATTTTTGTCCGTCAATTTATAAGTAGAGGTGAAAGTATGTTAGCATTTTCTGTTGACAACATGATTACC
The DNA here is from genome assembly GCA_016904865.1 of Pissodes strobi. NCBI lineage: Eukaryota > Metazoa > Arthropoda > Insecta > Coleoptera > Curculionidae > Pissodes > Pissodes strobi. The sequence continues at coordinate 150,827 of MU182575.1, read as the reverse complement.
ATAGCAACCAATTAATAATATGTATATCACTAATAAAAGATATGGTATGGTACTTAGGATTGTTTATGAAGCCTAATTTGATACTAAAAAATTGGTCGCTATGGTAACCAAAAAAAGTATAAAATCGTCATAATTCGTCAATCGTACGACTTAGAGATTTGATATTTGGTATTTAGGTAAAGATTAAAAAAAAATTAACGATTGACGTTGACAAGTCGGTTACCATGGCAACCAGTTAGAAATTTATCACGGTAAAATTAGACTAGCGATTGATAACTCTAATTATAAGGGCTTTCTAATTATAGGCCACGGTACAGATAGGAACGTGGCAATAATGTGTTACCGAAGGTCACACAAACGAGGCCCGAAGGCACGAGTGGCCACGCCACTTGTTTTAAACGCAAGCTTTTGAGGACCATTACAAAAATTCATGTGTGTAGTTCACATGCGGTAAAAGTGAAACTTTCGTAAAACTAAACCAAGCGGTCACCCATCCAAGTACTAACCACGCCCGACGTTGCTTAACTTCAGTGATCGGACGAGAACTACTTTTTACTCTTAACAAACATGTAGCAACTGTATAACTCTGTGTAACTCTCGCAGGCTACATCCTATAGATCTCTTTTTACTGTCGCTTTTTCCTTTTCATCGAGTCCCAATTCACACCCGTGCTAAAGTTTTCACTTCAAAAATCTATCGTGATTAATATCAAACAAGTTTAGGGTATTTTCATGAGGACTGCAGTCGGTTGATGGATGGCGCATCACCTTCAACCAATATTCAGAGTATCAAAGTATATCTATACTGACCCAGCTGATTCTATGAAAGAAGAAATGGCTCCCTTTGAAAGCAATATATATGAATTAATAAGACTTATTCTCATATCATATTCAGAGGTGTTAATAGAAGTTTTCCAATCTTTTTTGTTTTTTAAAGAAGTAGTTTCTAACTTAACGTTGAAGTTATTTTTTGTGTATCTATGGATTAAGTATTGCTAATATATCTGACAGCTTTTTTTGCAATAAAAATTCATATCATATTTTAGTGGGAATTCATTAAGATTCAACAAGGAGTAAATTATCTATATATCTTAAAATTTCCACAATTGGAAGTTCAAGTTCCCGAGAAACAATTAAGGGCATACAACTTGAGGCATTACACAGTTTTTCAATATGTCCTTCAAAAGAATATTTTTATTAGTATGGTTTTCTAAAAGTTAAAAATTTCGTGAGCAGGTGAATACTAATAATTTGATTGCAACCACTGTTTAACTTATTGTTACTTACATCATTAGAATATGAAATATGCCATAAAATGATATTATCATCTGCAAATATAGTAAAATTCACAGTTATATCTATTGGCGAAAGGTCACTTATACCCTGGGTAAATAATAATTGATATTTAAATTTAAAACATAGCCAGCAAACTAATTATTGCGTGGCTCTATAAATTCTGACATATTATGAAGTTTCATTCAAATAGGAAACATTTTTCATGAGTTTAAATGAAGTTTCATTTCAAAGCACGTTTATTATGCAATTCCTAGCTCTTTTAAATCAAAACAATTTTTGGATTGCTACTTTGGTAAGAATTACCAAAATATAAGAAATCGTAAATCTAAGGAATCGGATTTTTTTTTATAAACGCTAATTTTGTTGTTGACTGTTCATTACAGACTTGTACCATAATTTTTCTATGGAAAATAAATTTCTGAATACATTAGTACTTTTAAATAATTTGATTACGTAGAAATGTACAGGGGGATGGGAAAAGAATACTATAGTGAATGAATGACATCTTCGTTGTTTTGAATGCGACACCTTGTATATTTATCATTAACCTTAAGATTAGGAGGCTACGACTCATAGTAGTCCCAGCAATATAAACTATGCGGCCAAAAATGTTCACAACAACATTTTTTTTTAAAAGATGTCATTCTGAAAAAATGATACTATAAGAATTGTTTAATTCTTGTTAAATATTATTTAAGTCAGGTTTTAGATCGTAAAATGAAGACAATCGCATTTCGATTAAATTTTCAGAACAAACTTACAACAGATAAGGCTCACTTTTTCCATTGGTTCAAGCTTATTTTCAAGAAATTATGTAGGGACTCCAATAACTAAACATGTCTTTAAGGTAATAAACGGCTATCATGTATATATTGCAGTCCTTGAGCTTGACAATATTTTTAGATAACTTCCGATTTTTTTTAATATTTACTGAGAATAATACTCCTAAAAAAGGGATTATTAGAGGCTTAAAACATATTTTTTTAATGTATCGATCCTTCCTACTGAGATCAATTAAAATAATGGTCTGCGACCACCCGCGAGCCTGGTACTTAAGGTCACTTTTGTAGCAATGAGACACAATAAAAATATATTTGGTTTTCTGCGTTAATCTTAAATAAAATGTGTAAATTAATTTTTTTGTAAAAGTACATAGGGTTATAGTTCTAATTAGCCGTTTACTTGACATTTATACTGGTTAAGTTCGTTTTTGATTGATTGATTATACAGGGTGAGAAATAAAAATTTACATTTTCGAAAAACCATAATAATTTTGTTATTATAAAAGTCAAGGTCATCAAAATTTCTAATATGTTTGAGAAGGTGATTAAGTATGGTGATTTAGGAAATAAAATTTTAGGGCTACTATGTTGTGTCCGGCCAAAGCCAACTTTTTTTCCTATTGGCCAGGAGGATTTTAAAAATGGCAAAAATTCAGTGGCGCCCATAAGAAAAAAACAAACCATATCTTCTTACTCGCATCTTAAAAATTTGATTACCTTAGCTTTTATAATAAGAAAAGTATTATGGGTTTTCGAATATGCATATTTTTGTTTTCCACCCTGTATCTATGAAATGGTCGACATAAAACTGGATTATTTTTAGACGTTCACTTACGCAACTTCTCTTCCATTTAATTTGTCTCTCCAGGTTTCCAATATCCCCATGTACAAGGTTATCCAACAAGGACTAGACAAGGCAATTTTTTGACTTTCCCTGTACTTTTATAAAAAAAAAACTGAAATAGCCATCCTATGTAATTTTCTCCCGCGAATTAGGATATGTGCAACAAAAAACAATTGAACATCAAATAAGAGTGCTAGGGGTCACTTTGATATATTTTTAAATGGAACATCCTGTATATTACTACAATTTTGGACTCTCTAGAAAAATCTAAACACATTTTATGTATAATATCCTATACCTATCTTTAGCTGTTTACCAAATATTGACAGTTGAAAGTCGGGCATTTTGACAGGCTCTAAAATCTAAACCGCACGAGATGAAAGAAAACGCTTTGCGCATTCCTATCTTGGGTTTTCATAAGCTATCGAATAACTTTGAATTTAATCGGAGGTTTAAAAGTTCCGGTTAATTTTATCCGCAGTTTAAATTCGAAGATACTGTCATTCGATAGTTTATGAAAACTTAAGACAGGAACGTGCAAACCGTTTTCTTTGATTTTGTGCGGTTTAGATTTTGGAGCCTATCAAAGTGTCAAAATACCCGACTTTCAACTGTCAATATTTGGTAAACAGCTAAAGATAAGTATAGGATATTATACACAAAATGTGTTTTCTAAAGAGTCCAAAAATGTAGTAATATACAGGGTGTTCCATTTAAAAAAATATCAAAGTGATCCCTAGCACTTTTATTTGATGTTCAATTGTCTTTTGCTGAACATAGCCGAATTCGCGGGGGAAAATTACATAAGATAGCTATTCCAGTTTTTTTTAAGTACAGGGCAAGTCAAAAAAATCGCCTTGTCTAGTCCTCGTTGGATAACCCTGTACATAATTTTTACGATCATTTTATACTGAACACCCTGTATATGTAAGCATTATCTTTGGTTAATTTTTACGACAAATTAAGTACTTAGATTTACTATTACCATTTTTTCAAATTTTAAATTAAATTTTGTTGAAAATATTTTTATCTACTTAGTATCTAAAATGGGACTACTATGCGACGTATTGTTTCACATACTGTTTTTAGACTTGTTTTCGCCATATAAAGTGTTACAAATTCGATTTTCACCATTGATTTTATTTGAGAAGAAATTTTACATTGTCGTCGACATTGTTTGTCCGCTACAAGGTGGTAGCCTTCGTTTTTTAATCCAACGTTTGGTCCTCCGGCTGCCATCATCAGATCAATTTTCTTAAATACAGAGTGACACAAATGACACTTTAATACAATATATTTCGACGTTTCCAAACTAATAAAAAGATTTTCATAAAATGTTTCAAGTTATTTTTCATTTACATGTCAACATAATGTCAGAAAGGTCTTAATGCATATTTCTCTATATCTAACAATAAAAAGAAACATCATCATCATATTCAATAAATGAATATTTAGGGCCATCACACAACTATTAATATCATGCTGGTATAGTTTGGTTTAAAATATACTGTTGACCTATTGACTACAATAAAATTCTAATTATCCCTCTGGCCATAATGCTGAATCTGCAATTGCTAGAAGATGACAAACTACTTAGTTTGGGTCTGAATCGACAGACTCATAATCCTCCTTCAAATAATTTCTTGTTTATTTGATTATTTTATGATAATGTATGTACCTTTCAGGTAACCAAATCTTGAATGATACTAATTTAAATATACTCAAGCGTAGATTGAATCCAGGAGAGAAGCATATTTACAACCTAAACGAGGTTCCATTACAACGTTGTGGGTACAAAGTCGGTACAGAAATTTTAACCTCGGTAAGTGATCAATGGTCAATACAATTTGTACAGGGTGGCCCGTTTATTATGTGATCTAAGAAGCTACGGGGTGTACCAAAAAAGTTTAATACGAAAGTTGTTTGGATTTACTTAAACTTTTAAAATATTATATTTTTATATATACAGGGTGTTCGTATTTTCGTGGACAAGCATCAACTTCCTTATTTTAAATAGAATACCCTGTATATTAAGGCATTTCTAAATTTCTCGGAAAATTCTAGATCTATTTTATATATAATATACCTGTAAGTAGTAGTATATAAAAGCGAAAGTAATTCCTATAATGGAAAACCATGAGGAGATGAGGGCCTTAAAGTGCTCCAGGACGTGATAGGACATGAAGACCGGATCAATGATACGGGCAGTGACAGAACTACAGCGTGTTGGGTTAGCTACGAATTGTTTAACTTTTGGAGGATGCAGGATCTTAGCATGAATTCTTTAGAAACGAATGGATAGTGACAACTCAAGAGACACTGGGTTAACATCTAAGGTCGAAACAGAAAATATTGCTCGCTTTTCCGATGTTGATTGGGATACGACACTGACAATAACGAACTAATGAAGAATGTCATCATTTCTGCAAATCCTGTAACGATGCAGTTAATGGACAGTAGCTACATAACAATTATTTGAATGTTGCTACAGGTAACATGGCCATAATGAAGATGTTCTCAAATGTATTGGCCATAATTTAAGTGCGAGGATTTAAGTGAACATTCAACAATTGATACTTTCGTATTGAAAAGAATTCTTGGTTTAAGACAGTTTGTGCCATCTTGTTTCGCTGAGTACAGAAAGAACAGACACTGAAACGACTACCTTGTTTAATCAATGCCAGTTGTAATTCTAATGGACTTGCAACGTAGGTTAATCTATTGTTGAGCTTGTCATGTATCTTTGAGCTGCTAAGTTTGACTGGAACAATAACTTTTATGTTCCAAGGCCACAAAATCTCAAAGAAGCACGTGAATTATCTCTCTTGAAGTTCATCCTAATTTATTGTTTTACAGCCAATCATTGATGGGTATATAATCGAAGAAGATTATTTTTTGTCTTTTGGATGGCAAAATGGAGGTTCTATTTCAAAATAATAAATGGTCATACCTTTATAGATCTGTAATATCTATAAGGATTTATGAGGATAAATTATATTCTAAATTTAATCCAAATAGTTACATGCACATACAGATTAAGAATCAATTGGGTATTTAAAAACTTTATAGCCAGAAAGTCAGAGGTCAGAGCTAAAAAGTTTGATATTGTGTGGTATATTCATGAGTATGTACCATCGTGCCGAAAAAAATCTGGGACAACAAAATCCTCGTTGTTGAATAGCTCCTAGGCTATAAAGAGTATGCAAAATCTATTGAGGATAGGTTATCATTGTTGTCATGGAAGTGAAAAGGTTAAACACCAAAACAATAATACTAGTACCTTTTGCAAAAGTACGAGGAAAAATTAAAATACGTATATGTATTGTTTTAAAATGTAACAAAAATAAAAACAAGATTTTTTATTTGGTATTTGCACCGCTATTATCGATTAAGGCTTTCAAACAGTCGCTTTTTGCTCGGTGGTTAACGCGGGCATTTTAAAAAATATATTTCTTTTGACATATCCGTCAGTCACAACATTAAATCGAACTGGTAACTTCAAAACAAGCTAATAGTCCGGCAGATTAAACTACATCTTGCTGTCCCAGTTTTTTTTCGGCACGATGGTACATGCGTTTCTTACATATTGCTGCGCATTATGATAACTGTCATGTGCGAAATTTGAATCTAGGTGCCAATCGTTTTTCAGTTTTAGTCTGTCTACCATTAGGAACTCGATGCCATCGCAAGATGTCCAAAGCATGATACATTCCCGAGTGACATCGTAAATTTGCCTCCTTACGCATATATCTTCCAGAACTATTTTGTAAGTTTAATTAGAGCTCTCATTGCCATTCCAACAAAATGGTGGTACGGCCCTAACCTATGGCTCTATAGCCTGGGTCATAAAGGCTGCGCAAACAGGTGCAATCAGGCAACTAGAACGCATACAAAGGCTGGCATGTATGTGCGTCTCGGGGGCGATGAGAACAACCCCAACTGCAGCACTGGAAGTCCTGCTAAATCTACCTCCATTACATATCCTCATACAGGGGAACGTAAGAATGGTACAATACCGGCTCAAGCAAGGCAACAAGCTCATCATTGAATGGGGAAGGCCCACAAGCTGGAAACTAGAAGACAGCGAGGAGATCAAGTATCTTCGAAATGCTATCAGACGAAACAACCCCTTCCTATGGGTTTGATAGACCCTTCTCAGTAGCAATTGTAGGCAGAGAGGAATGGGAGGGGGGCCTCCTATAAAAGCAGACCAAGCATGTTATCCCGAGGGCTCTAAGACCAGTAAAGGGGTTGGAGCCGGGGTCCACGGACCAAGGTCAAATATCTCCATAAACATGGGCAGTCAAGCCACGCAGTGTTCCAAGCAGAGGTCGCGGCAATTCAACACTGAACCCTGGAGATAGAGCAACTGAACAATAGAAAAAGGAGGGTATTCATATACCCCGACAGTCAGGCCGCCTTAAAAGCAGTTAGTGCACAGAAGGTCAGATCTAGACTAGTCAAAGACTGCATAAGTGCCCTTGAAGTGGTCGGTCGTAACAATAAGCTCACCATTGCGTGGTTCCTGGGACATGAAGGCCATCAAGGGAACGAAGAAGACGACAAACTTGCAAAACGGGTCGCAAGTAAGGTTACGTTGGGACCTGAGCCCTACTGCGGGATAACAGGAAGAGTCTTCAAAACAGCAGTTTAAAGCTGGATAGATAAACAATCTCTAAATTGGTTGTTACAAACACCGGGGCAACTACAGGCCAAACCGTTCATAAAACACCGCTCCTCAAAATTCACGGCAGATCTATTTAAGAGGAGTCGCAAGCAGTGATGTAAAATTACCGTAATTTATATTTTTGGTTATTTACGCTGGTAATTTACGAGTGTTAATTACCAAAATTAATTACCGTGGTAATAAATTTGTGTCGTAAATTACTGTGGTAAATAAACGTAATATATTTTTGGTAAATAACAATAAATTACCGTAGTTTACCGTAAACTAATAGCGATTTCCAATCGTAAATTAATGTAAATTATGTATATTACTGTCTTTTGAAAACGTCCATCTAGTTTACAAATAAAAATTGCTATTTTTCCAAAGAAGCATGTACATGTACATGTATAAAAAATAATTTGTCATATTCATGTAATTACCACTTGGGAATGAAATTACGGTGTGTGTAAGTATCGGTGTAGAACAAGAAGTTGTTTCATTTGTTTGTGTATAAAACATTGTTTTTTTTCCTTAAATATTATTTAATTTTAAAACGAAAGCAACACAGAACAAAATGAATGGCAATGAATGACAGCCGACAGTAAATCCCCGGTTCGGGTAATAACCGGCAGCCGGCAGTAAATCCCCGAACGCATATTGTTCATATTGCTGACAAACATGGTACATAATGTCGCCCCCTTTTAACTTTTTTATTTTTAGTGTGCCAAAAAAATTAAAAGTATGGTTATGTAGGTACTGAAAAATACTTTTTTTTTCTGCGAAAAAAAAATACTGGAAATATGATTAGTATACAGGGAAAAGCAAAAAGTTAATTTTTTTCAATGGATCACCCTGTATATGAATTTATATTTCGATTCCTCGTAAAATTCTAAGCATAATTTATATATGATGTTATACCTCTAGAGTCAGTAGTTTCACAGCTATAAACGGTTGAGAATCGATACTTTGGCTACTTTTCACCTTGGTAGCAAGAAGGCCATTAAAAATGGAGTAAAATGGAATTTCACATTCCTATCTTAACTTTCCAAGAGCTATCTGATGGTGCTAACTGATGGTACCTACCGAGGTACCAGATTTGGTACCCATGGTACCGCCTGCCAGTTCCTTTCAGTTCCTGAAAAGGAAGATAGGAATGTGAAATTCATTTTACTCCATCTCTAATGATCTTCTTGCTACCAACGTGACAATTAGCCAAAGTACCGATTTTCAACTGTTTATAGCTGTGAAACTACTATCTCAAGAGCACAAAATATGCTTTTTGCCAGTACCTACATAACTATACTTTTAATTTTTTCGGGACACTTAAAATAAAAAAGTTAAAGGGGGGCGACATTATAGGGGATCACCCTGTACATTACAACAAAATACAGTAAATAACGGTAAATTACGGTAAATAACGTTAATTATTTAGCACGAGAACCAGTAATTTTCTATGTAAATTATCAGTAAATTACGGTAATAAATTTTTGGTAATTTACGGTAAATTACAGTAAATTACCACGGTAATTTATCGGTAATTTACCAGTTCACATCACTGGTCGCATGACGATAAGAATATTAGTGGGTCAGCTAACGGGGCACTGTAGAGTAAAGAGACACAAGGAGAAGATCGAGTTGGCAGATAAAGCCGCTGCATGCTGTCAGAAGGAGGAGGAAACTCCGGCTCAGGTATGCAAGGCTGGGAGAGATCAAACCAGGACCTGCAAGGTACATGGAGGAGTTGATATTCCATAATTTGTGGAGTCTGATTGGGAAGATCGGACTGGATGAGATCCTCTAGGCATGGTTCCTAGTGCTATAATAAACATGCATAGGTTGCAGTGGCAGAGGCGGGTACCAGCACCAACTCTCTTCAATTCTTTCTTTCTCATTGCCAATGCCTCTCTATGTCATTTGATATAGATCCACCAATTTATTACTTCGCAGTAGAATATTTATTGAACCTTAGAACCATTATTATTCGCTCTATATTTTGATGTTGCTTGGTTTGTAACGCATTCTCTGCTGTTCACTTTTTCTCTGTACATTTATCCGAACTTTAGTTTCTTAAAAGATCTTTGTTTTAAGTTTTCTAACCCTATTGGAACAACTCGAGAGCTAAAATGGTTTTAAAATCACTGATATGCATCTACATATACGATTTGTACAAGATACTATTTTGGCTTGCTCGTGCAAGTTTCACAACAAAATTACACTGTTTTGGAATAATGAATTAATGGAAAATAATTAGTCTGCAAATAATATGAATTCCTGCATATCCGTGAATGTTTGCTCGTAACCTTAGACAGCTTCAAGAAATAGCCTTTATATAAGTAAAGTTCAGATAAATATGCAAAGGAAAAATTGAACAACTGGTATTCCGTATAGACCGATCAGGAAAATTAAAATATAGCAAATCGTCCTGTTAGATTCAACATTCGACTCGAGATAATAATTTGGTCCATCTATCTTGAATCACTCGTAACAAATGACGGAGGCTGTTAATCAGAGATGCATTACGTGATAAGTTCAAGGACTAAATAAGTCAGGATAATAATAATTAAAAAAAAATAGTTAAATTATACTTATATTATGTTACTGTAAAAGCCGGTCGGTAAATCTTAAAATTGACTGACCAGTCAAAGTCTGAAACAAATAGGGCATGACCCTAGGTTCGTTTTTCTTAGTTGGGGTTGATAACAAGGGATGAATCAAATCTAACTTAAACTAACCATAATATTCTATTTATTTGGGTTATTGACCAGGTAATCCTAATATTTACCTATTGTTGTGCTTTTACCTAGCGTACCCTAGCGGTTGCTGTTCAATTTTGATCTAACAACTTTTGAGAACCGCTGTTTCCTATAGACATCGCGAAGTTTATTTGATATAATGAAAAATATACTTAAATGCACGAATTGAGTCATGTAATAAAGTTAGAAATTCTTTTTGGCTTCTTAAATAAGCACACATTTTTCGGCTTAAAGACACAATATATTATATTTAGGTATACATGTGAACATTAGCTAAAAATATAGAGTAAATGCATCTAATTTACTTCCGTTCTTTATTCTTTAGTTCTGTCACATCTTATGACATGAATTTACAATTTACACCATATCATGGTTCGAAGGACCAAATCCAGGCCACTGCCAATAATTGTATCTTGTATAATTATAAAATTCAGAATTATACATCTGCAATTATCTTAATAACTATTATCCTTTCTCTTTACACTGCTTTGGGTGGTCCAAAGTTTAACAGATCAAATGGGACATCACTGTTTATCATTCGAATACTGTTGGAATATTGGGTAAGCTTCTCCATTTTCGCCTCAAGTTTCATATCATTTCGCCATCATCATTTTTAACAGCTTCATTTCTGACATTTTCTTCACTTTCAAACTCCAGATTTCTTCTTTGGGATTAAAACTTATTCAGTGTATGTCCTTCTCATTTACTGGTTGTGGTTCAGGAACTGTGATGGGTACTGGAGCTGTAATGGCCAGCGGTTGTCCATGAAAAATTAGTTATTTTCAGCACCGTATACGATAACCGCCATCAGAATTCCCTTGACAGCTTTTCGGACGAATTTCTTCCTGCATTATTTTGGGAATGTGCTTCATGCTTGACTTATTTTCCATTCAGACTTCACATGGGCTTTTATCAGCGGCATCTGGCACACCTGATGAGAATATAGGTAGCTGATTTTTTTCTTTTCTGCTTGCACACTGAGCTAGTTTTTCTCTTAAGCGCATGGTCGCCCTTCGATTGTCACGATCAGCTCAACCACTATTGTGAGGTGTTCGTGGTCAATATTTTTTGTACTCCATGTAGGTATAAATATTCCTACTTTTTTGCTATTAAATTCCCCACCATTGCCATTCATACAACATAGCTTTTGCTTCACCTAGAGCGATTTTTAACTTTTTAGGAACCTTCGACTTTTTTCTCAGGCATTAGACATGATCTGCTCAAATCGTTTTTGAATAACACAAAGTGTCGAAAACCATATTGAGAATTTCCAAATGGTCTGCATGCATCAAAATTTATGATTTGCATATAAAATATTTGTGCAATTAATATTAATACTAAATTTCAGTCTGTGCGCATTCCCGTAAATGCAGTTTTCACCCAGTTCCCTGTCTAATTAATTTGACGTTGATGTCAAAATTCTCGGGATAAAAGTGACTTCACGTATTTATTATTCTGGTCTCTCGTCATATAACTGCAACAAATATTCTTAGACAAAAATAATTTTAGCTGCATTTCCGAGCTTAACATTTCTTATAAGAAGTTTGTACAAACTTCCAAGTTGAGTCCTGGATGGCACGAGGATCAGTCGACCGTCGACTTTAAGATTACATTCAGAGAGTACCAGAAATAAATTATTTTTATAATCAGATTAATACCAATTGTTATCAAACGTCTGAAAGAGTAATCTTGTCTCTTCTTTCATTGATAAATACTCCAACCATCAGTATACCTTTTCCTAGTATTCCCATTGATTCCCCATTTGCAATGGTTGCAGAATGTTGTACGTACTTGAAAAGCTTCAAAAGGTTATTTTTGGGGTCGGTCAAGTTTGCCCCCCATATTAAACAAATTTCAAAAAGAAATGAAGCATAATTTTGCACACATTTTGCACAATTTTGCACACCGCAAATAAAATTTTGCACACTCACACAAGGAAAACTAGAGCTGTTTTTTATACGGGGGGCAAACTTGACCGTTCCCCCCCGTCTATTACAAAATTGAAAAATTTTGATGCCACTCGAATCGGCAAATTTTGCACAATTTTGCACACCGATTTTCAAATTTTGCACACTTTCCTGGGGAAAGTTATGACGTGTTAAAAATTTGAATTTTCCCCCCCGTTTGTCAAAATGTGTAAAAATTTTGATGCCGCTAGGTTCTACTAATTTTGCACAATTTTGCACACCTATTTTCAATTTTTGCACACTTTTCTGGGGAAAGATATGAGGTGTTAAAGATTTGCATTTTCCCCCCCGTTTGTGAAAAAGTTAAAAAATTTTGATGCTCGTAGGTTCAACTAATTTTGCACAATTTTGCACACCAATTTTGAAATTTTGCACACTTTTCTGGGTAAAGTTATGAGGTATTAAATATTTGCATTTTCCCCCCCGTTTGTCAAAAAGTTGAAATATTTTAATGCTGCTAAGTTCAACTAATTTTGCACAATTTTGCACACTTATTTTCAAATTTTGCACACTTTTCTGCGGAAAGTTATGAGGTGTTAAAAATTTGCATTTTCCCCCCCGTTTTTCAAAATGTTGAAAAATTTTTATGCTACTAGGTTCAACCAATTTTGCACAATTTTGCACACCTATTTTCAAATTTTGCACACTTTTCTGGGGAAAGTTATGAGGTGTTAAAGATTTGCATTTTCCCCTCCGTTTGTAAAAAAGTTAAAAAATTTTGAAGCTGGTAGGTTCAACTAATTTTGCACAATTTTGCACACCAATTTTGAAATTTTTTACACTTTTCTGGGGAAAGTTATGAGGTATTAAATATTTGCATTTTCCCCCCCGTTTTTCAAATTGTTGAAAAATTTTTATGCTGCTAGGTTCAACTAATTTTGCACAATTTTGCACACCTATTCTCAAATTTTGCACACATTTCTGGAGAAAGTTATGAGGTGTTAGAGATTTGCATTTTCCCCCCCGTTTGTGAAAAAGTTAAAAAAATTTGATGCTGGTAGGTTCAAATAATTTTGCACAATTTTGCACACCAATTTTGAAATTTTGCACACTTTTCTGTGGAAAGTTATGAGGTATTAAATATTTGCATTTCCCCCCCCCCCCCCCCCC
>MU182575.1:55282-137310 GCA_016904865.1 Pissodes strobi | reverse complement strand
TTCCCCCCCCCCCCCCCACCGTTTGTCAAAAAATTGATATCTTTTAATGCTGCTAGGTTCAACTAATTTTGCACACCTATTCTCAAATTTTGCACACATTTCTGGAGAAAGTTATGAGGTGTTAAAAATTTGCATTTCTCCCCCGTTTTTCAAAATGTTGAAAAATTTTTATGCTGCTAGGTTCAACTCACTTTGCACAATTTTGCACACCTATTTTTAAATTTTGCACACTTTATTGGGGAAAGTTATGAGGTGTTAAAATTTTGAATTTTCCTCCCCGTTGGTCAAAATGTGGAAAAATTTTGATGCTGCTAGGTTCTACTAATTTTGCACACCTATTTTCAATTTTTGCACACCTATTTTCAAATTTTGCACACTTTTCTGGGGAAACTTGTGAGGTGTTTAAAATTTGTCAATTTTGTGATAAATCTTCAACGCCTCATAACTTTCCCCAGAAAAGTGTGCAAAAATTGAAAATAAGTGTGCAAAATTGTGCAAAATTAGTTGCACCTAGCAGCATTAAAAGATATCAACTTTTTGACAAACTGGGGGGAAAATGCAAATATTTAATACCTCATAACTTTCCCCAGAAAACTGTGCAAAATTTCAAAATTGGTGTGTGAAATTGTGCAAAATTAGTTGAACCTAACAGCATCAAAATTTTTTAACTTTTTCACAAACGGGGGGGAAAGTGTAAATCTTTAACACCTCATAACTTTCCCCAGAAAAGTGTGCAAAAATTGAAAATAGGTGTGCAAAATTGTGCAAAATTAGTAGAACCTAGCAGCATTAAAATTTTTCCACATCTTGACAAACGGGGGGGAAAATTCAAAATTTTAACACCTTATAACTTTCCCCAGAAAAATGTGCAAAATTTAAAAATAGGTGTGCAAAATTGTGCAAAATTAGTTGAACCTAGCAGCATAAAAATTTTTCAACGATTTGAAAAACGGGGGGGAAAATGCAAATTTTTAACACCTCATAACTTTCCCCAGAAAAGTGTGCAAAATTTCAAAATTGGTGTGCAAAATTGTGCAAAATTAGTTGAACCTAGCAGCATTAAAAGATTTCAACTTTTTGACAAACGGGGGGGAAACTGAAAATATTTAATACCTCATAACTTTCCCCAGAAAAGTGTGCAAAATTTCAAAATTGGTGTGCAAAATTGTGCAAAATTAGTTGAACCTACCAGCATCAAAATTTTTTAACTTTTTCACAAACGGGGGGGGGAAATGCAAATCTTTAACACCTCATAACTTTCCCCAGCAAAGTGTGCAAAATTTGAAAATAGGTGTGCAAAATTGTGCAAAATTAGTTGAACCTAGCAGCATAAAATTTTTTCAACATTTTGAAAAACGGGGGGGGGGGGGGAATACAAATTTTTAACACCTCATAACTTTCCCCAGAAAAGTGTGCAAAATTTGAAAATAAGGGTGCAAAATTAGTTGAACCTAGCAGCAATAAAATATTTCAACTTTTTGTGAAACGGGGGGGAAAATGAAATTATAAAATACCTCATAACTTTCCCCAGAAAAGTGTGCAAAATTTCAAAATTGGTGTGCAAAATTAGTTGAACCTACCAGCATCAAAATTTTTGAACTTTTTCTCAAACGGGGGGGAAAATGCAAATCTTTAACATCTCATATCTTTCCGCAGAAAAGTGTGCCAAAATTGAAAATAGGTGTGCAAAATTGTGCAAAATTAGTAGAACCTGGCATCAAAATTTTTCCACATTTTGACAAACGGGGAGGAAAATTAAAATTTTTAACACGTCATAACTTTCCCCAGAAATGTGTGCAAAATTTGAAAATCGGTGTGCAAAATTGTGCAAAATTTGCCGATTCGAGTAACATCAAAATTTTTCAATTTTGTAACAGACGGGGGGGAACGGTCAAGTTTGCCCCCCGTATAAAAAACAGCTCTAATTTTCCTTGTGTGGGTGTGCAAAATTGTGCAAAATGTGTGCAAAATTATGCTTCATTTCTTTTTGAAATTTGTTTAATACGGGGGGCAAACTTGACCGACCCTTATTTTTGTTACGGTACGAGTTACGAGTCGGTATGGGATTTTTTATTTTGCATTATCTTCAAATAAAGTCAGAAGTAGAAATAAAATGGCAATTTTCGATTATTTTTACGAACATCTTCGGATGTTCTCGGAATGTTATAAATTAACCTTTTGCTGTTTTCGAGATTGGAATGATGAACATCCAATTTGTAACACCCTGTATATGCGTCATTGCACTGTAATAATTATTGTAATTGATCTTTCTCTGATAATCAGCTAAAAAAGTCTTTAAAATGTCTATAGAGCAACAATCTAAACTAAATATACGCACAGATAATTCACATATTAAGCTGAATCTGCAGTAGCTAGAAGATGACAAACTGCTTAGTCATCTGGTCTAAATCCACAGGCTCATATACCTCCTTAAAATAATTTATTGTTTATTTGATTATTTTATGCTAATGCATGCAGCTTTCAGGTACTTCTCAAATCTTGGATGATACGAATTTAAACATGCTCAATGTCATTGCATTGATTGGTAGATAGTTTCGTTTAATCACAGAAAAGCCAATATTTATGATCTCAATCAAATCATTAATATGGTTAGAAAGATAAAACTAAACTAAAAACGCATCGTTTTGTCTGGCCGCGTTTTCTTAGAAGCCTCATACGTATTTTCTTATTCAGCACAGCGCTTGGAAGAAAAGCGAAAGTGAATCCTATAAAGAGCTATCATGAGGAGATGAGGTACTTAAAATGGTCTAGGACGTGATAGGACATGAAGACTAGACCAATGAGACAGGAAGTGACAGAACTACTACTTGGGTTAACTACGAATTGTTTCACATTTGGAAGGTGCGGGCTCTTAGCATGCAAAGTACGGTGATGCCTTGGATTTGAAAGCCCTTCGAAATTAATTTTTTATGAGCGAATGTTGAGGTTGCAACACATTAGAAACTAATGGATAGTGAGAAATCAAGAAACACTGGGTTAACATCTAAGGTCGAAAGAGAAAATATTGCTCAACATTTCTGTAACGATGCAGTTAATGGACAGTAGCTCTGTGAAGATTATTTGAATGTTGCTACCGGTAACATGGACAAAACAAGATCTGAAGATGCTGTCACAATTTAGATGTGAGAGTCTTCCAAGTGGACATTCGGCCGCTGATACTTTCGTATTGGTTTAGGATAGTTTGTGCAATCTTGTTTCGCTGAGTACAGAAAGAACAGAAACTGAAACGACTTACCTGGTTTAATCAATGAGGACAAGGAGCTGGTTTAATCAATGAGGACAAGGAGCAGTTTTAATTGTAATGGACTTGCAGCATATATTCTGTTAATCTATTATTTAGTATGTCATGTATTTTTGAGCTGCTCAAGTTGATTGAAACAGTAACTTTTATATTCAAAGGTCATAAAAGTTCAAAGAAACACGTGGATTATCTCTCTCTTTGTGCCTATTTTTACCAAAACAGAGCATTTTTATCCTAAAACATCTTGATTATTTTCACTTTTGTGTAAAAGGAATTCGAGTTGATTAGTCCGATTGCTTATTGTTGATTTTGAAATGAGAATCCAAATGGATTTGATAGAAAAATATTCTTCAGGTAGGACTCTCACAGTCTTACATATTAGTAGAAGCTCAGACAGATCACAATAATTACCACCAGCTATTTCTGTCTTTAACTGGTGATTCCATCGATTTTTCAACTCTCACGTATGAGTTGTGATATCATCTCCAGTTTCTCTCTTATAACTGAAAAAATTTCACAAATGATAAGCCTTATAATATCATCAAAGCTACTGTCGTATAATCCGTGCAGTTCTAGTCATTCCTAACGAACTGATTACGCTTTTTTAAGTGTTTCCTCTGTCATATTCGTAGAAAGCATGAATGATAAAGAGCTTCAGAGGAATTAATTTACCTTCAATACCTTCTATTCTTCCAACCTGTCGAAGTAGGATGCACGCACATCTTGTACTTCCATGTTGCCCAGTACGACTTATGCTCTAGCCTAGCAGGCCGATTTGTACTCTGTGTGCGCGACTATCAATCCCAATTGAATTTGCAGCCTTTCTTCTTTTTTGTATACACCTTTTTACTGCACACTCTTCATTGCTACTAACTCAGTACGTTACTATCGTTTGTTATATTAGTACTTGTTATTACAACTGTGTCCAATACAAATTTACCATTTTGTTCCGGATATCCCAATCTACAACGTAGAGCCGCTTTTAATTTCCTGAACGGAAAATCACAGTTTTTATCCCAGTTATAATTTGCTCGTTCTTCAGTGAGCTTAGGTAAAGGTGCAGCTATATTTGCAAATCCTTCGACAAATCTTCTATAATAAGTATATAATTCAAGGAAGCTCCGCAGTTCGTGTTTGTCATGAACGAGGCCAGTCTTTGATTGCTGAAATCTTTCGTTGGTCGGTTTGGATTCCCTCTGATGATACGACATGCGCGAGAAATTCAACTTCTTGCTGAAAAAGAAAACATTTCTTTGGATTCGGTAAGAGCTGAGCATTCTTGATTCTAGTAAAAACTTCATGGAGGTTTTGTAGGTGCTCTTCGAAAGTTTTTTCCCTTTACCATTATATCATCAAGATAGACCAGGCATGTCTTCCAAGTGAGACCTCGTAGAACAACTTCCATAAGACGCTGAAAAGTAGCGGGGGCATTGCATAGTCCGATGGGCATAACTTTAAACTGATATAAACCACTTCCGGCAAAGAAGGCAGTCTTTTCCTTATCCTGATCGTCAATACTTACTTGCCAGTAGCCGCTCTTTAAATCGAGTGTTGAGAACCAATGAGAGCCTGCCAATGTCGTCAACGTGTCATCAATTTTGGGAAGTGGATAGCTGTCCTTCTTGGTGGCATCATAGTAAGACAGATGATGCCATGACTTCTGGAAATGTTCTAAGGTGATGTTGAGGGTGTTACTTCTGACCGCATTTCGCAACTGGTTACCCACTGCACCGGCTCGCAAGTAGCTATTACATCTGCTTTATTGATTTTGATGGAATTGTATGAAATATTTGCTATCCTTATCGGTATTTCGCCGTGTTATATTAGTACTTGTTATTACAACTCATAACATGTTACGGTTGGTGCTAGGAGCACTTTAACTAAGCAAAACTCTTCAAAAGTAACTAAACCTAATTATTATATCATCTATCAATGCATTTACCTACAATACCTAACATCACTTTGGGTAACCTATATGAATGTAATACATGAATTTGACCTAGAAGTTTGCATAAAATCTGAACACGTAAAAATAGGGAATTTCATTTAAAATAAGATACATTTTGATCTATTTAGGTTGTGTTTCTTTATTCGGAAGTGATTTGAAATTTTTCATAAAGTACTTATTCGACATTTTTTAATGATCCTCCAAAGATTAAGAAATTACAAGCAAATTTTATTTTTAGTTGGGTCACGCTATTGAGTCGAAAATATTAGGTACTCATGGAGTTTAAGTGCCTTTATTATTTAAACTGTACTATCTGTGCTGTAAATATTATTTACAATTGATAAAGGTTATTTTCCTATTTCTAAGTTTGACAAATGTTATTATGTCTTTGTTGTACACTATTTGAGTTTAGATTTTTTTTAAATGATTTTTTGACTAGATAAAGGCTGTATGAACCAAATCACTACTCTGCTATTTATCATTTTAAATCGGCTCTAATAAAATGAACAGAGCAGTAGTTTAAATTTTAAACTCTATATTTTGATGCTACGATTTCCTTAAAATCTTTTTCTTTTATAAAGGTTAAGTTTTCACTTTATTTTGTTAATAACTTGCTATCTTTTTATAACACATGCTTACATTACAATCTTTTGTAGTAAAATGGTATTAAGTATTGCTTTATTTATGAACAGACCAGTTGTTTGGGTAAAATTAATCACATATCACTCGTATTTTACTACTTATTTCACCCGTTATTACATTATAAAATTTAAACTTAGGGAGCTAAAAAAACTATTTATTAGCTTTTTCTCCGAAAATCAGGATGCCCCTTCCCAAACCCAAACTAACCCAACTATACAAGTAGAGAAAGGTAACAAAAGAAGGAAACTGTAATATAGCAAACTTGCGAGAATTTCAAATTATAAATTTAATACTATACTTTTAGTAGTTAGGCTTAATTCCTGTTCCTTAATTGCATTCATGTCACTAATATCATATCTCGATGAGCAAAATTGGAGTAATTGTCTATAATGTTCCATTTATTTTCAAGAATGACCTGCGTAAATCAGGAAGCACTTCAGTATCGGTTTAATCTATACTCAGGAAGCCATATATTTACTCTGCCATTCAAAGATTTATGGCCTCTAATAGTTATGCTTGGTTTATTTAGTAGATGCAACTTCTTTAAGAGTTTAGTTTTATTATATCAACCTCAACTTTCATGCTTAATACTAATAATTATTTTTATTGTCACATCCATTTATAACGGAATTTAGTCACTATCCTAATTATTTACAATATTATAGCGAAATATCGAACCCTTCGATGGTCGATTTGAAGGATTTTCCTTAAAATCTCAAATACTATATATCCGAGACTTTAATCGTGAATTACACGTGCCGCGTTTGAATCTATTGTTTGACTACCGCTATCAGATCGAGTAATGATGGATGGCTCTAATTGGATGATTGGCGGGAAATATATGCATCTAACTTTTTTATTTATTAAATCTGGGTTTGTGTGTATATTTGTTTATTGGTGGTTATTGTGTTATAATACCCATTTAGATAACAGTAATTAATGAATACCCAATATAATTGGAATTGTATAATTTGTATAGTAAACTGGGAATATGATGGTTGATCTTTTTAAATACTTTTAGTTTTTTCCCAGTAAGCTGTCAGAAGCCGGAAATATTTCGGCGGGCCGATCTGGTCAGAGAAACCAGGCCTTTACTTTGCAATATTGTTTAAATATATTATGTTTTAATTAATTAGCCGAACGGATCCGAATTATAAACGGATACAAACGGATTCTGAGAATTCGAAGCTTTAGAGCCGAGAGCTGATCGCTTTGGCCAAGCAAATTTGGAGATACATGCCAAATTTCTTATTCCAAGAGGTCTTTTTAAAAAGTGTCTCTCACAGAAAGAAATAGTGAAACTGGTAAAATATAAGCCAATTTGCAAAATATTATTTTCATAAACAGCAGAAATTAGTCAAATTATGGAACCAAAATTGTGTCCATTAGTTTGTGCCTATTGGTAGATCTGTAAGCAATCCGTGCATTAGTTGTAAGACAATAGGTAGGCACCTACTCGGGTTGCCAGGTGTTCTGGATTTCGCAGGATGACCTGGATTCAGGATTCAGGGTCTGCATCTGCAGGACGTCAAATGTCCTGCATTTTATAAAAGCTTTGTTAAAAATAGAAACGTTTTTTTTTTCCGTAATTCAAGCTATTTTATAATTATTATGAAACCGAGCAAAAATTGGAAAAATTAAATCTTCTCTGTTATGAAGTGTTTCAAATTTGAAAGTCCCTGAGAAATAAAATTTGTAATAATAATAGAGGAATATTTCTACTGTTTTATCGAAATACAGCTTCTGATTATTTAAGAGTCCAAATTTGTTTCTCAAAATAACTTGCTCTTGAAGTTTGAAATATTTTCATTAAAAAAATGTAATTACGTATGAAGGTCGAAAGAGAAAATATTGCTCAACATTTTTGCGAATTCTGTAACGATGCAGTTAATGGACAGCAGCTCTTTGAAGATTATTTGAATGTTGCTACCGGTAACATAGACATATCAAGACCTGAAGATGTTCTCATAATTTAGATGTGAGGGTTTTCCAAATGGACATTCGACCGCTGATACTTTCGTATTGAAAATAAATCTTGGTTTAGGATAGTTTGTGCAATATGGTTTCGTTGAGTACAGAAGGAACAGAAACTGAAACGACTTACCTGGTTTAATCAATGAGGACAAGGAGCTGGTTTAATCAATGAGGACAAGGAGCAGTTTTAATTGTAATGGACTTGCAGCATATATTCTGTTAATCTATTATTTAGTATCATGTATTTTTGAGCTGCTCAAGTTGATTGAAACAGTAACTTTTGATATTCAAAGGTCATAAAAGTTCAAAGAAACACGTGGATTATCTCTCTCTTTGTGCCTATTTTTACCAAAACAGAGCATTTTTATCCTAAAACATCTTGATTATTTTCACTTCTGTGTAAAAGGGATTCGAGTTGATTAGTCCGATTGCTTATTGTTGATTTTGAAATGAGAATCCAATTTGATTTTATAGGAAAATATTCTTCAGGTAGGCCTCTCACAGTCTTACATATTAGTAGAAGCTCAAACAGATCACAATAATTACCACCAGCTCTTTCTGTCTTTAACTGGTGATTCCATCGATTTTTCAACTCTCACGTATGAGTTGTGATATCATCTCCAGTTTCTCTCTTATAACTGAAAAAATTTTCACAAATGATAAGCCTTATCATCAAAGCTACTGTCGTATAATCCGTGCAGTTCTAGTCATTCCTAACGAGCTGATTAAGCTTTTTTAAGTGTTTCCTCTGTCATATTCGTAGAAAGCATGGATGATAAAGAGCTTCAGAGGAATTAATTTACCTTCAATACCTTCTATTCTTCCAACCTGTCGAAGTAGGATGCACGCACATCTTGTACTTCCATGTTGCCCAGTACGATTTATGCTCTAGCCTAGCAGGCCGATTTGTACTCTGTGTGCGCGACTATCAATCCCAATGGAATTTGCAGCCTTTCGTCTTTTTTGTATACACCTTTTTACTGCACACTCTTCATTGCTACTAACTCAGTACGTTACTATCGTTTGTTATATTAGTAATTGTTATTACAACTGTGTCCAATACAAATTTACCATATTGTTCCGGATATCCCAATATTGGACTACAACGTAGAGCCGCTTTTAATTTCCTGAACGGAAAATCACAGTTTTTATCCCAGTTATAATTTGCTCGTTCTTCAGTGAGCTTAGGTAGAGGTGCAGCTATATTTGCAAATCCTTCGACAAATCTGCTATAATAAGTATATAATTCAAGGAAGCTCCGCAGTTCGTGTTTGTCATGAACGAGGCCAGTCTTTGATTGCTGAAATCTTTCGTTGGTCGGTTTGGATTCCCTCTGATGATACGACATGCGCGAGAAATTCAACTTCTTGCTGAAAAAGAAAACATTTCTTTGGATTCAGTAAGAGCTGAGCATTCTTGATTCTAGTAAAAACTTCATGGAGGTTTTGTAGGTGCTCTTCGAAAGTTTTTTCCCTTTACCATTATATCATCAAGATAGACCAGGCATGTCTTCCAAGTGAGACCTCGTAGAACAACTTCCATAAGACGCTGAAAAGTAGCGGGGGCATTGCATAGTCCGAAGGGCATAACTTTAAACTGATATAAACCACTTCCGGCAAAGAAGGCAGTCTTTTCCTTATCCTGATCGTCAATGCTTACTTGCCAGTAGCCGCTCTTTAAATCGTGTGTTGAGAACCAATGAGAGCCTGCCAATATCGTCAACGTGTCATCAATTTTGGGAAGTGGATAGCTGTCCTTCTTGGTGGCATCATAGTAAGACAGATGATGCCATGACTTCTGGAAATGTTCTAAGGTGATGTTGAGGGTGTTACTTCTGACCGCATTTCGCAACTGGTTACCCACTGCACCGGCTCGCAAGTGGCTATTACATCTCCTTTATTGATTTTGATGGAATTGGATGAAATATTTGCTATCCTTATCGGTATTTCGCCGTGTTATATTAGTACTTGTTATTACAACTCATAACATGTTACGGTTGGTGCTAGGAGCACTTTAACTAAGCAAAGCTCTCTAAGAGTAACTAAACCTAATTATATCATCTACCAATGCATTTACCTACAATACCTAACATCACTTTGGGTAACCTATATGAATGTAACACATGAATTTGACCTAGAAGTTTGCATAAAATTTGAACACGTAATAAAATATAGGGAATTTCATTTAATTAAGATACATTTTGATCTATTTAGGTTGTGTTTCTTTATTCGGAAGTGATCTGAAATTTTTCATAAAGTACTTATTCGACATTTTTTAATGATCCTCCAGAGATTAAGAAATTACAAGCAAATTTTATTTTTAGTTGGGTCACGCTATTGAGTCGAAAATATTAGGTACTCATGGAGTTTAAGTGGCCTTATTATTTAAACTGTGCTATCTGTGCTGTAATTATTATTTACAATTGATAAAGGTTATTTTCCTATTTCTTAGTTTGACAAATGTTATTATGTCTTTGTTGTACACTAGTTAAGTTTAAATTTTTTTTAGATGAAGACTGTATGAACCAGTTCACTACTCTGCTATTTATCGTTTTAAATCGGCTCTAATAAAATGAACAGAGCAGTAGTATACATTTTAAACTCTATATTTTGGTGCCACGATTTCCTTAAAATCTTTTTCTTTTATAAAGGTTTAGTTTTTCACTTTATTTTGTTAATAACTTGCTATCTCTTTATAACACATGCTTACAATCTTTTGTAGTAAAATGGTATTAAGTATTGCTTTATTTATGAACAGACCAGTTGTTTGGGTAAAATTAATCACATATCACTCGTATTTTTGCTACTTATTTCACCCGTTATTACATTATAAAATTTAAAGTTAGGGAGCTAAAAAAACTATTTATTAGCTTTTTCTCCGAAAATCAGGATGCCCCTTCCCAAACCCAAACTAACCCAACTATACAAGTAGAGAAAGGTAACAAAAGAAGGAAACTGTAATATAGCAAACTTGCGAGAATTTCAAATTATAAATTTAATACTATACTTTTAGTAGTTAGGCTTAATTCCTGTTCCTTAATTGCATTCATGTCACTAATATCATATCTCGATGAGCAAAATTGGAGTAATTGTCTATAATGTTCCATTTATTTTCAAGAATGACCTGCGTAAATCAGGAAGCACTTCAGTATCGGTTTAATCTATACTCACGAAGCCATATATTTACTCTGCCATTCAAAAATTTATGGCCTCTAATAGTTATGCTTGGTTTATTTAGTAGATGCAACTTCTTTTTAAGAGTTTTATTATATCAACCTCAACCTTCATGCTTAATACTAATAATCATTTTTATTGTCACATCCATTTATAACAGAATTTAGTCACTATCCTAATTATTTACAATATTATAGCGAAATACCGAACACTTCCCAAATACTACATCCGAGACTTTCATCGTGAATTACACGTGCCGCGTTTGAATCTCTTTATTGTTTGACTACCGCTATCAGATCGAGTAATGATGGATGGCTCTAATTGGATGATTGGCGGGAAATATATGCATCGACCTTTTTTATTTATTAAATCTGGGTTTGTGTGTATATTTGTTTATTAGTAGTTATTGTGTTATAATACCCAATTAGATCAGTAATTAATGAATACCCAATATAATTGGTATTGTATAATTTGTATAGTACCTATTTTCCAAACTGGAAATATGGTTGATCTTTTTAAATACTTTGTTTTTTTCCAGTAAGCTGTCAGAAGTGCTTGAAACCGTTCGAAGCATGGACATTTAGAGCCGAGAGCTGATCGCTTTGGCCAAGCAATTTTGGAAATACATGCCAAATTCCTGATTCCAAAAGATCTTTTAAACAAGTGTCTCTCACAGAAAAATAGTGAAACTGGTAAAATATAAGCCAATTTGCAAAATATTTTCATAAACAGCAGGAATTAGTCAAATTATGGAACCAAAATTTTGTCCATTAGTTTGTGCCTATTGGTAGATAGGTAAGCAATACGTGCTGTTCATTAGTTGTAAGACAATAGGTAGGCACCTACTAGGGTTGTCAGGTGTTCTGGATTTCGCAGGATGACCTGGATTCAGGATCTGCAGGACGTCAAATGTCCTGCATTTTATAAAAGCTTTGTTAAAAATAGAAACGTATTTTTTTTCCCGGAGCTAGCTATTTTATAATTATTTATGAAACAGAGCAAAAATTGGAGAAATCAAATCTTCTCTGTTATGAAGTGTTTCAAATTTAAAATTCCCTGAGAAATAAAATTTGTCAGAGAATTGAAGATAGTTTTTTTGGCTTTCATGCTAAAGGTACCGGTAAAAGAATAATTAAAGAATATTTCTACTGTTTTATCGAAATACAGCTTCTTATTATTTAAGAGTCCAAATTTGTTTCTCAAAATAACTCTTGAAGTTTGAAATGTTTTCATTAAAAATATGTGATTACGCATGAATCGGTGATACAAATAGCTAAATAATTGTCGATTGAAGTAGATTTTGTCACCATTCAGAAGATTTTTGTGTTTTAAAATCTACCCTAGGAAAATCATACACAACTGATAAAATTACCATTCAAAAATGGAATATTTTTTTTTGATAATCCTAATCGAAACTTTTTATTCTTCTTTAATAATTCAATTTGTTTTCGAATTTATGGCTAAAAATGCTCAAATTCCGACTAGTTTATCCAATATGCACGGGAGATTGGACTGATAGGAACAGGCTTGAAATAAAGATAAATTTAGCTCTTACCTTCAAAGAATTTGACAGCTATGTCTTGAGAAATAAGCAATTGCTGTTAGCTGCAAAAAGCGATAAAAATATACTTTTTCAAAAGAATAATTTTCTTGTAGATGTAATAAAATAAATTAATATATTTTTTATTTATATAATTTGTATGACTTTGCTACTCAGTTTTTATTTCAAAGGAAAGCTATAGGTTTTAGTTTATTTCTGTGTTATGTTATGTTAATTACATTTTTCGTTAATTAAATGTTCTTCTTCTCAAGCTTCCGTCCCATACATAAGGATTGAGTGAACATAAGCTTTCACAAATCTGTATCTGATATTTTTTTGCAGGATTTGTTAGCAAGTTCTTCCTTCTAAGGAATGCACTCCTTGCATTTTCTATGCGACAGCGTATCTCGGTTTCCGGGTTCAAGTCCTTTGTTATCCAGCATCCCAGGTATTTGAATTTGTCAACCTGTTCTATTCGTTTGTTGTAAATATGTATATTGGTGTTCACATTTGCGTTTTTGGAAATTACCATAGTTTTTGTTTTTCTGTGTTTATCCTAAGGCCAAGTGCATCTCCCTCTCTTGTAATTTCATTAATAAGATTTTGAAGTCCTTCTTGGCTATTAGCTAGTACATATAACAGTATCGTCCGCATATCTTATATTATGCAAAAGCCTCCCGTTAACTTTTATACCTTCTTGGATGTTTGCTAGTGCGTTCTGAAATATCTTCTCCGAGTACATGTTGAAAAGAGTTGGAGAGAGTATGCAACCCTGCCTTACACCTCTTTTGATGGGTACGCTGTTGGTCAACTTATCTTCTATCCTTATGGCTGCTGTTTGCTCCCATTACAAATTAATTAAATTGATGTCACATTTGTCCACTTCCCGTTCATAAAGCAGATTTACCAGCTCTGTATGCTTTACTCGGTCGAAGGCTTGTTCATAGTCTATAAAACATAGGTGAACCTCCTGTAATTGGTCTCTACGAAGCAATCTATTGAGCCCAAACAGCGCCTCTCTAGTTCCATAACCCAATCGGAAACCAAATTGTTCTTCTCCTACCTATTGATCACATTTTGTGTATATTCGCTAGTGTATGATTTTTAAAGCTATCTTCAGAAGCTGATCAAGCGATATTGTGAACACTCGTTTGCTCCGCTCCTCTTAGATATCGGAATAAATACAGATTGGGACCAGTCGCGTGGTAAAATTCCTGAGCATATATCTTATTTAAGTAGTTTGTTAATCTTTTGAGGCTTTCATCATCTAGCAGTTTTAGCGTTTCAGCATAGATGTTGTCCTCACCCGGAGATTTACGCGCTTTTGACAATTTTATTGCGTGCTTTACCTCTGACATAAGAATTGCCATTGGTTGGTCTTCTTGGCCTATTTCTCTTGGTTTTGGTTCTGCTCTGTTATCATGAAAGAGTTCCTGTATATAGTGTGTCCATATTCTTTCTATTTCTTCTGGATCTATAGTTTCTTTGTTATTATCTGTGACTAAGATACCCTGTTGGTGAATTTTAGTTTTCGTTCTAGTTATTTCTTTTATTTTTTTGTGCATGTTAAAGTGATCATGTTTTTGTTGTAGTTCTTCGAGCTCTTGGCAGCGTTTCTGCATCCATCTTTCCTTTGCTTCTTTTATGAGTTTTGTATTCTTTTTGTGGATTTCTTTATATTTATTGTTGTCTTTGTGCTTGTATTATCTTCGTTTATCCATCAATGCCAAGATTTCTTCCGTCATCCATTTCTGTCTTCCTCTCTGCTCCTGAGTTCCCAGTTCATTTTCTTGCACTTCACGTATTACATTTTTAAATGCCTGTCAAAGATTCTCTATTGTTTCTGTTGTTTCCAGTTCTAGTTGTATAATTTCCTTAAATGTATTAGTCAGTACCTGTGTTATGTTTTCTTTTGTTTCTGGTTCTTTTAGTTTTTCAACGCTATGTCTTGTCTGTTTCCTTTTCTGAACTTTCTTCAGTCTAATCAAGTTTTCCAACTGCAGGGTTATGATCGGAGCCGATGTCTGATCCAGGATAAGTTCTTACACCTTTTATTCCGTTTCTATACAGTTTATCTATCAGTATAGTCTATCTGATTTCTTATAATATTTTCTTTGTTGTCACCTGGAGCTTTCCATGTGTATAGTCGCCTTTCTGGGAGTTTGAACCATGTATTTGCGATCATTAAGTTCTCTTCATTACAGAACATGTACTATTATTAATTAAATATTACTATTACCAAAACATGTATAACTATTTTGTTTGGACATATTTAAAATATTTTTGGTATTATTATAGATAAATTCAAAAGTCCTGTTATTGTCCTGCATTTTTTCAACTAATGTCCTGTAAATGCAATTTTTAAACCTCGCAACTCTAGTAGGTACCTACCTATAAAATATTTTAGTACCTATATATTGCTTAGGTCTATTAACCTATTTATTCCATTCTGTTATAAAATTCTGCCTAATGTATCATATAGAATAGATACAAAGAAGATCCATAGATGTTAAATACATAATAATATATCCTAGTAAGAAACGTAACCACTATTTTCACACATCACTCCAAACAATCAATAGATTTAAATACAAAACATACCTATCAAAACAATCCATTTATAGCCACCCAGCCTTTTATTGCAATCGTTTAATTAGATTAGTATCATCTGCTTATCTGTAAAGAACCTCCACACACCTAATTACCAACTAATTGCCATTCAGAGAGTTTTTGTTCTCTGCGACGTTGAGCTTGAGCGCATTATTGAAACGACCCTTCGGTTGTAAATAAGTTCCACACACATCAATAGCGTAATAGCTATAGAGCACGGTCAGAGTTTCGAATTTGCATTCTATTATGTAAAGGTGTTGTTTATGTTAATACGTAATAACGCTATTTTTCAAATAAAGGAGTGAAATTAACGTTTGAGAAACGATTGCAATGGATGATAGTTAAAAATTAGCGTGTTTTGTTGGTCCTCTATAATAACGTCGCGCTTACCCACATGGACACTTCTAGAAATGTTTTTATTGTATATAAATACTGTAATTCTTATATTATGACGTAAAAATCCGACAAACCAATAAATTACCGAATAAAATTAGGATTTGACCAAAAATAAAGGGTACGTGTCCATCAGGCTTTTGCAAATTTTGCAGCATCGCCGAAGAAGTGGTTTTCTGCTGCTTTTCAGTCCAATTCAGTTTTCATCCTAATAGCAAAGAGCAATGCCTAAGTTATTATCAATTACTGTGACTCAGCCGTTCTCCGGCCCGTCCACAATTCAAAACCATGCATAAAACATAGTCCTTTCTCTGTCTATTCCGGCATTCGGATCGATCCTTGAACGGGCCGGGGTCTGGTTAGGTTGGGTCGTTCGTTCTCCCTACTCTAATAAGTTTCTTATACAGTTGTCTCGCTCGGCGCTATACGTTGGCCATTGTTTTGTCCTTGTTGGCTGACGTCATTATCCCACAGCACACTGCTCGGCTACACTGTGCTGCTTTCACGGAAAGCTACAACACAAGCGACCCTCCAGTCTATTTCTCTCTACAGTGGCCCAGTCAAGTATTAACGTCGAGTGTCTGACAAACAAAGCCGAGCAGGTCAACTGCTTCGGTGGCCTGCTTCGCTAGTTACATATAACCATGGAATGGATAATTTCGAAACTTCTACTCTGTATTTCAAGCATAATAATGGAAATAAGATAATCAAAATTTGCCCGTATTAAAGCAAAGTCAGACTAAATGTCACTTGACATGTTTATGTCCACTAATATTTTATTAGGACTTCTTAATTTTTGCTATTATTCGATAAACCGCAGAATTTCATGTAATTAAAAGTTGAAAACAGGAAGTGATGCGTGTCATGCCGTTGGTCAGCGCAAGAATCGAGTGTGTACCGCCACTCGCTTCCTGTATTTTATGACTGTGGCGGCATCGCAAGGCCTTTTTTTGAAATTCGAGAATCGAGAACTTTACCAACGGCATCTGCCTCACAAAGAATCTGATATTGTTTGATAGTTATTGATCTAAACTTTAAATCTATACCTAAATTATGGCGTACTTGCATTTGATACCGAGTAGTCGTGATTTCATTGATTAATTGATTGCCAAGATAGGTAGGTAGGTACGTATATTATTTGCGTTTCTAATGCATGTTAAATTTTAAGTGTCTCTTTGGTTCTTAGTTCTTCTGTTTGTTACAAACGGGTAGTTATGATTCAAGATGTCAGGTGATGAAAATATGACCATGGAAATCATACCTTTAACAATGGTAAGTTAATTATGTTTAAGATAGTGTGGCGAAATGACAGCAGGGTTTCGAGCACTTTGATGCCGGAAAAGTAGCAGTTTTTATGTAAAAAGTGCAGTAGAAGGTTCATAATGTTAAAAAAATATGGAAAATTTCTCAACCCATGACACAGATCAAAAAGTAATATCATTTTTTTTATCAGCTTAACATCGATATAGCTACACTGTAAGAAATTAGAAATAAAAATAAAAGTGTGAAAAACTAAGATAGCCTACGCAAATATTAATAATAATAATATTTCACCACGCATGCTCCACTGGGGCATGGCCCTCCGCTCGCTGCAGAGGTGCAGCCAGCAAAAGCTAACCCAAGGCATGCCCAAAATCAACAACAAATTTTTGCGGCTACTATTATACGCTGCTAGCTAAACTAACTCAATTAGTCAATTCATACACAATAGTCAACAAAGGATAAATAAATGAAGCAATATGGCCGAATATGACAGTACAGAATAGCACAATTTGCTCGAACGCATGCGCATTCATCTATTATGCACCAATAAGGATGAAAAACGCGTGGTCTTGATATTCCGCCATTAAAAGTAAGTTGTCTAATAAAGAACTATTCAACCAGATGGACATAAACAGGCTAGAAACTAAAATAAAAACGGATATCAAAACAGCCATGAAAAAGACATGTTCCACATCTAGAAAACCCAGACAAACAAAAATTAGTAAAGAAATGAAAAACCTTATGGATAAAAGAAGAAAAATGATTGGAGGCACCCCTGAACATAAAGAGCTAAATAAAATTATAAAGACGAAAACCAGAGATGATCTGAGACACTACAACACAGAACTAGCAAAAACAGTTATTGAAAACAATAAAAATATGAAAGTTCTCAATACATCAATTAAAAGACACCAAAGGAAACACCACAGAAGAAAAGAGTGAGCTAATAAATATTACCGAGAATTTCTACAGTACATTATATCAAGAAACGATTCCAAAAACACCAGAGGCAGACAACAGAAAAATTCTTAATGTTGGATCCGAAGTATTGCCCGACATCACCATAGAAGAAATACAATTAGCACTATCCCAAATGAAGAGCGGAAGAGCACCAGGAGATGATGGTATTACAAGTGAAATGATGAAGCTGGGCGAAACTGCAACAATTGAGTCTATCAAAATCCTCCTCAACAAATGCCTGACACAAGGTATTAATTCCAGAAACATGGCAGAACGCTTAGGTTATTCTATTAGATTAGGCAGGATGACACCAAAGTTCACTCTTGCATTGGAAGACGTTTTCAAGACACTGGAAGGGGACAAAATGGGCATAAGAATTGACGGGAAATATCTAAACCATCTGCGCTTTGCGGATGATGTTGTGCTTATTAGTCAGGATGTCGGTGAATTACAGGAAATGAAGGAAGAGCTAAAAAGGCATCAGAAAAATAGGGCTAACCATGAACCTAAGTAAAACAAAAATCATGACTGCAGTTGATAAAATTGTTATGCGCCTCGGCAATCAGGTCATAGAAAAAGTGGAAGATTACGTCTTCCTGGGACATATTGTTAAATTGGGTAAGGAAAATCAAACCGTCGAAATTACCAGACGAGTCCGACAAACACGGGCAGCTACAGGTAAACTGTCATATATACTAAAAAATATCCCAATTAACTTGAAAAGAAAAGTGTTCAATACCTGTATACTCCCCGTTATGACTTACGGAATGGAAACAACTATGCTTACTATCAAATCAGTTAATAGACTTAGAACAACGCAAAGGGCCATTGAATGCATGATGTTAGGACTGAGTCTTAGGGACCATATTACAAACACAGAAATTAGACAAAGAATTAAAGTCGAGAATATCATAACACGTATAGCCCAGTTAAAATGGAGCTGGATTGGACATGTCGCCCGTCAGAATGAATCAAGGTGAACAAAACGCATAATACAATGGAGACCACGACTGCACAGAAGAAGTGTTGGTAGACCGCAAAAACATTGGCTAGATGATGTCAAAGAGAGGGTTGGTAGAGCTTGGCACCAGATAGCACAAGACAAAGAAGCATGGAAACTGGCAGGGGAGGCCTATGTTCACGAGTGGACTGCGAATGGCTGTTGAAAGAAGAACAAGAAGAAAAGTAGTACCTACTTTGTATGATTATACTAACTAAACAAAATTCATAATCCACTATTTTTTTTTTCACAAAATAACTTCCTTTTTCGACAAATATTGATTTTATATTAAAGTATTTGCGGCGCTAAAGTGCTTGGCTTGCGGGCTAGCCATAGCAAAGTACCTAAATTTACTTACCTTTCGAGTGTTACCTCTGGCAGTCGAAACTTGCCGCAATACATAAAAACGTTTTGTAGGGGAATTTTCAAACTATTATTACCTTTTAATAGTGCAAAACTTGGTATAGGTAAATGAGATGTAGCGTCCTAATAATACGTGAATTAAATTAAAATATATATGAAGAGATAGGTATTTATCTGAAAGGATCGTCCCCTTGCGATTACGTTTGTCGTCTATAGCTACACCTCTTAGGTCATTTTATTTTAATTTTTTTTTATGGCATTGCCACACACTAAAGGGAGATCCTATGGCACTCGACGAGCGGTATGTGTGGGAAGATGTTGATTGACACGGTTCTTAAGGTTGTAATGCAAAAAAGAGAGAAACAAACACGTTGAAATCGTTGCGGATAGAGACAACATTTTAAAGGTAACAGAAACTTTCTATAGTGACTTGTATGATACGAAAGTTAAAAACCCTTTGAACACCGACGCCGAAAATGAATGCAGTAGATCTAGAATAATCAACGTTGGATCGGAAGATATCCCAGAAATTGAAGAAGAAGAAGAAATTCAAAAAGCATTGAATCAAGTAAAGAACGGCAAAGCCGCGGGAGACGACGCGATACTCCCAGAAATGTTGAAAGAAGGCGGCCCGGCACTACTAACACACCTGAAAATACTGTTTAACAAGTGTCTCACTGAAGAAGCAATACCGGCAGATTGGGAAATAGCGATAGTCGTTATAATATACAAAAAAGGAGACCCAACAAATTTAGAAAACTACCGACCTATAAGCCTCCTATCCCAAATCTACAAACTCTTCATCAGAATCGTAACAAACCGCTTGGAAAATAAATTCGAACTCTACCAGCCAAAAGAAAAAGCTGGTTTTAGGAAGAACTACAGCACGATCGAACATAATAATACACACCATGAGAATACTAACAGAGAAAGTCACAGAATAGTACATCCCACTAGGGACGGCATTTATTGATTTCAGGAAGGCCTTCGATACGGTCGAATTCTGGGCAGTAATACAGTCACTAAGGAAAGCAAGAATCGACCAGCGATATATCAACATCCTGCAGAAAATTAGCGAACAATCAAAAATGATAATCAGACTGCACAACGATACAAACGAAATCAAAATCAAAAGAGGTCTAAGGCAAGGCGACATAATATCGCCTAAATTATTCACTCTTGTCATAGAAGACGTGTTTAAGAATCTTAAATGGAAAAATGTAGGTCTGAATATAGCAGGATAGGAACTAACGAACTTGCGATACGCTGATGATATAGTTGTATTTGCCCAGAGCGAAGCGGAATTGAGAGGTATGCTCCAAGAATTAAACCAAAAGGCAAAGGAAATTGGGCTAGAAATGAACATTACAAAAACAAAATTCATGATTAACAGAAATACCGACACCACTGCAATCATAATCGAGGGACAGCACGTAGAAAAAGTTAATACTTATATATACTTGGGTCAAGAAACAGCCTTAGAATTGAAATAAACAGAAGAATACGACAGAGTTGGGCGGCATACGGCAAACTAAAGTATGTCTTGAAAACCAACATGCCTATAAAACTCAAAACAAAGATCTACGACGAGTGTATCCTGCCAGTTACAACCTATGGCAGTGAAACTTGGGTCTTGACACAAAGGATTATGAACAAGGTAAAAGTTCATCAGAGGGCTATGGAAAGAAGAATAATTGGAATAACACTCAAATACCGCAAACCCAACGAATGGATAAGAAGCGTATCGAAAGTCCAGGGCATAGCTGAAAGAACATGCAACCTTAAGCGGATCTGGGCAGGTCACGTTGCCAGAAATCCCACAAACTGGAGCGCCAAGATAACTAGTTGGCGACCATAGGACGACAGAAGGAGCACTGGCAGACCCCAACAAAGATGGTACGACGACATCAAACGTACAGCCGGCATCAATTGGTACCAGGTGGCACAAAATAGGGAGACCTGTAGGAGAATGAGAGAGGCCTATACCCAAAGGGTAGACAAAGGCTGAAGAAGAAGAATAAGAAAAGTAGGTTGTAATTAGGGGCAAATGTCCTGGGACCGAGTTCCACAATGATGCAGTACGCCAGACAAAGGAGTCCTTGTAAAGCGACGTTCTAGGTGTTTCCAGTTGTACGGCGAACGGGTACGCTCTACCTGTCTGACAGGCGCTGCTGGGGGCGGAATGATGCTGGTCAAATCCTGGGAACATCTACCATGAAAATATCTATAAAACAGGGAAATCTCGGCCACATGTCTGCGGTGTTCCAGGCAGCTCTCTTCTGAATGAAGTCCAGAAGCTTTAGGGTGTTCTTAGGTGCGGCACCCCAGATGTATGAGCAATACTCTAAGCACGGTCTTATTTGCGATTTGTAGAGCAAGAGTAACTGCTGCGGTGTATATAGTTTTTTGTTGTGAAATAGCGCACCAAGCTCTTCTGCGAGACTGATTTTGCGATGTTAGCAACGTGCGGTCATGCCAGGACATATTGCTGTTGACCGAGACACCAAGTAGTCCAATAATTGACGAGGATGAAGGAATGGGCGATCCTGCCATAATGGCCGTATTGGCTTTCTTGATAAACGTGGCTGCTTGGGTTTTTGCAGCATTAAATTGGACCAAATTCCTGTCGCACCAAGTTTTCTCCAGATCTTGATTAATTGTTGTAATCTGCTCCTGTCTGCGATGATAAGCCTCAGTCGCTGGTAAAGGTTTTTCTGATCTAAATTGGGATATAAGGGGTAGAAAGATAAAGATGTACCAGTTACGCATATCAAAAGGCCCTTGTACACGTTGGGCCAAGTAGTTGGGCCAATGAGTTGGTCCAAAAATAAGGACATCGATTACACATTGGCGTTGCTCAGTTTGCACTGGCCCTTTGACGAGGATGGATGTCGAAACCAGCGCAGCTGCGGCAGTGTACTTGTACAGCACTTTCAATTTATATAGAAAGGTGCACCAAACGAGAGTTATTAAAAAAAAAATGGCGCAAAAGAAGATGCTGGCAACTACCTACAAAGAGGAAAGGGGCCAACGTGTGAACGTTGTTGGCAGATTAGGCCAAGATCTTTTGATGTGTGAACGAAAAACCGACAACATTCGGCAGCCTGCCAACGCTGGCCGCCAACGACCAAGTTACGCCAAGTGGTTCTGTACACGTTGGCCCAACTCATTGGCCCAACTAGTTGGCCAAACACGTTTGGCACGTACAAGGGCCTTAACGATAGTGGCCAAATCCAAATACTAATTAATTCGTTTGGATCTAGGATAAAAACGCAAAGCGCCGACGTCGTAAGTACAGCGGTTACGCTTAAGGAATCTATGGTAGTTTAGCCTCCGATGGCCTTTTTAGCTAGCCCCTGCCCTCCCTGGCCATTATCTACATCTGTCCAGCTGTCGGAGCCTTCCTCAGCATCTATGAAGGCCAGTATTTTGTCCCCGTTAAGCTCTTGCAAGTCGCTTGCAATGTTGGCGGTGCTACAGATATTGAGCCTTATGAATAAAAATTATGCAATTGCTAAAAGCACTTGTTGATTAGAAAAAGCTTAAAAAGCAAAAGCTTTAAGAACAAGTAATTGCTTCAAGATCCTAAGAATAAAAACCTTAAGCATTTGGTAGCATTCCGGCGTATTCTAAGCAATTGCTTTGTAAACTAGATTTACGGTGTCCCCAGTCCAAACGCCTATCATTGAGGTGTACATGTATAAAGCTCAAGTTTCTAATAAAGGTAAAAGAATAATATAAAATTCTCTTTTTTGCCGGCCCAAACCACGAATTATATTGAAATTGCATAATTCGTTCTGGACATACAAATCTTCAACATTATTTACCTCTTCCGAACAATCAAATTCTTCATCTCTTAAATATTTTGCAATATTGTGGCAGGCAACACAACAGATGACAATTTTAGCAATTTTTTCCAATTTGCTATGAACCTTATACTGCAAAATAGGAAATTTACTTGTCGTTGGATTTCTCCACGGTGTCATTAGCCAGGGAGCTATGGGATAACCATCATCTCCTAATAACAAACAGTTTTCCACAGCATTTCTTAGACAATCATAAACATTGGAGTTTTTAAAAATTCGGCTGTCATGCACGGATCCTGGCCATTGACAGTCGATACTTGTAAACATATCTTGTATGTTGCAAGTTGCTTGAACGTTTAAACTGGCAAATACCTTCTTATTGACATATTCGTCACCGAATTCGTCAAACTTAGAACTTCTGATGTTGGTGCAGGCGGTGACCCCAATAGCATTTGGAAATCGATATTTTTGGGACCATAGATTTTTAGCTCAATAAGTTCGACATCAGTTTTTGGAAATTTCATCCATATTTTTGCCTTACTCACAATTTTATTCATAACGTATGTATATGTTTTGGAGACACAGACAATTTCTTCACCAACGGCATTTTGAAAACTTGGGTTCGCCACGACGCGAAGAAAAATTTTCATTTTGTCTAAAGCCGATAAAGCTCCACCACCACTTTCTTCCAGGAAATAGTTTGCAAGCCATTGCACATTTTCACGCTCAAAACCATACATTTTTTTACAATCCTCTTCTATGCATTCCTTGTGTACTTTGTAGAATTTTACTTTCCAATTCAAAAACTCTGCTATTTTAGGATGAAAGCCGGACAAATACCACAACCTAACTAATCTAAGCAAATGTAAGGATGGTTTAGTCCATGCTTGAAAATTTACTAGCAATTGCTTATATAGCAAAAGCAATTGCCACGTTTATTCATATTATATTAAGGAAATGCTTAACATTTTAAAGCAAAACCTTTTACTTTTAGCTCTTCCTTTGATTTAAAGCAATTGCTACAAGGTCAAGTAATTGCTAGACATTTTATTCATTTCAACTTAGGCGTTTGCTAGGAATTTTCAAGAAAAAGCAATTGCTAAATTTTTATTCATAAGGCTCATGTATGGAAGGACGTTTCTTCGTCCCCTTCACATCTCGGACTCTACATCTATAAGGGACAGGTGCCTATTAAACATGCACTGTCCCGTAAGGATGCCAGGTAGCTATGCGGTTTTAGCGGGTTCTTCTTTGGTCGAGTCGTCTAGGATCTTGGTAACCTGTTTCCTAGTGAAGCCTAGAATTGGTATTCCCAGCTGCCTGACCTATCAGCTTGTCCACCCGTTCATTGTCCAGAGATCCAAATCAACTCAACTTCATATTCCTCATTGCCATCCGCTTCAGGGCGACTGCACATTCCTAAACCAATGCCGAGTTAGCCTTCGGTGTGTAGCCTTTAACGCCGCTTGATTATCCTCTACCATAAGGATAGCATAAACGTACGCAACGATAAAAATAGCGTAAACGTTCGCAACCATAAGTATAGCATAAACTATTGCTTGGAAGACTGTGGGGGGTATGCTTCTGCCCCGAAATATTAGTGTCCGCCATTCTGGCTAAGTCGGTGTACCATACGTGAGTTTGCAGAGAATGCTATGACGCCTTTTAGCAATTACTCTCTTAACGTGATTCTTAGGCTAAACTTCTTAGTGATTCTTAGGCACAGTATCTCTACCACTGTTCGTTTGCCCTGCCAAGCTCCAGCATTTCTCATGGGTATAGTAGGTTGGAGGCGACGCTAGATCCAGGAGAATAGCAGAGAGTGTAATTCTCATTGTACCGGTAATTGCTAGAACCTCTGAAGTTTTGGT
This sequence comes from Pissodes strobi, assembly GCA_016904865.1. NCBI lineage: Eukaryota > Metazoa > Arthropoda > Insecta > Coleoptera > Curculionidae > Pissodes > Pissodes strobi. The sequence continues at coordinate 112,505 of MU182575.1, read as the reverse complement.
AGTATTCGATGTACTTAACGCGTCTGCGTTTGCGTAGCTGTCTTACACCTAAGAATTTGTTATTTTAAAACGCTGGTATGAAGAGCAATAAAATCCTCAACGTTGACATTTCGACCTTTGAAGTTCTATAACGCTTATAAGAGCATAACCTCAAATTTTGGCTGCTAATCTTGATCTAGAATAAAAGCTGTTTAATCTGTAATGTGGTTGTTAGGATGAATTCTTTTGAATTAGATATTTTATATTATTCTATAGCAAGTTCGTCAAATTATGGTCAAAGAAACGTCATCGACATCAAATAACAATTTTTTTATTTTTTCCACTATCTACTCATAAGCAAATATAACCAATAGCCTTCGAGGCTTTAGAGCATTTTCACTGGTTAAATTCATAGCTACGTTTGCTTAATTGTCTTCCATACTGTTTTTCTGAGTTGACAAAAGTACAACCACAAAATTAACCGATTTCGAACAATTTCGAGAATTCCTTTACTCCTAAGCCCAAAGCCGCGGTTATATTTTGGGGCCATTTGAACCCTGATAATTACTCATTTCCAACAACGCATTGTTGACGCGTTGTTGTCATTTAGCTACATCATCTTGAGGTACCTACATTGGGTTTCACTTCAAATACTAATTTGCACAAGACTTAATTTTACAAATCATTCAAAGTGCAATTGGAATTGGATCAGAAATTACATTTTTAGGTTCATAAACCTTCTTTTATGTTTTGGATCTGTTTTTGGAATGTTTTCAAATTAATATTATATTTAAATGCGAACGTCATGTCGTATAGTTGCAGTGGTTACGGTTATGAAATCCATAGTTTTAGGTCGAGAATGAGTGACGTATTCCATACATGCATACGAGGTTGCCGTAGACTTCGTATCAAACTCGTCAGTACTTTAGGGCTGTGAATGTTAAACGTGCTGGATATTTAGTTCCACGTCTGCAATACACTGTGTTCCTCTGCTTTAGCTACGCCATCTTAAGGACCTTAAGGCACATTGACTTCAATGGCTAATATGCCTTTAAATTTACCTAATTAGTAAATTGTAGCATCACAGTTTCGCTTACATTAATACTAATTCAGTGTGTAAGTCGGATTAGGTCAACCTGCTAACCAAAAGCATGCAGAATTCAAGCTTTAAGATTAATTCTCTTTGGCACTTGGCGTATGCCCCTGCAAACTTAACCTGTGAGTTTGTTTAATTTGGAGCATGGGCTCAAAGTAACCAGCAGTAACCATGGTTTGGTCGATTTTTTACATTCACAACGTTGAAAAACCGTGAAAAAAGTTCAATTTTTTTATGTGCAAACAACTGAAAAACATATTTACTTTAGGAAATATATTATTAAATGCGAATAATAGAAAATGTCAAAAATCGCATTGAAACATCAACAACAAACACAAGGAAAACTGTTTTAATTTTACAGTATTCCAGAGTGGCATTTTAATCAACACACCAAGCCCAGGTAGCCGTAAAAATTCACTATGAAAGGCACAAGGTGCTTTCAACAACGTTCCAGCCAAATCGCTGATTAAGGCACTCAAACACAAGCAAACCTAAAGTATAGGACAAGAACTGCCACCATAGGTGCGGATGCGGTTACGGCGCAGGTGGAAAGAAGCTGCCCCCAAGGAAGGGTTCTATCACCACTAATGTGGGCCATTCTGGCAAGATGGAAAATGAACGATACTTCTGCCTATGCTACGCAGACGACTTAGTCATAGTAGTCAGGGGAAGGAAGATGGGCTATGTTTCAACAAGAGCACAAAAGGCCTTGAACATAGTAAGCAAATGGTGTGAAGAGGAGGATCTGTCGGTTAATCCGCCGAAAACCACAATAGTCCCATTCACAAAGAAAAGAGCATTAAAGGAACTGAACATTCCAATGCTCAGCGGGATAATAAGTCAGTTTTCCAAGGAAGTCAAATACCTAGGTGTCACTTTTGACCAAGGTATGACTTGGGAACCGCATCTTAGCAATATCACTCAGAAAACAAGAATTGTACTGGGCAGATGTAGGTGACTTTTGGGCGAAACTGGGGGCTGAGCCCCGAATTGAATATCTGGTTGTACAAAATGGTGGTAAGGCCCATGCTATCCTATGGCTCTATAGCCTGTGGTATAAAGGCCATGCAAACAGGTGCAATCAGGCAACTAGAAGGCGGATAAAGGCTGGCATATCTGTGCGTCTCGGGGGGCAATGAAAACAACCCCAACTGCAGCACTGGAAGTCCTGCTACATCTACCTCCATTACATATCCTTATACAGGGGAACATAAGAATTGTGCAATACCGGCTCAAGCAAGGCAGCAAGTTCATTATTGAATGGAAAAGGCCCATAAGCTGGAAACTAAAAGACAGCGAGGAGATCAAGTATCTCTTCGAAATGCCATCAGACGAAACAACCCCCTGCTATGGGTTTGATAGACCCTTCTCAGTAGCAATTGTAGGCAGAGAAGAATGGGTGGGGGACCTTCTATAAAAGCGGACCAAGCATGATATACCGACGGTTCTAAGAACAGGGGTGGGAGCCGGGTCCACGGACCAAGGTCAAATATCTCCATAAACATGGGCAGTCAAGCCACAGTGTTCCAAGCAGGGTCGCGGCAGTTCAACACTGCGCCATGGAGATAGAGAAATTGAACATTAGAAAAAGGAGGGTAGTCATATACTGCCTTAAAAGCAGTTAGGGCACACAAGGTCAGATCTAGACTAGTTAAAGACCACATAAGTGCCCTTGAGGAGGTCGGTCGTAACAATAAGCTCACCATTGCGTGGGTTTCGGGACATGCCTTGATGGCCAGGCAACGAAGAAGCCGACAAACTTGCAAAACGGGGCGCAAGTAAGGTTATGCTGGGACCTGAGCCCTACTGCGGGATAGCAGGAAGAATCTTCAAAACAGCAGTTAAAAGCTGGATAGATAAACAATCTCTAAACTGGTGGTTACAAACACCGGGGCAACTATAGGTCAAACAGTTCATAAAACACGGCTCCCCAAAATTCACGGCAGATCTACTTAAGAGGAGTCGCAAGACAATAAGAATATTAGTGGGTCTACTGACGGGGCACTGTAGAATGAACAGACACATGGAAAAGGTAGGCCTGGCAGATAATAGTCGTTGCAGTTTCCGTCAGAAGGAGGAGGAAACTCCAAAACACGTATGGTGCGAGTGTGAGGCAAGCATGGTTCGGAGTGCTACCGTAAACCTGCATAGGTTGCTGTGGCAGAGGCGAGTACCAGCGCCAACTCTCTTCCATTCAATTCTATTCTAATTTCTGGTATTCTCCACATGGACCTGTTCATGCGCTAAAACTTGTATCGAAGTTATCCAGTTGACCCCCATTGACTAGTTTATCATAGTTCTCGACGCATTCATCGATTCTCCAAAGAGCCACAGAGACGAGATATCTCAACGTAACTTAGATCAGACTCAAACCAAATCTGAACGTCATAAGCACTGGTTGTAACAAAGACATATAAAATTTGTTGTCTTTGGGTTGTAAGCAGCATCATGTGGGGACCATACTATACTGAACCAATATTCCAGTATTCGAATACTGAAAGGAGAAAAATTCTTACTAGGACAAACACGAAATTGGAGTGGTCTCAGTGCCTTCGATAAAAGTATACCTATTTACATGCCTATTAAAATTTTAACGAATCATACCAAGATCGTTAATTTCCTCAAACCCACCTAGGGACAAACGTGCCAAAAATTTAAATTTCTTACTAGATTTCATCATAGCTGTTCCTTTAGAGACCCAATAGAGTACACACAGCTCTTTAAAATTAAAGAAGGAGTACCTTCTGAACTAACGAAATCGATCTATATATAATTAACACCAACAACATTTTTACCGCACTAAAGTCGGAGTTCAAATAATTAATCTACATCATCATCATCATTTAGTCCTTTTCTCTCGTCCATGAACATGGGCCTTCTCCCTACGTTTCCAGTTTGAACACCTGCCATCGTGTGTCTATTAATTTTTTTTGCATCATCAGTGTATCAAGTTTAAGGCCTTCTTGGGCTTCTTTTATTGGTTCCCGGACTCCATTCCGTCCATCTCCATTTTCTGCGGATTTCTTAATTTCTGATCTTATTTCTCAAACTTAGTCCCAGCATTCCTTCCATTTTTGTTACGTTATCTGGTTTCTAAATGAGAGATCAGTTTCTGCCCATACGTAGTACAGATACGAAACATTGATTGGTTAAAAAATTTTGTTTTCGAGGCGATGGGCGTCTACGTTGCCATCAGAGGCATTAGATTGTTCTTATGATCGAGTTATTCCATTTATACGGAATATTTGGAGACATAAATTTATTTCGAATTGATAATATCGGATAAATCTACTGTAGACAGACCAGAGTTATTATAAATAATATTAAATTTGTAATAAATGCAAATAGTAATTACTGCAAAGTCCTGTCAAAAGGCAGATCTTATAACACTACATTTTCTTATTCTCAGTTTGTTTGCCACCTGAGGTCATATAAAAACGTCATTGAGAGTAGTTTATTATTCTAGATTCTAGATGTATTCTTTATATTCTATTAAATTAACTCTTAAGCAGTGTACCTATTACTTATTAAGATCAATATTTAGTTCTACCATATCAGACGATTAAATCGTCATGTTTTTAAAACTGCATGGCTACTTACCTCTCAACTTTTGATCTTTATTAGTTTGCCAAATGATTGGAAGTTTATAAAAATATCTTCAAATTAGCAGTTAGGTATGTCAATAATCAAATCAGTTAGTTAAAATAATAAACATTTAGACAATGAAATTGTTATTTATTTATATATGTATATATAAGTATTCGCATAGCAAATACCTTACTAGGGAGAATGGTAACATCAAAGTTTTAATCAAATACTAAAATTGGAGCAAATCCTTTTGCCATAAAACGAAAACGTTATCGAAACGCTTAAGACGGTTTAAAATATATCTTATCTTATTTGTTGTTCAATATGTTAGAAATATGTGTGTATTCGTATTGATGACAACCAGCGTGAGTCACCCTGTAATTTTCAGAACTGTTTTTATCAAGCGCACGAAACTCGATTGTAATCCATAGGAACAGTGTGTATAGTGGCGTTTGCAGCATAAGCGTCAGAGGTTTAGTAAGCTGTGTACCGGGTGATTTGTCCAATGACCTAGACTGGGAACTTTTCGGTTGGAACGTTTCATATAGAGTGACTTCCCACTGACTTGACTATAATAATTATTATATGGGGATTTTGAGAGCTATATTATATATAAGCGATAAATATATAGTATATTGTTGAGGTTACTAATATAATTAAATTAACAAAAAAAAATTGATAGTAGAAGATTAGGAAAAAAATCAATGCAGTATTAACCAACGCGTAACAAATTGATAAACCAAACATTGATTATCTGACGAAAGAGGAAAGGTACTCCATTTGTGACATTTTGTCAACGTTGCGGATCATCTTGTAACTGAATATTTGTGTTTGCTGTTTTCTCCCTTAATTATCAGTGAACAATTTGGTTTTTGCATGGGCAGGAGCACTGAACTCAACCTATTATTTTATTGTCATTACATTTCTCCAAGGCCTTTGACAGGGTTTCTCACGGGGTATTGTTGAACAAGTTGATGACTTTTGGGCAGTCCATTGCTTAATTGGTTTGGGAGTTACCTTAGCGTACAAACTCAGGCGACTAAAAATAATTTCGTTTCCATTAAATCGCCGTATCATCTGGCGTTTCTCAGGGGTCCCATATCAATCTTTTTATAAACGATGTTGTTACATGCTTTGAGTCCTCTAAATTCTTCTTATTCGCTGACGATCTATAATTATTTAAAAGTATATCTTGCCCTAACGACTGTGTGGCGCGTCAGGAGGATCTGAACAGATTTTTGTGGCCTGGTGTCAAAGAAATGGGATGGAGATCAACAGATCTAAATGTCAAATTATAGGTTTCTCAAGGCTTCGCTTTCCAACAAATTTTGATTATACAATTGAAGGTGAGACTCTTCCCTTGGTTGAGCCCATCAAGGATTTAGGAGTCATTTTGGACAGAGAACTGTCTTATGTTGAATATATTTCCAACATTATAAATAAATCTCTTAGGATTTATAAAAAGGAACGCCGAAGACTGCCCTACAGTTCAATCTCTTAAAGTTCTATTTTTTATAGCAGTGGCACACACACTAAAGGGAGATCCTATGGCGCTCGACGAGCGGTGTGTGTGTGCGAAGATGTTGATTCACACGGTTCTTGAATAGCTGTAGGTTGTAATTAGGGGGAAACAGATGTCTTGGGAATGAGTTCCCCAGTGATGCAGTGCGCCAGACAAAGGTGTTCTTGTAAAACGATGTTCTAGGTGTTTCCAGTTGTACGACGAACTGGTGCGCCCTTGCCATCTATCGTGACTGTCTGACAGGCGTTGCCATGGGCGGGATGAGGCGGGCCAAATCCTAGGAACATCTGCCGTGAAAGTATCTGTAAAACAGGGCCATCTCGGCCACATGTCTGCGGTGTTCCAGACTATTTAGATTCCGGGTCACTGACGAGACACACAGCTATCTTCTGAATGGAATCCAGCAGCTTTAGGGTGTACTTTGGTGCTGCACCCCAGATGTGTGAGCAATATCCTAAGCACGGTCTTCTTTGCGTTTTGTAGAGCAAGAGCAACTGCTGCGGTGTATACAGTTTTTTGTTGCGCACCAAGCTTCTGGGAGGCCGATTTTGCCATGTTAGCAACGTGCCAGGACATATTGCTGTTGACCGAGACACCCAGTAGTCCGATTGACGAGGATGAAGGAATGGTCGATCCAGCCATAATAATGTCAGGGCCCGCTGTATCTGTCCTCTTGGTAAACGTTACTGCTTGGTTTTTTGCTGCATTGAACTGGACCAAATTTCTGTCGCCCCCCGTTTGATTAATTGCTGTAATCTGCTCCTGTCTGCGGTGATACGTCTCAGTCGCTGGTAAAAGTTTTTCTGATCTAAATTGGGAGGCAAGGGTACTGTCATCTGCAAAACTGTAAACAGGATTATTCGTTTCGGTTAGCAGGTCATTAATATAGATGAGGAACAGAGTTGGTGAAAGTATTGCGCCCTGAGGCACGCCCGCGTTGATTGTGAATGTGTTTGAGATGTGTCCATCAACTGCAACGTGCAGAGATCGGTTCTTAAGGAAACTGGCAAGCCAGTTGCAGAGAAAGGCTGGCAGTCCGAAGGGCGGTAGTTTGTTGAGCAATCCGACATGCCAAACTCTGTCGAATGTTCGAAATATCCAACGCAATCGCTCGAGACTCTCCGTAGTTCTCAATTGCCCTACTCCATATATGAGTGAAATAGGCCAATATATCTCCTGTCAATCTCTTTGCGAAAGCCGTATTGATTATCTATTATTAATCTGTTGTTCTCGAGGTACTTGAGTAGTTGCTGATTGACTACACGTTCCATGACTTTGGAGATTATTGGAAGCAAGGCAATTGGACGATACTTTGAGGGCGTGGTTTTCTTGCCTTTTTTGGAACAGGTTGCACTCGGGCGACTTTCCAAGAAGATCTATACTGTGGTAAGGTCACTTAGAGTTCGTTTCTTCTGTATGGAACCTCCCTTGTGCTAACCATATTAGTAGGATCGAACGCGTTCAGAGAAAATTTCTTCATTTTATAAATTATAAGTCCGGTGATTTGCACTACTAGGCCCTTTGTCATGAGCTCACCCTTTCATCACTCATTTAGCGTAGAGCCAATGATGATCTCCAACTCTTCTTTGAATTATTGAATTTATTAGTTGATTGTTCCTACTTGCTGGCTGAAACTGATGGCTTACATGTTCCTCTTAGAAGTACTCGCATTCGTAATACATTTGATGTACCCTTCCACCGTACAAATTATAGTGTACAAGCGTTTATTCCTCCAGCCTTACTAATGATGCTATGAATTTCGATTTCTTTTGTACTCAGAAGCTTTTTCTGAGACAGTTGCAAAAAATGCAAATACATGAGATTATGGGTCCTTAGCAATTTGTAAACCTATTATTATTGTTTGTATTCTCTAGGGTTGTTTTAGTTTTTAGTTTAAGTTTTAAGTTTATTATTTTGTTGTTAGTATTAAGTGTATTGTACTAGTTTTTTCATCATGTAAATGACATTGCCGTCAATAAATAAACGCTTGTAAAGAAAAATTATATAATGTGGCGATAATGAATCATATATGATATTAGAAGGAATTAAATTTCTTCAAAGATGTTGTATTGAAGACATAATCCTAAACATGATGCCAAAAAAACGCGTGGATTTGATATCATATAATAAATAGATACACGTTTAAAATGGAAATAGTTCATATACATCTGCAAAAGATGACATGCAACTCAGAATATTTATTCGAATATAAAGTACTGAACGAAACTAAGCCGTCACGCGTCAGGCTCGGCTATGTAACGCTCATTCGGCTCGAGTAGACTTCAGCCAAGCCAAGTCAGCGGAGTGTGAAAGAAGTAGCCAATGCGCCGCTGCTATACTCGCTCAGCACAACAAAATAAGTAAAAGTAATATTATACGACTATTTTTCAAAATATAGGCAGCATATAGATATTTCTAATGTATAAATGCACACGGGCGCAGCAATGTCGATAGCCAAGGGATTTATTTTTAACGAGTAGGTTTGCGTATATGCGTCCGGTGTCGTCACATAATTAAACGCGGGAAATTCCGCTGTGGATATATTATTTAAAGTGTATAAATAACACACACAATATTCACGGCTTGTATTATTCTTTATTGTAATAATGAAATATTAAAAATTCTACAATTTCCTAGTTTCGAACGAATTTGTGGCTGTAAAATAGGAAAATTTGAAAATAAAATTGAAATAGTCGTGCGCTTCGATCGATTGAACGTATTTTTAGAATTTTACGTAGCGGTTCTGTAACAGGATAGAGAGAGAACGCGAATGCGATAGACATACTTCGGTGAACATAAACTTGTTTGTAGTATTTTTTCGAAAAATCCTCGACGTAGTTATGCTATAATTAATATTATAAAGATGTGGAATAAAAGTTGGTTCCCTTTTATAGGAAGATTCCATTAATTTGAAGACAAAAGTATGGTTTTAAACCTGGAATTGGTGCATTTGTTTTGAAACCTCAGATATACGAACAGCAGAAGGAGCGTCGGTCCCAGATATCTAGTTGGTTTACAAGGTTGCCACAGCTACCTCCATCAGGGTAGATCAACCCCGCAAACTCATGAAATCGCTCTCTTCCTCCTCTCTCACATATCTACGCCCTTTTTAGATGTTGAGCGGTCCGACAGCCGAAACCTGGAAGTAAATTTCAATTATCTTGGTAATCTACATGGTATGGTATGGTAGGTAGAGGGGTCGCTCGGCAAGATTTGCCCTACATCACGTCGCGTCGACCACAATTGATCTTTTACACGAAAATTTCTATCTCCTTCGAGAATCTCAGAATATTTCGAGGGTTGAGCTTTTATAGATCCCCCGGTGCCACAAGGGCATTTTCGAGATGCCTCAATCTTTGGCGAGCCTGACATTCGCAGAGTAAGTGCTCAGACGTTTCAGCCATAGTTTGGCAGTATCTGCATTGTTCGTCAGTGGTTTTCCCCATTTTCTTGAGGTGGTACCTCCAGGGGCCATGTCCAGTGAGAAGGTCTACAACCAGTTTTATCTCATTGTTTCTGTAGCTTGAGAAGCTTTTTTGTGTAGTTAGGCGAGTGAGAGATGAGTCTCTTGGCCTGTCTCTGCCCAGGTGCATTGGCCCAATGTGTCACCGTCTTTTTTTCCCAATTTCTAAGTTCATTCATTACGTGTCCTCTAGTGATGCCATAGAATTGTTCAAGCCCGCAAAAGGGAGTCTGTGCACCATTTCGTACGAATCGTACGAGCTGGTCAGCGGCTTCGTTTCCTTCAACACTCTCGTACCCTGATACCCACATTAAGGTGAGTCTGTTTCTGTTTGCCAGTTGACACCTAGGTCCGTAAACTCCGGATCCCACGCCTTCTTTCTTTTTTGATCCATCTGTGTACCAGACAAGTGATCCCCTCTCTAGTTGTTTTGGTATTTCCCCTGTAGTATTGCGGTCTTCAATTACCACTTCAAAGGAGCGATCAAAATGGAGTTTTGTTTCCATTGTATCGGTTGGTTTGGTCATCGCCTCTATCTGGATGTCCTTCAGAATTTTAAGGTGACCAGTCAGGTTTCCTGACTTCAGTTTTTGTGTCTAAGTGACTCTATACGCACTTATCCAGGCCTCCTTTGCTATGCATATGTGCAGCGGAGGGAGGTCAAGTAGGGTTGCCCGGGCCCCCTCAGGGCCGTAGATAAGGGGGGGATGAACCCTCCCCTCCCCACGGCTCCAAAAAATGTTTGCCTCCGACGGCTCTGCGGTACTTTTAACTTAATTCGCTACAAGTTTTCTTCCTACCTAACCAGGAGAACGCCTAGCTACCGCCCTGCCAGAGCTGTTGTAGGGTACGTTTTCATTGCCCCTGTTATACCCAGATATGCGAGCCTTTGTACTCTTGTCAGCTTTCGCTGTGTTGTTATTTCCTTTGTTTTTACTCAGGCGTAGGTTGTAATAGGCTTAATAACAGTGTTATAGGACCACCAGATGATGAGGGTTTTAGCCTCCATGTTTTACCAAAGAGCCGTCGACAGGCCCAAAGCGCTGCGATAGTTCTTTCCAGGTGTGGTTCCAGGTTAGTTTCTGGTCAAGAACGATGCCAAGATACTTAACCTCTTTTAAATGCGCTACCGTTGTCCCTCCCAAAGTGGGTGCTTTAAGGTTCAGCTTCCTTCTGTTTGTGAATGGGATCACTGTTTGGATTGACATTTAGTCTTTTCTGTGTACACCATGTGCTGACAAAGTTGAGTGCACTTTGCATACGTTCTGAGAGAACGTTGCCATGCTTGCCTCTTAATATCTAATCTACATAGTTTTTATTTTAATTTGAAAATTTTAAACACAATTGACTGAAGGTAATTACAAATAGGAAAACTTATTTTCCAATTTTTTAAATTTTTGATACTTTTTATTTTGCGAGCTCAAATATTAGCCACTCTTTCTACAGCATCATAAGAATTAGAAATCGAAAGTAATGTGTTACATTAATCAGTTAACATTCAAATGTTAGTTGCTATACCCAACAGCTATGAAGTGAATCTACGCCGATTTTGTCTTTAGTTTGGGTTCCTAGCTCACAAATATGCACTTTTTCATCGCGGTACACAGACAGCTCTATACACTATACAGTATGTTTTGTAACCAAATATACTGCCTCTGGGTGGTGGGGGGATGGGGGGTATGTTTTGGTTCTAAGATCCCCAACGCCAATCCTCTCATTATGTTATCACTGACTCGTAAGAGTTGAATTCTTCAGCATTGTTTCGACAACGGGAATACCTGCGAACCAAATTGAAGTGTGGAACTGCCAAAGATACCCCCTTTGGTAGTTCCAGACTTCACAATGCCAAAATTACGTGTTAAAGGTAATTATTAGCAAAAACCATAAATTTACCCCTTTTTTTCAAAACTAGACAAAAAGACGACATGGCAAACGTATTGATATTAACAGGCGTACTTTTAATGAAATATTAAAAAGTTACGTAAAAAAATGCCGTAATTGACAAAACGACAAATCCTTAAAAAAAAACACGTTTATTTTTTAAAACCTAACATAGACTATATTTTTTATTACTGGAGATCGAGTTTTACTTTCAAAAGTAAAGTTCTAGAGTGTAGTCGAAGTAAGAAAATTTTACGAAAAAAATAAGTCCAGCGTTTTGCCAGTTTGGATAGTATGGTCAAAAATAACATTTTTTAAATCGTCCACCTTGTATTTTTTTTTGGCAAATGAGAGCGTTTCGTTGCAGTCAAAAGTTAAAGAATGAAAAATTTTGATATTGGAAGCCGTTTACCAACTGTTAGTGCTTACAAGTTAACACGCAGTAGTTTATTGTTTTACTACTCTTGGTGGAAATTCACTTTTGGCCTGGTAAACCATGCAACTATTGGTATTATTAATTTACTATTATAAAGAATAGGAGAGAATGTGAAATTTATTAACGAAGTAAGAAGATGGCATAAAAAGTAAATCAAATTTAATTTTTACATCAAATGTTCAAACTGGTGTCCTCATTATAACCGACAGCAGTGGGTACGTTTTTAAATCCGGGACCAAACATTAACTTTGGGATTACTTTGAGTTCTTCGGTCTTCGGCCCAGCAAGGATTGGTATCAGACCAATATCTGTAATTCTGATTATTCACGGCTAAATAAAAAGTCGCTTCATCACTAAAAAATTATTTGTTCAACTCAGATTGTTACCGCTTTCTTCGTAAAATCCAGTCGCAAAATTCCATTCCTCTGTCGCAGTTTTCATCGTGCAGTTCCTGGACACATCATTTTGTAGGGATGAAATTTGTGGCTGTGCAATGTCGTACAGACTTTAGTTTGAGTTAACAACCCACTTCTTGCGTAATTTTATTTGTCGACATGCGGCTTTTTCGAATTCTCCAAAAAATATGTTCCATAATATCATAATTTTTACCCCTTCTCCGTATCCTTGCGCGTACACTTTCTGTAGCTTTTAATTTTCGTAAGTTGAATCTCAAAAATTCCCAATATGGACGAGATTTATCCCAATGCATGAAATGAAATTCAGTTCAAGCTGCTGACAAACTCAAGCCACTAATATGTCGGAAAATTAATTCAAACCGCTCTTGTGTAATTATTCGTATCGAATAACTTGCAGTAAAAGGAAAAAATCGAGGAAAAAACAGTACTTGATAAATTTAATAAACGTTTGATATTTGTATGCTGACAATTCCTGAGTGCCGCCAGGTCAAAATGTAGGTACGAGGGAAGAGCTCGCCGCAGGTGCCGGCGGAGGCTAATTCGCCGAAGGCGCAAAATGCTGGGGATGCCACGCCTAAGTGTTACCCAAAAGTCGTTAGAATCGTTAAAAAAAGTACGCCTTCCACGAGCGGACGAAGCGGATTTTACCAAGCGTTATTGACAAATTTCCCAAGTCAAACGTAAAAAAATAGAGCTGGGCAACAAGCATCAAAACAAGCTGCTATGAGGAAATAATCATGCAGGCATATAGCGAATCTACAAATACTAAAACTACTGCCAAGAACTCGTTGGACACTTTACCAAGGGAGCTGAAGGAACATATAAGAGAAAATAGAAGGTTAAGGAGAGCCTACGGTAGATCGAGAGCAATGTCAGTGAAGATTGAACTAAACAGGCATAGTCAACGTCTAAGAAACATGCTCAAGAGATACCATCAGCAGGAGTGGACTGATAAAGTGAAACAACTAAACACTCAGGATAATTCTGCATGGCAACTGCAGAACCAAGAACATATGTTCCTCCACTTCACGGACGTGATGGGGTAACCTATAGCGATGAGGAAAACGCAGAAGCACTTGCCAACAGCCTGAAGGAAATAGTGACGCAGCAGATCGACCCACAGGAAGACGATGGCCACTTAGAATTGGTAGAAAACATTGTTAACCAGCTACTGGCGTAAGATCTAATGCCAGTAAATAACGACCCAATCTCACCTGGTGAAATAAAAAACATCAAAAAAAGACAAACTACCAAAAAAGCTGCTGGCATGGACAAGATCATCAACAAAATGTTGAAAGATCTATCAAGGAAAGCATATGCTGGAGTGGCAAACATAGCAAATGCTATCATCAAATTCGAGCATTTCCCCAGTGCGTGGAACAGACCATTTATGTAACTATGCTGGAAAACCCAGGAAATAGTAAGACGTTCCCTCAGAATTATCGGCCAATAAGCCTACAATCACTTGGGAAGGTTGTAGAGAGAACAATAAAGAAAATACTCATGAGCCAAACTGAGAACTTGGAAGTAATTCCGAGCTTTCAGTTTGGTTTTAGAAATGGACACTCCACAGAGCAGCAGCTCCTGATGACAGTAGAACATGTGACCGCAGGATTTAATAATAAGGAAATTACGGGAGCAACCTTACTGGAATACGAAAGGGCCTTTGATAAGATGTGGCATTATGGACTGGTATACAAAACGATACTGAGAGGATACAATCGAAAATATTGCAGATTAATATATAACTATCTAAGCAATAGAACGTTTATGGTAAACATCAACAACAAAATATCACTGCCAAAGAATGTAGAAACAGGGGTACCGCAAGGACCAGTCCTGGGACCTCTGCTATACAATATACAGGGTGTCCATTTAGTGAGTAAGCGGGCAATATCTCGTTCATCAGCAAGAACAAGAAAAAATTATCAATACAAGACTTGTATAGAACCTTAAGGTCCACACTTTAAAATCATTTTCGAATATACAGAGTGCTCCAAGAAGTCGTGGCGAATCAAACTTATGTTTTCTTAAATACTATACCCTGTATATTTTTTCATTTTTGAATTCTATGATTGAATCCAAATATTTTTGACATAACATGACATATCTCTAAAGTCAACTATTTTCGAGATATTGACGTTCAAAAATTGACAATTTTCACCCTTTCGAATACTGGGGAATCTAAACGGTTAAAGATAGAGCAACTTTTAAGCAATAATAATTCGTAAACGTCTCCCAAAATAAAAGTTATTCATGCTTTCACTTTTGACTGCAATGAAACGCTCTATCAGATTTTGCAAAAAATTTCGGGTCGCCATTTAAAAAAAGATGATTTTTAAAGAAACTACCCAAACTGAGAACCTTGCAGTCATTTTTTTCATAAAATTTCTTAGCTGGATTTGAAGGGAAAACTCAATTTAATGAATACAAACAAATTTAGCGAAATAATAATAAGTTATGTCAAAAAGAATAACAAAAAATCTAGAAATGGCGTAAGTGCCGTATTTAAAAAAACATATTTTATATACTCTGTTATAATATGTAATAACCTGAATGTTATACAATTGGGAGAATATTTTAAAAATTAGGATAAACCTCGGGAATGCAAATTTCTGCAATAAATTCCTGTAAAAAAAGTTATTCCAAAAGTATAGCCAGTCATGGATTGGAGATACTTCCTGTTATTTATCTTATAATCTAAATTCATGGTTGTCACGAGAGAGATAGATGCATTTAGAAACGCCAGCTTAACGTATAATGGAAAACTTTTAGAACGAGTGGAAAAATTTAAGTACCTAGGAACATGGCTTTATGAGGAATGGTCATCAGACAAGGAAATTGAATGCAGAATCGAGCATGCCCGAGGCGCATTCCTAAAATTTAAAAAAGTGTTCACTTGTAGCGACTTTGACCTTGGTCTTCGATTGAGATTTGTGTGGTGCTACGTTTGGTCGGTGCTTCTGTATGGAGTGGAAGGCTGGACTCTAAAAGTAAGAGCTAAAAACATTGGAAGCATTAAATGTGGATATACCGCAGAATTCTTAAATAACCATGGACAGCCAGAATATGAAACGAAGACGTACTCAGGCGTATTAACAAAGATCGCGAACTCTTCAATATTATTAAAAAAAGAAAGACTGCATACCTGGGTCACATAATGCGCAACCATAAATATCAATTTCTGCAACTGATTATCGAGGACAAGATCGAGGGTAGAAGAGGACTAGGACGAAAGAGGATGTCATGGCTAAGGAACGTGAGACAGTGGACTGGCACAGATGGCATTCAAATATTGATCCACACGGCCAGAGATAGGAAGCCATGGAAAGTGTGGTCGCAAACATCCATTAATGGATTAGCAGAGAAAGTAGAAGAAGAATCATGTAGCATCTATGAACTTCCACATTTTTTTCACTAACTAGTTGCGACATAATACTGCGAATAGAAGATCTAAACAACCTTAATGTATGGCACATATTCCCTTTTTGAATACAAACACAAAGGCAAATACTACTTTTCTGGCGAAAAATTCCGTTTGGCCAAAAATGGCTCTTGTTCCCTTTAGCACTTCGACGCTTCAATTGTCTGATGTGGCATTTTTTCCTGAATTACTCAACAGAAATCTATATAATATCATTTGCACTATTACTTGTTTATGGGTTGGTCGGGAGCAGTGATGGGCGGTAGGTAAATACCCAACTGGTAGGTAAATCAAATTTGGGTTATACCTGGTATATACCAACCATCGTTGGTCGATGTACCAACTAAATGTCGGGTATATATAAATTTGGGTATAGACCCATAAAAAATTGCAATATACCCGGTATTTACCCATTGGGTATATATCGAGTACAAACCTTGGGTATTTCCCAGATTTCAATATACCAGGTATTTGCCCATCAGTGGTCGGAAGGATATATTATCGAAAATTGCAGCTCTCTGAAATTTGTATAGCATTTTTTTAGCAGATTCCCATTTGAGATGCTATTTTTTTCAGTATCTCACCTACGCTTGCCAGATATAAATTTTGAAAAAGGGGAATTTTCGAAATTTCGGTTTTCGCCGAACAAAAAATGTAAAATCCCAACCGCGCCCAAATTTGATCTAAAATTTTGTTAAACTGAGTACCTACTGAGAGATTTTTTTTACATTAAATTTTAGGTATGTTTTTTAAATTTATGTTTGTGTTCATGCGATAGGTGATGTCAATTAGGTTTTAAATCGAATATGGTAATAAAACACAATAATTTTTGCAGCTCGAACTTCACTTGTACGCTTCGCCGTCGGACGTCACACTCGCAGGCAGCGCACGCCATAATTTACCAATCTCGTAAATTTTTACTATACAATGAGAGTAGCGTTCTCATTATTCTAGTCAAATTTACCTATTCCGTAAATTTTACCATTCAAATTTACCTATTTCGTAAAAACGTCGCAATTTTTCTGGATTTTCTGCAAGCTCGATTTACACAGAAGCGGAGTGCTGACTCGTGCCGGTGGGCCGGTGCCAGTTAAAAATTAATTTTTGTGTAACTCATGAAATGGGGTATTTTTGATGCCCCTTCTGATTTTTTAGAAAAATGGTATTTTTAAAATTCTATATAGAAAAAGGGGTATTTTACCCCAAAAAGGAGTACGTCTGGTAAGCCTAATTTCACCGCTAAAGGAAAAAGGTCCGTGATATCTTACGCTATACTAAGATTTAAAATTCGTGCGCGTTTGTTTAAAAGTTATAAATAAAATTGGAAAGCTATCCACTTTTCCAAACTTATAGCAGTCGAAGTAGTTAGGGATGCGGCAGGCATATCGATATCGCACCTCGAATAATGAAGTAACTAATACTATCGCATCCGCTCTCGATTTTCCTGTGGGCAGTCTTTATCCAGATTCTAGAAAACAGTCTTGCTCTATTAATTATATGGCAAACATATGAATATGTTTCATATCCCATACCAGCCCGATGTGGATAATGGCACAGTATTTCATTAATTATACCATGGTAATGGTAACAAAATGTAATTAAAAGTAATTTTAGCCTTATCGGGCTCTACTCCCGAACTCATAGAAAAACTTCTTTTAGAATTTATTTTTAAACGGTACTTACTTTCACAACGTTGGAAGCTCACTAACCATCCTTCTGATAGATTCATAAGCAATTGTGGACATAGTGACCGGCCCGCGAGCTTTAATTATATGTTGTTAATAAAAGCTACTTTGTCAGCAGGCTACGTATTGGTGATGTTTTATTAATATAATAGAACCGGCCAACTTGGAAGGTTCTTACTCTAGGATTCCTGACAATATTTATTTCAGTAAACAAAATTAGTGCTAACGTAAATGTGAATTAAGAAGAATTTTAGCCAGGACCATCAGGTGGGTCCTGGTTGGTGGACAGGCACGTTAACTATTAGATTATTATTCCGTATATTTTTAGGTATTAAATACGATACTCTTACTTAGGTGACATTACTGGAAATGTATATAGAGAAAAGTGCCAGATCACAGACTACAGACAAAATTTACACTCATTGAACAATATGTTTTCTAATATGGACTTGGGGGTCACACTGGACCGTAAACTTACCTGGAACAAGCATCTAGAGAACACCATCTCTAAAGCCACAGCCACAACCTCGACATGCCGCAAACTAGTTGGCAAGACATGGGGCCTAAAACCAAAATCGGTATATTGGATCTACCAAGACCAAGCAATAATAAAGCCCACGGTCACCTATGCCTCGCTGGTATGTTGACCAAAAACCCAGCAGGTCACTCGGACCAAACTTAATAAATGCAAAGGCTGATATGCCTGGGAATAGCAGTGGCAATGTCAACATGTCCTACCGCAGCCGTAGAGGTAATGCTGAACATGCCTCCTCTTCATCTCAGTGTGAAGAGAGAGGCGATTATCAGTGCTCACAGGCTATTCCAAATAGGCAAATTCAAGTCTGGAGATTTGACTGGTCACCTGCGCATCTTTGAAGAAATAAAACTGAAAAAAGCCAAGAAACCAAGCGACCAAATGACGGTCATGTTGGACCTAGATGTCCCATTTACAGTGGCTATTGATGACCGCCAATCATGGGAGAGTAAAAAATTACCTCAGGCTGTCGGCCTGCATCGCTGTGGTACACAAATGGTTCAAAACTAGCGAAAGGAGCAGGATTGGGCATTTCAGGTCCAAACTGTAAGCTTTCCAAACCGCTAGGCATATATATGACCATCTTCCAAGCGGAAGTGCTTGACATAAATATATGTCCAGACGAATGCCTCACACAAGGACTTCACAGAAAGCACATCTACATATTCTCAGACAGCCAGGCGGCTCTAAAAGCGTTCAAGTGCGTGTCAAAGCTAGTCTGAGAATGTAAGCAACGAAAAAGCAGACTGCCTTGCGAAAGAAGGGGCTAAAACACCATATTATGGTCCAGAGCCCTACTGTGGCCTTATGAAGAGCCACATCACGGAAGAATCTAAACAAATGGAAAAAATACCAACTGTCATCTTACTGGAGAAATACTTCAAGACTAAGATAGGCGAAAAGGTTTATCACCATCTCTGCGAAATGAGCAGAACAGCTCTTAGACATGAACAGAGCAGATATTAGGTACTGTCGCCGGACTGCTCATTGAACACTGCCCGGTAAAATACCACCTAAAGGCAATAGACAAAGCAGAAGGCGACCAATGCAGATTTTGCAATAATACAACTGAAATCGCAGAACATCTACTCTGCCAATGTCCAACCCAACTCTGCAAAGGGCTCAAGTATACCTTGAATGGGTACAGCTATCATCTCAAGAAGCGAGTCACCTACCTCCAAAGAAAATAGCTTCGTTTGGAAGAAGCCTACGTCTCTTGGACACAAAATAAGTTGTAGAATCATGCACAAAATATCTGTAAAGGTAGCAGTGCCGAGCAGTTGCCGAAACGACTCCCTAGCAATCTACAAACTACAATATGAAATTCAACCATTTAGTGCCGTCGGAGGCCGTTTCAACCAAACACTTTCTTATTCAGTTTTTCAATATTGCGTTGCGAATTACTTCATCAATTTCTGTTAGTTTTACGTAGTTCAAGGACTTCATGAATTGAACACAAATGCCAATGAACAACTTACCATATTATTATTTTATAAATTAATTCGCAGGACTGAAAATTTTATGGCTGAAAAGAAAAGAGAGGTTTAATAATCAGTCTATTTTGTGTGGTAATATTATCAAAGTAAATAAGGAGCTGCGGCAATTGCTCTAATTATTCCTGCATGCAGTTTTTTTATTGAGTCTGAAGGATATCAAAGAAGATTGTAGGTTAGGTCTTAGCTGGAAAACAAAAAAGCTGCTGAACTAAAATTTGATGATAAAAAGTTTCAAGACGATCCTGAACAATGTAAAAGGATTTTAGGAATGCCAGACCAAAATTATGAATATGCATTGGATGATTAGAGCAAGTTCTAAATCGTGAATACATTCATGAAGTACTTCACCAAATTTTTTCATTTCAAATCAGTATGAAGTCGACGATATTCATCTTAAGTCTTTGTTTTTTATCTATATCTATATATTTATTTGTTTACATATTGTTATAGTATACCTAGTACAACGTTCTTTTGTTTCAATTTCAGTTGAAATAATTTAAATTATTTTTGCCTTTTTGAATGTTTCCCTAAATATTTAGGTTATTTTTAAAAATAAATTTACTTTGAATCTGTCGAAGTTTGTTCTAGATATAGTTGCTGCCTGTCTCTAAAAGGCTAGTCGACAACCTCATGGCAGACACAGTCGAGGGCCTTTGACAGTTCAAAGTGCCTGGCGGATATATACTGCCAGCTCCGCCCCTAAAATACTTAAATTCCTTCGCTACACATTCAAGAAAACGCAGCACAGCAAGAGTAGTGAAGCAGTTTGTTCTGCAGTCATACCGGCTTTTAGTAAAATGATACAACGGCTTACAAAAAATAATCACCTCATCATACTTTTCACTGCTCTATGTTCTTATTATTATGAAAAGTAACTTCTTTGATTTTAATTTTTGAACTCTTACTAAAAATTATGCATCTTTAATACTTTTGGCGAAAAGTTCCTCTTGCCCTGCACTTATTCAAATTTCTTTTTCATCTCGTTGAATTAATAGAGGATTATTTTTCTGATGATGCATATTTATATAATAAACATGGGTCTCATCTATCTTCACTCCGAATTTCTAAGATTTAGGGTCCTTGCTTTCAGAAATAAAACGTCAAGAGTACCATTGGTATTATTTTACCCATGGTGTTATTTAACTGAAACATTTTCCAGGCTAAAGTTTGCATCAATTCTACTTGGCCCCTCTTTATGGCCTAATAATAACCATTTCCCCATAGAGTGAAAATTATATATATATAACATAATATCCGATTATAATTATTTGAAATAATTTTATTTAGATTTGTTTGCCAATAATTTGAAATATAACATATATTGCTCACATATTTTTGAGACATCAAAAACAAACTTCAATTTCAAATGTTTGTTGAATTGATGTATTAAGTCGTTATACAAACGCTGTGTGGTTCACCATGTGATTGGCGGCCAATCTGCCGAAGTTTATTCTAGAGAGCTACTGTATGTCGCTTAGATAGCCAGTCTACAAGCTCACGGTTCCAGCAGCGAGCTGTCTGATCAATACCTCATGGCTCATGGCAGACATAGTCGAAGGCCTTTGAGAGGTCAAAATACGCCTCATCGATTAATGATAATATATATTTTTATATGTCATCTATCTTCATTCTGAATTTCAAAGGTTTAGGGTTCATAGTTTCAGAAATAAAATGTTAAGAGTACCAGCTGAGTGAATATGTTTCTAGAACTTTGATAGTTTTAAGAACCAGGATGAATGAGCGAAATCCTAAACTACTAAACATACAAATTGACGAAAGTACTGGAAGCCATTTTTAAGACTGGTATATAATATGACTTAAATTCAAAATTTTCCAAGTTAATGTTTATATCGATTGTACTTGGCCCCACTTTATCACCTAATAATAATAATAAGAATATATTTCCAACAGGCTAATGCCCAATTAAAGGAAAATCGAAGTAATTTACGATGAAAAAAAATCGTTTACAACAATCTTCGAGTTAAAATTTAAACAATTGTATCAACTAACTATACATTCTACACAAATTGTCATACGAAAATAACATTAAAATATAAAATAAAGTATAATAAAAATATCTTAAGGATTAGAGACCCACAAAATATATATCAATGAACATTCGGTATGTGACCCGAAATTCCATATAAAATTTCCAAGCCCACCTCCAGCACACAACAGAACATCAAGAGACAATAAAACAAATTAAGTGAAAATCACGGGTGAATTTCTACATATATTTAAAAGTTGCAACAAACTACAACTGTTCAAGTCACACTCCTTAGAGATGCGATTGAAATTTATGGACATCATGAAAATGGGATCATGCTTCTTAATATTCGATCTAGCTTGGTCGGGGGCAAAATTTGGCGTATATCTAGCCTGCAATCGAGGTGTGTGAAAAAATAGCTGTGCCAGAAGAAAGGGACTGTCAATTCTGTTGTTAGTGAGTTTCCAAAGAAAACTGATTGAATGTAACATTAATTAATCGCTGAGAAATTAACAGTCTACAGCTTCTCAAAACAAATACCAACATATTTGAGGCTCTAATGCAACATCTCTAACATGCGGTACAAAGGTGAGCTCCCTGTCAAATATTATACCCATATCAGAAATTTGCGATTTTTTTACAAGGGGTACATCATTTATTTGATAGTCAAACAGTATGGGATTTTTATTTGTATAGTATGACATAACGAAGCATCTCGACTCATTCAACCTGAGTCCGCTCAACTCGCACCATTCACCAACCAAGTTAATATTCTGCTGCACGAAAGAACAGTCTTCAAGGGTAACAACTCTCCAGAAAATCTTCAAGTCATCAGCATAGGCCAACTTACAGCAGCTAATAACATTTAAAAGGTCATTGATAAACAAAATAAACAGCAGAGCCCTGAGGTACACCGAAAGTTGGAAAAAAGCAGCCCTCGATAGCAATAAATTGTCTTATAATTGATAAGTAAGAAACCAACAACTTTATAAGAATCACCGTA
Source organism: Pissodes strobi (assembly GCA_016904865.1). Classification (NCBI taxonomy): domain Eukaryota; kingdom Metazoa; phylum Arthropoda; class Insecta; order Coleoptera; family Curculionidae; genus Pissodes; species Pissodes strobi. The sequence goes on along the minus strand of MU182575.1, from coordinate 89,994 downwards.
AATCCATACATATAAGCCAATTTGTTTATCAATATTTGATGATCAATCTGGTCGAAACCCTCGCTAAAATCCCTGTAGATGGTATCCAGTTGGCATCTTTCATTAATCGCTGCACATACCTGCCAAGAAAAACAACAAAGATTAGTGACACAGGATCTACCTGCAAAAAATCCATGCTGGTCGACAGATAGTCGCGAACGAATTTTGGAAAAAATATCACGATAGAGGATGGTTTCAAATAATTTGGAGAAATTGCATAGGATCGAGATAGGTCGGTAGTTTTCGATGAAACTGAAATCACTCTTTTTTAAACAGTTCCTCATAGAGTGAAAATAATTTAATAAGTAATAATAAAATAAAATAATTTATCGTTATAATTCTTTGAAATAATTTTATTTACTTGTTTGCCCATAATTTGAAACATAATATATTAGTCGCATATTTTTAAAGCAGCAAAATACAAACTTAAATTTTAAATGTTTGTTGAATTGATGTATTAAGTCGTTATATAGATAGTACCATTTTGATGGATGTCTGTAAGATAACCAGTCTCTTGCTCGATATTCATATTATTAGGAAATGTATCTTCTTTGGTTAATAAAAATTATGCAACCTCCATAATTTTGGCGAAGTTCCTCTAACCCTGCATGCACTTCTTCAACTTTTTTGTCTTTTAGTCGAATTAATGGGGGATTTTTTTTTTGTAATTTATGTAAGAACTATGTGTCTGTTTATCCTGAATTAAAGTTCATAGTTTAAGAAATAAACGTAATGCTTCTAGCGCTTTGAGGGTTCTAAGAACCAGGATGAATGCTCCAAATCCTAAACTACTAAACATACAAATTGACAAAACTACTGGAAACTATTTTTAAAGCTGGTAAATAATAAGTTTAAAATGTATCAAGCTAAAGTTTGCATCAACTGCACTGGGCCCACTAAGCTCACTTTATCACCAAATAATGACCATTAACACATCAACGATTATAGCAATAATAAGTAATAATAGTTACATTTCTGCGCGAATCATTTAAAATATTTATTAGTCGCATACGTTTAAAATTTTAAAATCCTTATACAAAATGGTCGTGCGAAAATCAGATATCTCTGCTTGAACCGCATATATTTAACTCTTTAAAACTTCAAAATGTGCTGCAGTAATTTTTAGTGAGCAAGTTTCTATTAAACGGAGCAAAAATACGCAGAAAACTCCAAAATATTATTTTTGTCATACGCTCCCAAAAATAGCTATTTTACGGACTCATTTGAGTCCGTAAAATGCTTCTTTTTAGGCCTAGTCCCTAGAAGTCGTCATGGCAACCTTTACGGACTTTTCCAAAATTCCTGAATATGTCTAAATGTCAAATTTCGAATGACATGACAAAATTGTCAAATAGTTGCTACGATATCAAATTCTAAGCTAACTTTGTCGTAAATTATAATTTCAAAAATTATGGTAAATTTGCAAATTTAGGCGTTCTGAAGAATTGCAAAAAGCGTATAAATAAAAATTAAATTTTGAGAGCGTATGACAAAAAATAGTGTTTGTCACACGTACCTAAATGAAGTTTTTCAGGACTAATCTGCTATTCCGGACTCGGCTAATGCCTCGTCCGGAAACAGCAATGATTCGTCCTGAAAAACTCCATTTTAGGTACTTGTAACAAAAATAACTATTTCTACAGCCCTCGTAACGGAGCTGTGTGGATGATGATCGGTGCATAGACAGACATTTCTAATTATTATACCGCTGCTGCGCGTAATGCCTAACTAAAGCATGAATTGCTGATACCACCATTCTGTCAAGGATGTAGGTAAAACGTCGTAAGTGTAGTTTGCGTAAAAATATAGGTTAACCATGTAAGTAGGACTTAGCCATTATTAGGGTCTGATATTATCTCACTTTTTGTAACAGTTGCAGTGCAATTGCTTTTAAAATAGCATTTCCATAGTTGGACACAATGCACTTTACTATTAGCTGTTTTTTTTTTTTTTTTTTGGTAAAATATTAACCATTTTATATTACGTGAATTCCTAACTAATTCAGTTGTCTTACTGTAGTAAACGCTTATGTTTCGTTTTACGAAAATGCCCAGATTTTGTTTGAGAACATGTTTATAAAATTGTATTCTCATGTTTTTAGTGTGTAAATGTCAATTTAATCGTTATTGCTTTTGAATGTAATATTGTATACAAGGCGACAATTTGAAAACTTAAATGGCTATATTTTTTACACTAAAGAAGATATAAAAAAATACAATTTCTACAAAAACGCCCGGGAATAAAAATTAGATATTTTGCGAATCACCCTTAACCACCCCTGAAGCACCACCCTCATCCACTTTAACCCGTACTGGTAACGGGGTTCTGGAATCTGGAAAAGGTGAGAGGGTGGCCTTGAAAGGCCACAATATTTGAGCCCCATTGGTCCTCCCTAGGTCAACCAATCCATCTAGGCCAGTTGTAAAAAAGAGGGTGATGTTGCCAGAGGAAGCTGTTCTGAGAAAAGCCATGGTTGGCCTTCATTCTCCCAAAATGCATTCCCTTAGCTACGAATTAGCGTCGCAATCGCAGGGCAGATGCTCTACTGTTTCGTCCTCTTGTTGACAGCCTCTGCATAAAGGTGTCTCGCTTCTTCTTCTTCCTTGACATACTCAGGTATGCCTTTGCTGCAGACTCATTGAAGTAGCTTAGTAGCTCCCTGGCAAGTCGACAGTTAGTTGTTTCGTCCCATCTTGCCCTAAAGTCTCCATGGGTGATCTTTTTCTATCATATGTATCAACGTCGCGATAGGTGGATTTGAAGGGCCAGCTCCCCATAATGTTTGAACCGGCTGCCTTTCTAGCCAATTTATCCGCTAATTTCGTATCTTCGTTCTTGCGGGCGGTATCCTCCAGTCAATTGTGGCATTTTAGTACTGAGCTGGCTGTATGTTTGTAACCAGGGCCAGTAGTGCTCGTCTAGATTTTAACAGTCTTTTCCTCAGTATTCCTGCGAACAATCTCTTGCGGCTATGGATATAGCAGCAAGTACAGATTGAACTATGCTCACGTGTCCCTCCATAGACCATTTGAGTTCAATTCGCAAGCTTCGAGAGTAAATTACACAGCCTGATCTTCCTGGTTATTTGAGCCATCCACGAAAATATTAACCGCGCCTTCGGTTATAGGCTCATTTGGTTTCATTTGTACATCATATTGTTTGTCGAAGACAAACTTGGGAGGTATACTGTCTACGCTGGCCTGCAGTAGTGGCGTCTAGTCTCTCCACATTCTACGCTGGGTTGCGCACGACTCTGAGCCTTAGCAATTTAAATAAATATCTAGGGGTAGGAAGCACAACATTACTTCCATGGCTCTGGTTGGGGTTGTTATCATAGATCCCGTTATGGTTAGGCAGGCAGTTCTCTGTACTTGACTGAGCTTAAGCATTGCACTTTTTTGTTGACTCTTAGGCCAGCAAACTACGGCTCCATAGGCAATCATGGGTCCTATGATAGCCGTAGACATTACGATCATGGGTTTGGTGAGGCGAGGTTTCTCAACTCCCATTAAATCTAAGAATCTTTATTACATATTAAATAGTAGTGTCAGGCCCGCAACCGAAGTTGAGTTATCCCGCAGTGATCGGGAAAAAGTTGAGGTAGAATCCGAGCAGTCAGACTCATCTCCTAAATCTTCTGGTGATCAAGATTTGCCATTCAAAGGAAAGAATACCAATTGTTGGAGCAAACCGTAACGTAACGGCTGATAATTGATTTTCATCCATTCAGCTTGTTTCAGAATTAGAAAAAGGGTCTTGCTTACGCAGACACCTTGAGCCCGCAACCGAAGTTGAGCTATCCCGCAGTGATCGGGAAAAAGTTGAGGTAGAATCGGAGCAGTCAGACTCATCTCCTAAATCTTCTGGTGATCAAGATTTGTCATTCAAAGGAAAGAATACCAATTGTTGGAGCAAACCGTAACGTAACGGCTGATAATTGGTTTTCATCCATCAGCTTGTTTCAGAATTAGAAAAAGGATCTTGCTTACGCAGACACCTTGACGGGATTTCTTCCATCAATGGAAAAGTAAAAAACGTCATCACTTTCACAGTTCTTTTGATTTCTTTGATGCACCATAATCAATGTATTGATGAAGAAACTGGAAAACCAGAAATTACGTTCAACAATACGACAAAAGGAAGAGTGGATCCTTTGTACGAAAATTGCGCGGTATATTCCACTAGTCGACGAACTAACCGTTGGCCAGTTTGCATTTTCTACACTTTGCTCAATATTAGCCTTGACAATGCTTACGTAATATTTTCGAGTTTCCCTGGCAATCCCGCACAAAAAGGGCTTGCCTTTATAAAAAGCCTTGCAAAAGAACTTGTCCAGCCCCAACTGAACTTGAGACTACTCAACAGTTGCTTGCCTCATGAATTACGACAGACCATTGCAAAGATGCTAGATAGGCTCATGTAATGCAGTTCACTAAAGCTGCTGGAAAAGCAAGTTAAATAAGGTAAATGTCCAAGAAACAAAGATAAGGAGACCACTGGCAGCTGCACTGTGTAGATTGCGCTCGATCAACATCACTAGAAATATGATATTGTTTAAACTGTATCTGTTTCTATGCTTTTAAAGATTTTTCGACATGTTTTTCGTCGTTTTGTAAATTTGTTATTTTATATTTTTTTAGTTTGATTATTTGTAGCAATAAAAAGTATGTTTTGAAGTGTGTTATGTGAAATTATAAAGTAGAACTTAATTATTGCTATAATATTTGCTCAATAAGATTACCCAAAAGTACGTACAAACGCGTTTTTGAAGTGAAACTTCTTTGCTGAGAGGGCGACAATTTTCGAGCGTTACGATAATTCCGATCACGGGAGGGGAGTTCGAAGAGTGCGTCAGCGGCGATAGGAGGGGGAATATGCACACGCTTGATTTAGAGACAGCCGGCAGAAGGGGAAATGGATGCGTAGCGTTGCCTAAATGGCATCTACGTATGTTAGAGGGAACTGGGAACGATCGGAAGGGGAGACGGCATACTAATAATTTAACTGTATCTATAGATGGTAAGGGAGAACTTTCATTTCTATCGTGCCTGGAATTCACGCACAAGCATTTTTTTTTCATTTTCATTTACGAAAATTGCCATTTTCATTTGGGGTTTAACAAACCCCACCTCACTAGTTACGTAACAAAACTGTGACCTCACCAGCTACGGATACTACCCGGCTTGAACAGTTTTTGGGGAACCTCGTTAAAAATAATTTTCAGTGATATCAAAATTAATTAAATTTAAGAACGAAATGTTAGCAAAATTTTAAGAAAATGCTTTAAAACAGGCTTTTGAGAACTTTGGCAGAAAAAAAATAGAAATAAATTGTAAATGATTAAAAAGGATTGCAAGCCTAAATTAAAACATTATTATAGTGTCAAAACTTTATTTTTGCAATATCTTAACTATATGCTGGTTTTTGCTCTTGTTTTAGCTATTTTATTAAGTGCTCTAAATGATTTCCATTTTGTTTTAAACAGAAATAAAGTCGATTTTCAAATTCCTCACTAGCTTTCTGAAAAATGTCTCGACAAGCATCAATTATTATCCTTTGACGCAATTCTTCCAGAAAAACCGGCTGGGTATTGTAACTGATAATTTAATGTAACCCCATAAAAAGAAGTCGATAGGGGTCAAGTGGTCTTGGCGGCCACTCAATTATACCTCATATGCCAATCAATCTACTAGTTGGGATTATAGAAACTTGGACAATAACCTCAATCTACATATCTTCATCCAAAACGTTAGGTTTTTTTTTTGATTATGGATCCAGTTTCTTGAAAATCAGGTTGCCTTTCATTAAAAGAAATGGCAGTTCTCAAATAGCACATACCCTGAGCACAGTTTATACCGTACCGAATCGGTACCAACTGTGCCCTGAGTGCCATGAAGAAAAATCATTTCTCCTCATTCTTCCGTAGAATACACCATTTTCGAATTAAAATAAAATCGAAGAAAAAATACAGGCACAATTGATGGCAGCAACGCTTTAAATTTTAGATGATGTAAAAGATGCAAATTTGATTAAATATTTTACAAAAAAAGCAAGTATTTACGCTATTGCAAAAAAAAGGAGAATCTTAGCACTACAATAGTGTTTTAATTTTTTGCATTTTTGTAAGCTTTCCAGAGGGATTACAAGTGGGGTAGTGCCATTTAAGATTTTAAAGTGGATGAGGGTAGTGCGTTAGGGGTGGTCCGCAAAATTCCTCATTTTCATTTAATCGCGTTTTTGTAGAAATGTTTTTTTTGTTTTTTTAAATTGTATAATAATTGTAGTTGTAGTTTTTTCAATTATCACCCTGTATAATCTGTAAAGCCAAGAGGTACGGCTTTGTGCATTATTAATACAACATTGGCTTTGTTGGCATTGAAACTTAAATAAACAAAAAAAACAATATCGGATACCTTCTAGTTTTTCTTTAAAGAGGGAAGCAGTACTGTAGAATAGACACCGGATATTGTAAATTATAATATGCTTAAGGGTACTCTTGGACCTGGCTAAGGCATTTAATGTCATATCAAATTTTAATTTCTAAAGTGAAAAGAGATGAAATAAGATTTTCAGCTTTTTGACTTCTATCTGTAGAAGTAGTGAAAAGTTTAAAATATACGCTAATAATTCTATTAACGACGGTTGTTAATCATTCTATCTTTCAAAATATATTTCCAGCTGAACTGAACCCAACGCTACTAATTCTAATTTGTTTAACATCAAGTTCATACGATGTTACCAACTAATTAAACCCATATCCATAGTTCCAATATTTTTAAAAATATTAATTTAAAAAGTGTATTATAGCACTGCTTTAAGGTAATACACTTTTCCGATTTTCCTCATTCTGGTATATCTCCATTCTCTTTGATCCATGGTATCTTTTAGATCGTCTGTCCATCTCTTCTGTGGTTTTGCCCTTTTTGTTCTGATAACGTATCGTGCATAGTCTCCTGTTTGATAATATAATATCATTGTTTAAAGACAATGATAATATTATTGAAGGGATATTCCTTCCTGTAGGGTAAACTGGGGAACGTGTTACAAATGTGATACGGCGAACAGTAACGAAAGTAGAAAAGGAGATCGACGAGGCGAATTTTGATATCGGCCCATCCAGAATTCAAATCAAACATGGGATAACCATCTTTTATCTTCGTCTGTTCCTCGCCATCCGCGCCGAACTCGTCTATTTCTCTCTGACAAGAATTGATCGTTGAACGGGCCGGGGTTTCATGTATAGCATGTTCTACCATTTGTGTCAGCGAATTGACACCGAATTTAAATAGAGATCAACGAGGCGAATTTGGCTACCGGCCCATACACAATTCAAACCAAACATGGGATAACCATGTTTTATCTTCCTCTCTTCCACGTCATCTTCGCCGAACTCGCCTATCTTTCTCTGACAATAATTGATCGTTGAACGGACCGGAGTTTCATGTATAGTATGTTCTACCATTTGTGTCAGGGAATTTACATAAAATAGAATTATTATTATTCTGTTGTGTGCGGATGAAGTTTAATTTCTGGTGTGTGGTCCACAACCACACTATTTTTTTCATCTTTCACCTATGTTATATTTATCATTTCATTCCTGTTTTCATTTCACGGATGTCCATGTCTAAGTGTGAAAGCTACGCTGAGGGAATTGAGGTACCTTTTCTTAGATTTTCGGGATATTTTTTAAAATATAATTTAATTTGTCGAATGGATGTTTAAATTTGTTTAATTCGTTTGTTTGCACTAAATACATGTAACTCATATTCAGGCTTTAATCATTTAGGTCTTCTTCTACACAATGACGTCGGTATATCTCAAGCGATTTCAATTTTGTCCCGTATTTTTCCCAATAGGTCTTCCAGTGCTTGATGATATATCATATAATGTTGGTGTGCTCAAAGCAGAACTACCACCAACCAACAAACTTATTATATTATAAATTACAAACGTAGGTATTTAGTGCAGTATGAATATAATTCTGGACTATTTTTTATAACTAAAAATGAGAATAATATTCAAAATCTTTCTTTGGCGGGATATACAGAACGAGAATAGCGCACCATCTATGCACGGAAAGATAAAAGTAGAGTTGCGTTTTAAAACTTGAAGTGAAAATCGAAAATAAAACGCCATCGTTAGTTCGTCGATTCGAAAGAGAGAACAGCCGAACAAGCGGCTTCAGTGGGACCGTAGTTTCCCTCGACCCCTCGTGCGTTCCGAACTGACCTTCGATGGATAACGCAAGGCCGTAGACAATTATTATGTTATAAATATCTTCAGCTGACGCTACGTTAGCTTTTTTTATTATATTAGTATATGATACTTCGGCGAACTAATGGAGGTACGTCTCTTCCTTATAATGCTGACCTCACTCAATGATTCAATATTAATATTAATTAAGAGCGATATGGCTTAAGAATAAAAATAACATGTTTCAGATTTTGTTATTTTTAAATATCTTAGTAATATTTAGAATAGTAAGCCACCAATTGTTGATTTTCTAATTAGTTGATGTATATGTTGTAGCGTACTAATATTGTAGTAAATAATAATGCCGCAAAAGTAGGCAGCAAGAATAATGAAGAAATAATTAACTGCATGCAGACCTGCATTCAAAATCAGTCTGACATGATAGGCGGAAAAATTCAGTTGGTGTTGAGGAGGTGCATAATTTAAATACAAGTATGGTGAAGGAGTTAAGGAATTCACTCCAAGCGCGTGTGAAAGCTGAAAGCCCCATTAGTTACCCAAAAACAAAGGGCTCTTATGGAAGTCGATGCAGCTACAGCAGATAACTGACCTAAAACAGAAAGAAAATGCTGGACAAATAAGTAGAACTGGAATTAGAGGAACTAAAACTTCTGTGACAATCTTGTTTGCAGCATGCGATTGAAGATTGTTCTATGTTGACCACCTTGAGGCTGGTAGCACAACAGAACAGCTTGAGCAAGAAAACATTTCTTTACTTCCATGTGAAAAGGTGAATATAAAAGATTAGTACAAACCAGCTTTTAAAATAGCGATTGATCCTCAATACGAAGAACAGATATTGATAAGCACTAAATGGATTGTAAATTTAAGAGTTAAACCATTTATAACAAATTGGAGACAGATAAATATCAGCTCTCAACAGACATTTTTTTGGGAAGTGACAGGAGATTGTTGTTTCGTTAAAACGTAAAGAATTTTATAAAGAAGCCAAAACTGGTTATTATATGTGAAACGTGCTGTACAGAAGACATTGAAGATGTAGAGATTTTTGTAGATGGCTAGAACACCGTATAAGATGTGACTCACATTTTAGACATACACACACACTTTTTTGCAAATTGAATATTAATGAAAATAAAAGCTATATATCCTGAATAGAACCTATTGGATACAGCTTGTGTGGCGTAAATTGGTTGATAACAGGATCAATCACCAAATGGAAGCCACACTGTTTTTCTTAATATAATGGAAGAAATTTTTGAAGATCTGTGTTATGGTACTAATTTTTTAATAACAGGTGATTTTAACTTGGATTATAGAGATAGTATTAATTTTTATGCTAGGAAAATTAAAGGCTTATTGGAGACTTTTGGAATTGAACAAAAAATATTTGACTGTACCAAGATTAATGAAACCATCAATATAACCTAAATACACTATGTTTTGTCGGGGACAGATTCCATTGCAGTCGCGGGCTTTCATACACCTAGCATAGCGAATCACTCAATTGTTGGGGTAAAATAAAAAAAAAGTTACAATACAAATTGAATATACTCGAAAATCGAGTTGATTATGGAAATTAACAAGATTTTGTTGAATTATAAGTGGGAAACAAATAGCTGTGATGTGGATGGGCTTTTTCGTAATATTTTTAGTAACTGTAGCGATATTTTAGATAGGCAATATCCTGTGATCGAAATAGATTGTAAGAAAATAAGTCTGAAGTTGCCAATTTGTTTAATGAATTTTTCATTAGCAGTATTAGGAATATTCCAGAAAATATAGAGCAGGCATCAGATTGGAATTGTGAAAATATGTTTTTAATAGAACAACAAATAGATACATTTGAGTCTACTTCTTTTAATAAACTTAAAGTAAACAACATTCAACTGAGACAGCATTGCAATTAACATTTTATAAATGCAAGCTACAAGTTGATTTAGCTGTTTTTTTCATTTTTCAATGAGTATTTTGAACTGTAGACCGTGCAAATGTAGTTAAAAAAAACTACAATACTATGGGGTCAAAGGTAAAGTTTTAAACTAGTGCAAATAATACATATTAGAAAATAGAAGACAAAAACTAAAGTAGGAATTGCAGAATAAATCGAAAAAAAGTAAATAAATTTGGATTGCCTCAGCGTTGCATTTTAGCAGCTCTGGCCTTATAAACCTTATGTCAGTTCTGTTGCAGAAAGGGCAGGATATACTAATGCCACACATCTGCAAGATGCTCAGCATGCATTCCGTGAGGCCACACGCCGCGCCGGCGGTATGGCAAAGGTCGTCTTTTTGCCAAAAATTGGCAGGACACCTGACCAAGCGCCAAAGTCTTACAGACCAATAAGTCTAACTTCATTCCTGCTTAAAACACTGGAAAAACTAGTCGATCGGTATATCTGCGACAACATTCTCTCAACAAAACCGAGCGTCAATATGCGTACAGATTTGGCCCTGGACGAAATAGACTCCTGATAAAGGCAATAGGCGATAAGGGAGTGGCACTAGCAACCTTTCTAGACATAGATGGTGCTTGCAACAACGTTTCGGCCAAACCGCTGGTTAAGGCATTCAAACACAAAGAAATCCTTCCAACCATCTGCAACTGGATCCAAACAAACCTAAAGTATAGGACAATAACTGCCACCATAGATACGCATACGGTTGAGGCGCGGGTGGGGAGGGGCTGCCCCCAAGGAGGGGTCCTATCACCACTAATGTGGGCCATTCTGGTAGATGGTCTTCTAGACAAGATGGGAAATGAACCATACTTCTGCCTATGCTACGCAGACGACTTACTCATAGTAGTCGGGGGAAGGAACATGGGCTATGTGTCAACAAGAGCTCCAGCCAAACCGCTGGTTAAGGCACTCAAACACAAATAAATCCCCCCCTACCATCTGCAACTGGATCCAAACAGACCTAAAGTATAGGACAATAACTGCCACCATAGTCCCATTCACAATGAAAATAGCATTAAGGAATCCAAAAATCCAATGCTCAGCAGAATAATAATTCCCTTTTCCAAGGAAGTCAAATACCTACCGACTGAGCCCCGAATTGAATCTCTGATTGTACAAAATGGTGGTAAGGTAAGGCCCGTGCTAACCTATGGCTCTATAGCCTGGGGCATAAAGGCCACGCAAACAGGTGCAATCAGGCAACTAGAAGGCGTACAATGGCTGGCATGTCCGTGCGTCTCGGGGGCGATGAGAACAACCCCAACTGCAGCACTGGAAGTCATGCTAAATCTACATACAGGGGAACGTAAGAATGGTACAATACCGGCTCAAGCAAGGCAACAAGCTCATCATTGAATGGGAAAGGGCCACAAGCTGGAAACTAGAGGACAGCGAGATCAAATATCTCTTCGAAATGCCATCAGACGAAACAACCCCCTCATATAGGTTTGATAGCCCTTCTCAGTAGCAATTGTAGGCAGAGACGAATGGGAGGGAGGTCTCCTATAAAAGCAGATCTAGCATGGTATACCGACGGCTCTAAGACTAGTAAAGGGGTGGGAGCCGAGGTCCACGGACCAAGGTCAAATATCTCCATAAACATGGGCAGTCAAGTCACAGTGTTCCAAGCAGAGGTCGCTCGCGGCAATTCAATACTGCATCATGGATAGTCATTTACTCCGACAGTCAGGCCGCCTTAAAAGCAGTTAGTGCACACAAGGTAAGATCTAGACTAGTTAAAGACTGCATAAGTGTCCTTGAAGAGGTCGGTCGTAACAATAAGTTCACCATTGCGTGGGATCCGGGACATGAAGGCCATCAAGGCAACGAAGAAGCCGACAAACTTGCAAAACTGGGCGCAAGTAAGGTTAGTTTGAGCCCTACTGCGGGATAGCAAGAAGAGTCTCCAACACAGCAGTTAAAAGCTGGATAGATAAACAATCTCTAAACCACCAGGGTTACAAACACCGGCGCAACTACAGGTCAAACAGTTCATAAAACACGGCTCCGCCAAATTCACGGCAGATCTACTTAAGAGGAGTCGCAAGACGATAAGGATATTAGTGGGTCAGCTGACGGGGCACTGTAAAATGAACAGATACATGGAAAATATCGGCCTGACAGATAATAGTCGTTGCAGGTTCTGTCAGGAGGAGGAGGAAACTCCAAAACAAGTGTGGTGCGAGTGTGAGGCGCTCTGCAGGCTCAGGTATGCAATTCTGGGAGCGACCAAACCCGGACCTGCAAGGTACATAGAGGAGCCGGTACTCCACTTGTGGAGTCTTATTAGGAAAACCAGACTGGATGGGATACTCTAAGCGTTCTGAGTGCTACAGTAAACCTGCATAGGTTGCAGTGGCAGAGGCGGGTACCAGCGCCAACTCCTTTCAATTCTATTCTATTCTAGCACCTCTATTGTTCATCTTTTATTTAAGCGACATTAACTTTATTGAAAATTTGTTCACAGATGATATTTTGTTCTGAATAAGTGGAGATGAATTAGAAGAATGGAAAATTCGTATGGGAGATATTTCGATTAAAAATAGTCTTCCTGTAATGATTGCGGTATAATCCAGTAAGTGAGTACCAAAAGGGGCCTTTTGAGTGCAACAGGTGGGATTATTTTTGAATATGTTATTTATGGGTCCAAAGTTTCGACCTTGAGGAGGTACCGCGCGCGCCGCCATTTCGGATTATAGGTACAAGAAAATACTTTTTGAATGTTATCTCCATAATGGTTTATTTTTTGACAAAATATGAAGTTAACAAAATTAAAGAGAATAAATTTTCTTACATTTTCTCTTTTTATTTTGTTTTGTTCGTCTGTGAAGAGTTCTACGGACGCAAAGATGAAGTTTAAAAAAAAAAACAAATTTTTCTTTTCAAAAAAAGAGTATATAATTTAACATATTTTCATAGCGCCAGAAATAAAGGTATATAGGCATAAAATAAGGCCTATACAAGGTGATTCACGGTCGATGGTAGGTTAGACATTTCTGGAGAACCACTCAACGGATCATTCTGAAAATTTGGTCGTTTACATAAACGAATATGCTCTATCTTGCTAAAATATTTTCGACAGTGCAGTGTTGCCGCTTCTACTAAAAAGTAGTAGAACTGTCAAATTTTAAATGGAACACCCTAAATTTAACCAGAGGTTAAATTTAACCGGAATTTCTTAACCTCTGGGTAAATCAAAAATTAGTGTCAAACGATAACTTATGAAAAACCAAGATAGGAAAGTGCAAACCATTTTGCTCTATGTTTAGCGGTATAGATTTTACAGGCTGTCAAACTTGGTAAATGGTCGATTTTCAACTGTCAATATTTCAAAAACAGTAACAGATAGGTATAGGACATTATTTATGAAATATGTCTAGAATTCTCCCCAAAATCCAAATGTGCAATAATATATAGGGTGTTCCATTTAAAATTTGACAGTTGCTACTACTTTTTAGAAGAAGTGGCAACACTGCACTGTCGAAAATATTTTAGCAAAGTAGAGCATATCCGTTTATGTAAACGACCAAATTTTCAGAATGATCTGTTGAGTGGTTGTCCAGAAACGTCTAACCTACCATCGACCGTGAATCACCTTGTATAGTCTTAACACAACCGTAAGCTTACTGTCAAATTAACATATATGTAGTAAATAAATTTCGGTAGGAAAATGTAATAATTTAAGGCTCAGCTGTCCGACAACGATGTTTGTTTTAGCAAACATGGGAAAGGCAAAAACTCCTGAGAGGCTTTATTCTGCAAAGAGTTTAAAACAAAAAGAAGCAGCTCAGAACATTATCTTCCTTCATGCATTTAGTGGGTGCGACATGGTTCCTCTTTAATCAAGGAAAGCTGAAATTTTTATCGGTTGCTGAGAAAAAAAACATAAAACTCAACAGCATTATTGACATCTTCAAACAACATGATGCTACACCAGCAAGCATTGAAGAAGCCGTGGCACAGTTTCTTGTTGCTTTGTATGGACTTACCGTCTCGATGTTTTCCACCGAATGTTGGTCGCGATTTCGTTGTCGTGTTTGCTTATTACAAACAGAGCCGAATTTCTTCATTAAGTGCTGAATACTATACGCTTAGCAGGTACATTATGCCGACCGAAACGAAAGCGCAATTTTCTTTCAGTACGCACAATTGATCTGTTACTTTCGTAGTAAGCTTGCACAATAAGAACGTGTTGCTGCTGATTGATGTCCCGCTCTATTTTGAAATGGCATACTATGCATATGATATAAGATATGCCAATTTCTACATCTTAAAATCCATAGCCATGGAGATGGTGATTAGTTTAAATCGGCTACCATTTAATTGGACACCCTTTATACATATTATAAAGAATTTATTGAGACAGTCGGCAAGAGTACACCAGTTCGACGTACAACTGGAATCAACTAGAACATCGCTTGAAACATGATTTGTGTCCCGGAATATTCCACGATTTAAAGAAACGATGATGCTATGAAGGAAGAATCTGCACTAGAACTTACCGGAATAACGCCAGCATACGAGTGGTAATAACGAATTTAGTATCAACTTTGGAAACATTCATCTAGGCTTAAGCAAGCCATAAACAAAGAAAATAATAATTAATATTTTTTACATCGTCAACATATTATGTAGCTCCGGGATTCATACACGTAAACTGCAGACGCATAAGGTTCTGCCATAGGGCGACTGTAATATAAATGTTAGATTTAATACCCCCGTTACGTTTCCCTTCAAATATTTGAACACTTTATGCCTGGCCCTCCGCTCGCTTCGGGAACCCAACTAACAAAAACTAACCAAAACTAACCCAACGCATCAAAAACAACTACGTCCTCCGGGATTACATTTTCTGCTAATTAAGAATAGGACCTATATTATTTTGTAACATTCTATAAGAATATGCACACAATTACTTCGGCACCAAAAATAAAAGAAAAAATGGGAATATTGAAAAACTTGGAACAAGACTTGAAGATATACAAAATGACGGTGTAGTGATAGGTGAGAACCGAGAACATATTAGATTTAACGGTTCCAATAATATATACTCGACAAACGTTCGATTATTAAAATTGACTTCTAAATATGGAAGCGCTAGCAACGTTGATAATTTCAACTGCAGCAAAGCCAAATCACTTCTTTTTGCACCAGTAACTTTAATGTGTATACGTATATTTGATTATCGAGAAACGATTCGGTGTATAGTAGGCCGAAATTAGAGTTGGGTGCGGTGAGTATAACGTAGAGGTCCGCGCGGGAAATCGAGGTCGCACACCAGCGTCTTTGCTTTGGTAGGTAAAAGAACAACATATGCTGGTACCGTGAGAGAAAGGAAGAAGCTGTTAACATTTGATGGGTTCTTTATTTTAGGAATGTTCTAAACGCCCATTTATTTTATGCTTAAAAAGAGCAACAGTTATATACGACGAAACATTTGAGTAAAAAAAAAATAAATGTTTTACTGATTTTCGGTTTATATAAAATCGTGGATCTGTCTAAGGTCTAAGTCATCTAAAGTTAGCTGTTAATATTATGTTATAACATTAAATGCGGAATGGGGGAGACTGCCAGTAAAATGTGTGCCACGGCGACTGTAACGGACTCGCAGATTTTGCTGGCGCATTAAGTTGTGAGTTGCGTAGAATAGGTACCTTAAAAACTATGCAATACATTCTGCTTCTATATGCGTGTTATAAAATGATGCATCCAGTTTTAAATTGAATTACATCATTGGGCGTTACTTCTAATAAACTAATCACTGCAGTGATTCTGTTCTAGCTTTTTACAATTTTAATAACTGAAAAGATAAAAATCATTATGAGGAAAATAATGCTCATAGAAAGTATCTAGGCCTGTATACCTATTTTATGTATTTTATGGCATATGTTGTGTCTGTTGCGTTCCACTTTGCTAGAGATGCTCATGAGTGATGATAATCTTTAACATATTTCCTGGATGGTCCCTGCCTAATTTTCTCAGAAGACATGCTCTGTTTAGTTTTTTTTTTATGGCAGTGGCACATACACTAAAGGGAGTTCCTTTGGCGCTCGATGAGCGGTGTGTGCGTTGTAATTAGGGGGAAACAGATGTCCTGGGAGTGAGTTCCACAGTGGTGCAGTGCGTCAGACAAAGGAGTTTTTGTAAAGCGATGTTCTAGTTGTTCCCAGTTGAACGTCGAACTGGTGCGCTATTGCCGACTGTCTGACAGGCGTTGCCAGGGGCGAGCGAGATTAGGCGGGCCAAATCCTGGGAACATCTGCCTTGAAAGTATATGTAAAACAGGGACATCTCGGCCACATGTCTGCAGTGTTCTAGACTATATCCAGATCCGGGTCAACTCCGGGTCGCCGACGAGACGCACAGCTCTCTTCTGAATGAAATCCAGCAGCTTTGGAGTGTGGTTTGGTGCGTGAGCGATATTCTAAGCTCGGTTTATTTGCGCTCTGTAGATCAAGATTAACTGCTGCGGTGTATACAGTTTTTTTGTTGCGAAATAGCGCACCAAGCTTCTGGGAGGCTGATTTTGCGATTTTTACAAAGTGGTCATGCCAGGACATATTGCTGTTGACCGAAACACCCAGAAGTCCGATTGACGAGGATGAAGGAATGGTCGATCCTGCCATAATGATGTCAAGGCCCGCCGTATTGGCTCTCTTGGTAAACGTAGTTGCTTGGATCTGCTGCATTGAACTGAACCAAATTTCTGTCGCCCCAAGTTTGAACTTTCTGCAGGTCCTGATTAATTGCTGTAATGTGCTCCTGTCTGCGGTGATAAGTCTCACTCGCGGGTAAATGTTTTTATGATCTAAATTGGGAGACAAGGGTATTGTCATCTGCAAAGCTCTAAACAGGATTATTCGTTTCGGTCAACAGGTCATTAATATAGATGAGGAACAAAGTTGGTGAAAGTATTGCGCCTCTGAGATGTGTCCATCAACTGCAACGTGCAGAGATCGGTTTTTAAGGAAACTGGCAAGTCAGCTGCAGAGAGAGGCTGGCATTGCAAAGGACGGCAGTTTGTTGAGCAATCCGTCATGCCAAAATATATCTCCTGATCGATCTCTCTTTGCGAAAGCCATATTGATTATCGCTGATTATTCTGTTCTTCTCGAGGTACTTGAGTAGTTGCTGATTGACTACACGTTCCATGACTTTGGAGATTATTGGAAGCAAGGCAATTGGGTGACAGTTTGAGGGCGTGGTTTTCCTGCACTTTCTTGGAACAGGTTGCACTCGAACGACTTTCCAAGAAGATGGGTAAATTCCTTTTCGGTAAGACAGAGAAAAAGTCTGGAAAAACGGGTGTTAGTTCGTTGGCTCAGTACTTTAACACGATGGCAGGTATTCCGTCCAGTCCTGATGCCTTTTGCGTATCTAGTTCTTTAAGGATTTTACGAATATCACGGTGATGAAACTTGTCTTCTGCCATGGTAGTGTTGATATTCGATATGGTGGGGAGAGCCTTGCCTTGGGGGACGTCTAAGATAGAGTGCCATGAAAACATTTTGGCGAGCATGTTTGGTTTTTCCTTGGTTGTAGTCGCCGCAGCAAACCTACAAGTACTGGCAGCAAAATCAGACCGCTGAAAATCGCAATTATATTGTTGAAGCGAAAAACGAATGCAAACGTGTGATCGACGAAACTAAGGACAAACACAATCAAAGGATCAGGAATAAATTTTTGCAATGCCCCAGTGGCTCCAGGAATCTCTGACAGACGAACGTGGCATGTGGAATGATTAATAATAAATACCAAATTCCGACTGTATGGAAAGAGGCCTGAATAACACCCATTCACAAAGAGGAAAGCGTACGAATGTGAGAACTACAGATGTACTTCGGTTACCAGCACGATGAATCGGATATATGGAAAGCTGCTTAAGAATATTATAGATCAGGAATATGGTCCTCACGAAATCGAGGAACAAGCAGGTTTCTGAGATTCCGAGCTGGTCGACCTTGCATAGACCACATTTTCGGCTTGGTGCAGTTAAATGAGAAGAAAGTGGCGAGGAATGGAAAGATTCAACTTCTATTTGTTGACCTAACAAAGGTCTACGATACAGTTCCTATTCAGAAACTATGACAAGTACTGGAAAAAATCACCGATCAACAATACTGTATTAACAGCAATTAAACAACTCAGACCAAATCCCGAATGAAAATAGGAAATAAGGTATGAAAGAATGAGAAGAATTGGGAAATAACTCAAATTTATACACTCTGCGCTTTGCAGATGATCAAGTAGTGGTGGCACAAGACAAAGAAGATCTGGACTTTATGACAAGAAAACTATTTAAAGAATACTCAGAATGGGGACTGACAGTAAATTGCAACAAGTCCAAATAAACTGCTGGCCATTTGCTTTCGAGCAAGGAAAATTTCGCCTAAATTTAAAACTAAATTTTTCTTAACCAGACATGATACCGATCTACGGTTTTTAATGATAACTTGCCAATGTTAGATTTTTTAAAACTTTCAAAAAATATACACAGGGTGTATTTTGCTCCAATTTCAATAGCATGTAACTTTCACAATAATTTTTTAAATTTTTGTCACTGTACGTCCACTGAATCACTGGTCCATAGCAAAGAATGTAGTTTGTCAAATTTTTTATATCAGCTATATTTTAAGAGATTGATTTTTTGTAAAGCTTTGATTTTTTCAACTTTTTAGTAGCTAGACCCCACTGTGCGTTATATCGCGCAAAATTTATAAGTGATTATCATTATACCTTACGAAAAGGTTTTTATGTTCAGTAAAAAAATTGTACCTAAATCAGAGTCTATATATATTCTCCTAAATGTTGTGATGTGCAGTGGCATACTTATAATCACCTTATACTATGGTTTATTAGTATCTCACAGTTTTTCCCGATTGTTTTGTATTGGGAAGTACTCGCCTCTAGATTAAGCAAGTTTTATCCTTATTTTTTATTTTTTAATATTGCACTGTATCTCCATGTATATTTTACAGTGTGTTTAATTTTTTTTTTAATTTATAATGTAATTTAATTTTTGGAAAAATTGTATTTATTTATTTCTAATACAGCACTATTCCTAAAATTAAACTGGTTTTGAAAACCCTTAAAATTAAATATTACTATATAGTTTGATTTTGCGAGCAAGTACTTTCCAATACAAAACAATCGTGAAGAATTGTGGGATACTCATAAATCATAGACATATAGTGATTATAAGTACGCCACTGCACATCACAACATTTAGGTACATTTTTTTTACTGAACATAAACAAGCTTCTCGTAAGGTATAATAATCACTTACAACGTTTGCACGATACAACGCACAGTGTGGTCTAACTACCAAAAAGTTGAACAAAAACAAGGTTTTACAAAAAAATCTGTATCTATTAAAATATAGCAGATATCAAATATTTGACAGACCACTTTCTTTGCTATGGACCAGTGATTTAATTGATGTACAGTGACAAAATTTAAAAAAATTATTATGAAAGTTACATGTATTGAAATTGGAGCAAAAATCATCGCCTTCTTTGATACCCCGTATATAAAATTTTTTTGACAGTTTAAAAAAATCCAACATTGTAAATTTTCTCTTAAGGGACAAATATATTTTTACCCATAAACTTTAATATAAATTGTGCAATACTAACATTTAAGCGTGAAGCTAGATCTCTTATATATCGTTCTTCGGAGCTTCGCTAGTTTTTGTACATTCGTTTGGTTCCTATATCATCTATTGTCTAGATTTAACTGTTTTGACTGGTTTTAGTAATACAAGTAAATTAGTGTGTTTTTGTTAGTTAATATCATGTGTATTTATTGTGTGTTATGTATTGACATTTGTTGTCTGTTTTAAATTTTTTAATGTATATTACTTAATTGTGTGTTTATATTAAGTCGCGTTATGTACCATTTGGGCAATGCCTGTATTGTGCTAAATTTAAATTAAATAAATAAATCTATTAACCATTAAAAACCAGAGATCGATATCATGCCTGGTTAAGAACATATTTAGTTTTAAATTTAGGCAAAATTTTTGTTGCTCGAAAGCAAATGGCCAGCAGTTTACATGTGTGTGGGCGGAGTAGCTCAGGACCTGAACATTTCAAAGCTCTATATTTTCAAAATGAGTGGACCGATTTTGAAAAGCAAAGCAGAAACGTAGAGAATCAAAAGCCCTTTTCAATGAGGTATCACTTGATCCCCTACTAACCTGCCAATAATACGTTTTTCCGAAATTATTCAATAAACATTAATTGCTCGGAAAGAATTCGCTGTTTTTGCCGATTTGCAGATTTATTTCGGCTCGTTTTAGTGAGTATTCAGATAGGTGCGGTGCTTGCTAGGTAGCTAGCGTTGGGTTGAACTATTTCAAAATTATTCAACATTTTAAATTCATCAATTATGGTGTACTCAATTCCAGAAAGAGAAGAAATAATAGTTTTATTTTAAAAATAATGAATGTGGAAATCGGGTCACAGAGCTATTTAACCAACGACATCCCGATAAACATGTTTCTGGGAAAATTGTTCGCGAATTGGTGACGAAATTTCGCGAAACTGGTTCCGTTCAGAATAAAAAGAGGCAGATTGAAAATCCGGAAGTAAATGAACCTATTGAGGTAGCAATATTGAGGCAAATTGCAATGGATGATACGTTGAGTACAAGACCATTGGCCAGTGCAACGGGCGTGTATCGTACCAGTCTCCACCGTGTATTAAAAAAGTACAAGTTCCATCCCTATAAGATTTGGTTAGTGCAAGAACTAAATGAAGACGACTTTGATCGTCGTTTGCAATTTTGCGAAATTATGAGTGAACAAGCAATTAATAATGGTAATTTCCTATTTAATGGTAATTTCCTATTTAATTTTCACGAGGTACATACACAACACCCTCAAAAGTTGAATGTCGGCTGTCATTTTTGTAGATTCCTTTGTGGGTCCTTTTTTCCTTCCTGGAAATTTAACAGGTGATATGTACCTGGATTCGCTCGAAAATACCATCGACCCAGCTCTAACAAATATTATAGAGAATTACCGTGCATACATTGAAGAGGAATTCATATTTCAATAATACGGAGCTCCTCCACATTACTCGCAAAATGTGAGAAATTATTTAAACAATATATTTCCAGGTCGCTGGATGGATAGGACGAAGGGGTGCAATTGAGTGGCCTCCTCGGTCACCGGACTTAGGTCTTTTAGATTTTTTTTATGGGGACATATAAAAAACAAAGTTTATACCACTCCACCTGCCACATTGGAAGACCTGTGCGGACGAATCATTAACGTATGTTGCGAAGTGACACCCAGTGGCGTGCAAAATTTTTCTGGGGCCCCCCCGCAGAATTTTTTACGGGGCCCATACCTAGAATTAAAAAAAAAACAGGAAAAAAACACATGTTTATATAATACATATTTATATTTCTTAATTTATAAAAAATAAGAATTGTCTTATAAACAAAATACATAGAAATCATAGTTTGTAGACGCAAAAAAAGGAAGTTAGTAATATTGATTGATTTAATATATCTACAACTTCTACGTTTATAACGTGTAGCCAAGAATTTATCTACTACTGCGTCCAAATCTACATGCTCTGCTCTTTCGTGTTCTACAGAAATTATTGCCAAGGAGCTAAGACGGCTTTGAGCCATCGTTGACCTAACAAAGTTTTTTATTAATTTTAACTTTGAGAAAGTCCTTTCAGATTGGGCTGATGTAACTGGGAGAACTAAAAATAATTGAAATACTGTACACAAGTCATGCTGCTGATCAGTAATTCATTTTTGTCAAAAATGAAGTCTGCAAATTCTCTAACCTATACATTTCTTTTAATTGATTTTCAAGTAAGTTTTTGTTTGTATTAGTTCAGTAGCTAAATTCGGTGTTAAATCTTAAATCGTCAGGGTATTTGTCTGTTAATTTTTTAGCTTTACTTATAATTTCACACTCTTCAGCTTGAAGTAATATTTGTAGCTTTAAAATTTCAAAATTTGAATAATTATTTTTGAATACCTCGTATCTCTTTTCAAATTGTACTAATATTATATCCATATTATATGTACTTATATTATATGCGTAAAATACCGATATCTTTAAATATTTGGTACGATTTTCAATAGGCTCATCAACAGCCATCTAATCAAAAAATTTTTGATTTTTTTTTAGTTCTCTTGCTTTCTAAGTTCGTCTCTATATTCCATTTTTTTGCAGTCGCTACGGAGATTTCAAAAACATCTTCATAATTGTCTCGAATATTTTGTAGCTTATCGAAAACACTAGCAATTAAATCTGTTGCTTGACCAACATCGATTTCAGTGCTCTGTAAAGTTTTTGAAAGTAAATTTACGTATTCAAAAACTTCACCTTGAAATGTAAGTAAAAAAGATAAACTCTAAATTTTCTACTTTCGTTAGTAGTGCTTTCGCCTCATATCTATCAAATTTTTTCTTAACCACTACAGACAAGTTTGACAAGCACTTCGCGACAGCTAAATAGTTCGTTTTTAGCGATATAATACTATCGGCTCTTGATGACCATCTTGCAGGACAAAGTTTTTTTAGAATTAATTTAACAGTGCCGCTATCTTTTATTTCACTAATCAGACTTTACCAGCGTGGTAGACTTTCGCTAAAAAACACATATATAGACACTGAATTGTGTCAAAAAAATTCCTAATTTCGATAATGTTATTTACAATTAAATTCAGGCTATGTGCAGTGCAGTGGATATAGTCAGCATTAGGCTGTCTTTTTTTTAATTAAAGCCTGTAGCCCGGAGTATTTACCTGGAAAGTAAAAAGCATATCATTTTCTTTTTATTAGAATATCATATTTAATTATGTCAAAAACTATACCAGAAAAAATCTTATTACTCATATTTGCGGCTCCATCATAGCCCTGTCCTCTACATTTGCTAAGCGAAATACCTTGTTGTTCTAAAAATGCGAGAATTTAATTTTCAAAGTCCGTTGCCCTTTGTCCCATTATTTCGAAAAATCCTAAGAAAGATTCTGCCACATTGTACTGCTTATTACGCTTGGTATTGATGTACCGGATCACAAGACTTAGCTGATCTTTCTTACTAATATCTTCGGTTGTATCAACAATGAGGGCGTTGTCCGGATTTCTTGCGATAACGAGAATACTCGATAAAGATAAATTTTAAATTAAGCTAATTCGGACTTGGATAGATAATTATTTAAATGCACGTAAAACATGGGCTACAAGCTATCATGACAAAAATTAAATTAACTTTATACAAAAGTTAATTTAAACATAATAATTAAAATATATAAAAGTTTTAATAAATGTTAATTCAATACGAAATTTGGTGAAGCTATTTAAAACAAATATAAGAAGGGGACCCTGCAGGGGCTGGTTTGCACGCCACTGGTGACACCGCAAATGCTCCAGAACGTACGACAACGGTTGGTGGTATGGTTGGTTGGTATGGAGGTTGGTGGCCAACATTTCCTTGATTAACACGGTAGGTTTTTATGTACAATTAAATAGTTTTTTTGAATAAACGTATTGTTGACATTTCAAAGCTTCATATTTTCTAAACGAGCGGACCGATTTTCAAAAGCAAAGCAGGAATGTCTAGAGAATCAAAAGCCCTTTTTAATGAGGTACCACTTGACCCCCATTCCTATTTAAAAAATTTTGAAGGGTGACGCCCCCGCTTAGGGGAGCGATCATTTTAAATGAAAACGAATAGAATTGCCTTAACTCAGGTTTTCCACCTTCTGGTTACAGCACAGCTTTAAGCACCTGTGGTTTATCCACTAGCGCGTCGGCGTCCTTCAAAAAATAATAAGTTTAACCATGGTTATCTTGTTTTAACAAACATCCACAAATCGACGCTTATAAACTGGATCCCTACCATGTTGAATAAATAAGACAAATATTAGTATGGCTAAAACGTATATTTTAAATAAAAAAAATATATTATAAGAAATATTGCCACAATGCTGATAAGACGTTTA
This sequence comes from Pissodes strobi, assembly GCA_016904865.1. Lineage (NCBI taxonomy): Eukaryota > Metazoa > Arthropoda > Insecta > Coleoptera > Curculionidae > Pissodes > Pissodes strobi. The sequence goes on along the minus strand of MU182575.1, from coordinate 65,805 downwards.
ATTTACGAATTTATAATACAATAAATTGCGAAAAAAATATGCTACCTAATATTTACCATTATACCCTTCTACCACATTAAAAGAATGATAGTTTTAGGATAATTCAGTATCTCTAAAATGAAACCTGTTGCCATGATTTGGGATAATGTACTTTGATATAGTCAAAAGCGATCTTATTGTGCGGGTCCAAAGGTCACAATTTTCAGTAAAAACTTCATTCGTGGCAGATTTTGCGTGTAAAATCTGTCAAAGAAATGACATTTAATGAAAAATGTGACCTTTGGACCCGCATGATAAGACCGCTTTTGACTATAGCTCCGATTTGCTTTTGCTACTTTGGATAGACTAGGTTTAATAAATTAATTAACCCAAACTAACAGAAAAGAAATCTTGACTAATCAAAACTATCCTGTACAAGATTTGTAACTTCAAGACAAATTTAAGGTCAACGGGAGCATTAGGGCACACTGTATTTAAAAAAAAAACATTTCCCTAAGCAACGACTAAAGGTGAACATACTTGAAAACCGTCTAAATATAACAATAAGTAATCCATTCGTAAATTAAACTTGTCTTGTACTTACTAGGTCGTCATATAAAGAAATATTGAAGCCGCTTTACAAGAAGCAATTTTCGAATGCAACATAAATTATATCAATTATTGCGTTTACGCATCAAAGTTATCACTGCGCAATAAGCCTGGATAATTGTTTTATATTTTGGGTTACTTACATTGCGCAATTATAATTACTGCATGGAAAATTGCTAAGTGTAAATAAGCATCTTTTGTGTATGTGATTTTAAGTATTTTTTTGTAAAATAAAAAAATATCGTCCATACATGTTGGATAGAAGTTAAAGCATCTGATCATTTTGTCAAAACTTGGCAACTAACACATTATTCACAATAATATACATTCTTAAAAGTAAAAAAAAATAATAATAAATATTTTAAGAGGTGACGTAACTGTTTCACGAATATATCTCATTTAATTATACGTTGGAATCCCAACATATCAGGAACTAGGAGCACCATACGAGATACAAGTTTATTTCGAAGTACGTCTATAAATTCATCAATAGATTTATTGAGCTGTTCCGACGATGGATCTATGGACGAATTTAAAAAAATAAACCAATGAAATGGCAGTAGATTACGTATGTGCCCACATAAAATGCATCATTTCAAGTATATTCAATCATTATAAGATCCTTTACGGTCCTTCGGCATTATGCTATATTAGCCACTTCTGATTGGTGGGTTAACGTCACTTTAGAGGAGTACTGTTCTCTTTACGCATGGCCCTCTGCTCGCTCCGGGGCGCAACTAACCCAAATTTACAAAAAGAAACAAACATATCCTTAAAAAAAATTGAAGAAAACATGTCTTGACCCCGACGGGAACTGAACGCGGGCCGTCCGTATCGCAAACACAGAATCTGACCACTACACTAACCAAACCTGCGGAATAAACTGACTGGACCGTCGATAAAGTGAAAGTAACATTAATCCACCAAACAGAAGCGGCTAATACAGTATAGTACCGTAGGACGGTAAAGGATCTTAAAACGCCAATTATTAGCAGGGTACTAGCTATCACTGGAGACTTGTACTCAATAGACAGGACTAAAGGTTCATTACAAAGTTATACAGGGTGGCCCAATAGTACGAGAAATCAATTATACAAATACCTAGGGTGGCAAAATTGTATATTTCACCTTACATGTTATTAGATTTTTCAACCATACGAAACATGTTTAAACAAGTATTGTGTGATATTCTGTAGGTACTTAAATTTAAATTTTTTTAAATAATATTAAACACTGACACACTTACTGGTCGTAAAATTTTTGCTGAAAAATCTGGCTTAAACTATATCTTTATTTTTGCAATAATTCAAAAACCATCTAATTTAGTTAGTGGTGAAGTCACATTAAATGTGTTTAAAACTGGAATTAATTTTAAAATATGACCTCCCAGATTGTCTGACTTTGCGAATAATAGTAGGTGTTCTTAGTTTTCATGATAAGGCAGATAGTTTAGTTTATGGCGTTAGTGGACCACCCTGTACACAGTTCCGGAGACTACTTTCCAAAATTAATTTTGCTTATATGGCTTGGCTCAAAAATGTAATGATGACTCTTTTTAAATAAAACGCACGGAATAATAATTAATTTTTAAAAACTATGATTTCCTTATACCTAAAAAGATATAGGTTTTTTGTATTATACTTTTGACGTTAATTTAAATAACAGACGGGCTTTTATAGTAAGGTCTGGCTTTAACCTTAATTTTTAGTCAGCCTAGTTTTATATTTCAGTCATTTTGTTGACAGGTTAAGCATATGCAATGAGGCCCAACTTGGTGGTCTCGGAAACTACATGAGATAGAAGAATGGTTAATTGGCAAAGTTTTGACAATTCTATTAATATTTTAATGGCGCCTGCGAAACGGTTCTATAAAAATTTTAAATTTTGTATTTTAAAAATCCCGTAGAAACTTTTTTAGAGCTAACCCAAACGTTTTAATTAGATACGCGCATTTTTGCAGATTTTACTTACAACGTTTTGGTTTGCCGAAACTATTGACTTATTTTTACTTATGGCCGCCATATTAGATTTTACCTGATTGAAGTTGGTAACAGCGCACTGTAAAAACATTATTTAACAAATTAATCGCAATAAAGAAATGAACACTAAATCAGGAAGCTCATAAGCCATCACACGCTTATATTTAAAAATAAAACTAATAACATACTATAAATAAGTGCATAATAAATTAAGAATACCATTAACAACAAAATGTAAAATGACATAAAAAGAAATAATAAGAAATAACAAATCAAAAAAAAATTATGTTTTAATGGTAAATTATTACTTTTATTTTGAACCATTAAAACTTTTTTCAATTATTGTTATTATTACTTTTTTTTTTTAATTATATTCTTAGTTTTGTGTTATTAATTACAACATGTTATTAGTTTTGTTTTTAAATATAGGCAAGTGATGAGCATCATGATTTTATCCATCTTAAATGGCATTCAGTTGTTAAATAAGTAGTAGTTTGCAGTGTTTTATTGTGCAATATTCTCAAGTTTATTGAGCCGCTGACACATTGGAACGTTGACGTTCGTTCGCATTCGTTTGCATTGCTACCTGCTCGCAGGAAACGTTCCTGAAGGTCACTTTTATTTGTAAGGGGGAGACTTTAAATTAATATTTTTAGCCTTCTTGTTTCAACCCCCTAGAATGGGTAGATGTGGGAATGGGGGCCAAGTGGCACATCGTTTAAAGGGCGTTCAATTCTCTTTTCAGTGGTATCCTACTTTGTTGCTTTTTGTCCAGAGGTTTCCGAATAATCGCGTTTCAAAGTTGCAGGAACAATTAAACTTGCCCGCATTGAGATTTTGGTTTTCGGGTTAGTGTTTACACAAAAATTATTGCATTGGGTCTCCTTGTAGTACAAATGATTAGAAGATTAGGTGGCACCATGGACGTAGCCAGACATTTTTCTGGGGGGGGGGGGGGGGTTCTCAAATTCCAATAAGTGGCAACTTCCAGGGGGGGCTGGCATGTCCCTCCCCTGCCTCCCCCTCGCTATGCTAATGGGTGGCACCGTTTCAAACTTTATTTGGGGATTGGCAAAGTAACCTCGAAAAATTTACATCAAAAAGTAAAATTTCAATGGTACTACGAGTACCTAGTTAATTTACGTTCATTCGATGTGTCATCACTGAAATTCCACAAAAAGCCTTGCTATCCTATCAACAAATTCTAAAAATACTTTGTTTTTTAACAAAAAAAAAAACATGCAGCAAATTTAAAAGATGTAGCCAAAACAGGAACATTATTGTTAATTCGCTTTTGCTTGTTGGGCTGTTCAGTGATAACTTTTATTAAGTGCATAAAGTGTGAGAATGGATTATTCTCTTCAAGAAAGAACTGAAATTATTTTCATTTAGGGAGAGGTTGGAAAGTGCGCACGAAGGACGGCATTGGTTTTCAATGAAAGAAATCGAAATCGTGAAGTAAGTCACAGATATGTGCTGGATTTGGTGGCAAAGTTCTCCGAAACTGGTTCGGTGAGTAATAGAAAAAGAAATAACCTACGAGTGATGAATGAAGGAGCTCAAATTGAGATTTTGGGATTATTTGCTGCAGAGCCCACTAATCCTTGCGGACAGTAGCAGAACGAACAGACAGGAATATCACACGAGACTGTAAGAAAAGCACTGAAAATGCATAAACTCCATCCATACAAAATGCAGATACTTCAACAACTCTATGACGATGATTTTGATAGAAGAATAGAGTTTTGTGAATTCATGAGTCAAGTCAACGCCATCCCTAATATTCTGCCGATGAATGTTCATTTTTTCTAAATGGAAATGTTAACAAACAAAATTGACGATATTGGAGTGACGAAAACCCGCATATTTTTCGAGAAGGATATATCCTCAAAAAGTTAATGTTTGGGCTGGTATTCTTGGAAATGTCATTATTGGTCCTTTGTTTATTGAAGGAAACTTGACAGGTGATCTGTACCTTAATATGCTTGAAGAGACTATTGATCCTCTTAATCAAGAAACTCAAATTGATGCAGAGGGTAATTCAGTTTTACAGGAGGATTTGTTAACATTCCAACAGGACGGTGCTCCACCTCATTATTTTCTTCCGATCCGACAGTGGTTAAACGAGAGATTCCCGGATGGATTGGCAGAAGGGGACCAATTGAATGGCCTCCAAGATCACCGGATTTAACACCCTTAGAATTCTTTCTTTGGGGACATCTTAAATCCATTGTTTATAAAATACAACCTGCTGATATTGATGATGTTAAAAGGCGAATTGCAGCAGAATGCCGGTCAATTCCCGGTGAAATTTTCCGAAATGTTAGGGAGGAGTTCGAAAACAGACTTTATTATTGTTTACAGGAAAATGGACAATATATTGAACAACTTATAAGATAGTGCGTAAGTAGATCCCATGTGTTTTATTGCAGAAATTTTTCTTCCACAAATAAAAAGTTATTTTTGTCGAAGTAAAATAATCAATAAATAAGAAATCAATTGTTTAAACTAGATTTTCTTCCTTATTCAACGATTTTAACGGTGTAACCTACTCTTCTAATCATTTGCACTACAAGGAGACCCAATGCAATCATTTTTGTGTAAACACTAACCTGAAAACCAAAATCTCAATGCAGACAAATTTTATTGTTTCTGCAATTTTGAAACGCGATTATTCGGAAACCTCTGAACAAAAAGCAACAAAGTAGGATATCACTGAAAAGAGAATTGAACGCCCTTTAAAACGATGTGCCACTTGACCACCATTCCCATTTAAGATTCTAAGGGTGACATCTACCCCTCCTAGGGGGTTGAAACAAGAAGGCTAAAAATATTCATTTAAAGTGTCCCCCTTACAAATAAAATTGACGTGTCTTTCCGATTTTTTATATTTTTAACTGCAAGAAAGATATTAATGGTGGGAAGTTGAAATTGACACCCCGTATTATTAATATCATTTAACCTCTCATATTTTCCGAGATCCCAACACATGCATCACCAATTTAGGCATCCAACCAGGTTCATTGTGTCGAGAGGAAATGGCATACATATTTTTTTTTAATTCGAACCCATACCATATTGGTATTTAAGAGTTTTTGAGGACCAATTCAATCAGATTTTATTATCACAGTCAAACGTCAATATCACGTGCAAATGCGATAAAAAGTTAAACTTTCTTTTTCAAAGTTTGTCTGGAATGCGCCTAAAAGCGCAAGCCCCAAAAGTCGAAATATTCTTTAAAATATTGAAAACAACAATGAAATAAAGTTACTGGTATCAAAGTGTCATGTCTCGAAAACACCACTACTTTGATATTAAAGAGCACGATTATAGTTTTCAAAAATCAATTAGTATTCAGGACGTCCAACACTGAATTAAGATGAATTTCCGTTCCGTCCGGTATGAACAAAAATACTTTTGGAAAATAGGAAATTTGTCTACTATTATTTTGCAGCTATTTAACCTTTTTCCCTATTTATTGAGTTCTCTTGTTAAATGTAGGCTCTTATTAAAATTATCAAGTGAATCAAAGCAGAATAACACTCGCATAAAGACAAGAATTACATTGAAAATGTAAAATCATTTAAAAATTGAAATATACGGGTTTGTTGTGATGTTAAATCATATGTTTTTTTTTTAAATTTATGTCTTAAAAACTTCAATTTTGTTAACGGTCAATTCGCAAGCAAAAAAGCCATTGTAAAATTAAAATACATTTTTTTGCAATTAATATAAACAAAAGCACAAAAGTTGTTATATAAGGTAGAGCTGTTAACTAAATAAAGTTAAAAATAGATTTTAGTTGGTTAACGTTTATATCAAAAATAATATAATAAATATTACCTTTATTATAATATATAAAAGGTTATACCAAATAATTTCCACTGAAAAATCACGTTTTTGTACTATGTGTTCACTTAAACTATGCACAAAATGATAAGTTAATTACTTTTATAAAAACTGCATTTTTTTGAAAAATAAAAATGTGCTTATGGCATCTTATCCAAATTAATTATTGATTCAAATTTGTAACAATTTGGGCGCAAGTAAAGGTTTTTTTTGCTTGTATTTTCATTCAAACTGTCTCCACGAAATGTTTTACATTTTCCAACATAACTGTAGCCTTTTTGCACTCCTTGAAATTTGGCGATGTAAAAAGTAGTTTTTCGTCATGCGTCAAGTTTTACAAAAATGCTTGTTTGTAATAAAAGTTGTTCTGGATATTCTCCTTAGAAGTTCTCATAATATTAGATAATGTAAATAATTTGATAAATAAAAATAGCAATTGCTGTATGTGCGAGGAGCTACGCTTCAAAATGCAGGGTGATTATTCACCATATCCAACATGCGGTCTAATTACGATCGAAATCTACATACAAAATTATAATAATTCAGTTAGTTCACGACAATCTATATACAATTATCAATAAATATTTGCTTCTTATTTAAAAGGTATAATTATATATTTACAATGTGTTATATCATTTAAATAATTACATTAATGGAGTACATGATGACTTAACTTTCTACTCTAATAAAAAAAAAACTGTCAGAAATAGTGAGGTGTCAATATTATTCAAAATTAACAATATTAAAAATGGTATACATCTTATTTGAGACATTAATATTTCTTAAAGATTTCTACCTACACCTGCAAGATTTCTGAACAGTTTAATAGCTACAACTTAACGACAGTAATGAAATACCGCAAAATTAGGCAACGCGCAGAATGTCAACCGTTGCATCATCCTAGAGCTATTTTTAAAGATACATCATTTGAGATTAACTTGTTCTTTTGTCACGCACACGCCATCTCTTGCTTTGCCGACTTTAAAGCTGAAAACATAATTTAAAATATCTTAGAAACTAAAACTAAGCTATGGAAAGTATTATGATGTTTTTGATGACTTAACCAAAGTTATTTAGTTCATGAACTGAATTTGATCTATCAACTAACGCTCTAATGTCTTCGTTAATGGATCACAGTATTTATTCAAATAGAAAAAGGTGTTTGGAAGCACAAAACCATGTCAAGAAATTATCAATGATCACGTTACAGAGCCTCCCCCTATGACCGGCTCCGCCCTTCATATCTTGATCCGCCCATTAACGGCAACGCATTTTACAGTTGGATACACAATATGTGGATATTTTGATATGCCACTGAATCAAACAAGCGTTTAAACCTCGCGACATGCAGGTTGGTACCGGCCAATCAGATTTGAGTTGAGAAATAACAATAACAGTGACAGTTGACAGAACCCAACTTTTAAATAAGTAATACAGTATTCATCTGTGATTCATATTAAATATTAAATTCACGTTTTATTAGTGGTTTTCACTGCTAAATTAGTTTTTGCTGCACAATGAACTGTTCAGAGTGTAATAAAAAGCATGGACTACTTAAAACTTTACGGTAAGCATTGTATTGTTTGTTGGAACTTTTCGGTAAGATATAAATTAGTTTTAAGGCTAAAGCCCAAAATGAAATGAGATTATATGTGAAATATTTACCTAGTGATTTTTTATTCTAGGAGGCAGGTTAAAAAGGAACATCCTGGAAATGTCGATCAGATTTGTCCTTTGCCGCATAAAAATTATCAATGTTGTATTTGTAAGAAACAGTACAATAGAAAACATATCTCAGCATCCATGAACGTAGAGAACAGAACCTCGAGTATGCAAAAAATCTGTATAATTGTGCACATTGTAATTATAAACATTTTCGGAAAACTACAATAACAACATTTGGAAGAAATACACACAGTAGTCATGGAGAATGAATACATCAGATTTACATCACAAATTGAATTTCAATCTTGGAAAGAAACAGTTGAAAGAAAAACAAAGGGAAAAGTTATTCAAAGAAGTGGATCTCGCAGGAGTAGAAATACAAGATTAATATATTTTGAGTGCCATAGGTCTGGATATGTTAAAACTGTAGGTGTGTGCGAATATCATCGCAAAATAAATATCAAATCCCAAGGAACAAACAAAATAAATTCGTTATGTCCTGCTATGATGGCAGTTAAAATTAAGGATAGTGGAAATATTAGTGATATATATATACTAAAACACCTATCGTCAGTCATAAAAACGACTTAGATCATGTACCTCTTAGTCAATCTGAGCGAAATGCTATAGCTATAAAAATATCATCTAATGTGCTTTTTGATTCGATACTGGATGAAGTTCGTGACTCTTTGACAGCGGATGGCGGATTAAAGCGATTGCATCCTTTAACAAGAATGGACCTTCATAATATTGAAAATAGTTTTTTCTTCAAACGTCAGTAAATCCGTCATTACTCGACTGTGTAGGCGGCCGTGAAGTTTCGTTTTTCCTCCGCCGGAGCTTTACTTTTCACTTTTCCACCGGCGGAGGTAAAAAACAAAATAAGCGTCAACAACTCAAGATTTATTAAACTACAATTTGTATTTATCACTCAATTTGTGACTGCATTTCTAAAAATCACTAATTTAGGAACAAATTGGTTATTATTTAATCGAACTTACTCAATAACTGCTTATCAATACGGAATTAAAACGCAATCGGAGACGCAATCTTAAAAAAATAATTATTGTTGACAGTGTCCACTGCCAGTTTTATGTTACAAATTCACCGACACCGGTCTAAGCAAGGCCACCTACGACCGTGGTCTAAGCCGCCTTGCGAACCCATTTATCTTTAATAATAATTAGATATTATTACTATTAAAAAGAGATGTTTTTGCATTAATTTGTCGACATTTGAAGAAAAAACAGCATATTTTATTTGGAGGAAAAGTTACTTTTCATGGCTTGCTCTCTATTAAACACGAGCGCGCCATGAAAAGTATCACTTTTCCTCCATATAAAATAATATACTATTAAATTAAATATTAACGTGAAAAAACATGAAAATGATGCGACTAGTGTAAATATGTGGGTTAATGACGAATGATTCATGTGTTCTCTTTTATAAACCACAACAGCAGATTATGGAGAATTGATTACCCACAATTAAAAAGTGATGACTTTTTGTTAGTGATCATGAATGAAGCTCAAATAGAAATCTTTAGAAAATATGGGCAATATGTCTTATGTATAGACGTAACACATGGCCTTAATCAATACAATTTTGAACCCATCACCATAATGGTTCTAGAGATGAATTGCGACAAGGGTTTCCTTTTGCCTTCATGATAAGTAACAGAAGTGATGAAGAAGTACTAACAATTTTGTTCGCATGTATAAAAGAAAAGGTCGGTGCTATTTCTTCCAAAATTTTCATGTCTGATATGGCCGAAAGCCTTTTTTAATTCATATCTTAAAGTGATGGGTGCTCCAGAAAAGAGACTGTTCTGTGCTTGGCACGTAGACCAAGCATGGAGGAAAAATTTAAGCAAAATTAGGGAAAAGCATAAACAAATTGATACCTATAAAATGTTACGAACACTTTTACAAGAAACTGATAGAAACGCTTTCGAAAGTATGATAAAGTCAGCTATTTCTCAGTTATTAGGAGATTTTGCTACAAAGCCTTTTGGTGAATAGTTTCATAAGGAATATTTGAAATCTGTTGAGTCATGGGCATTTTGTTATCGTCTACATAGTGGTTTGAACACAAATATGCATTTAGAAAGAATGCACAGAACCATAAAATATGTGTATTTTCATGGTAAGAATACTAAAAGGCTGGATAAAATGCTCTGTGTTTTAATGAAATTTGTGAGAGACAGGCTTTATGATAGAATTATTACTTTACATAAAGGGAAAATTACTAAAGTTATCCGATATTAGAACACGTCATCGAACAAGTCTAAATTGATATATTAATAACATATCGAACTATGAAAACGGCTGCAGGAGTATGGTTTCTACGAAATGCTCCGAAATATATTACATACGTCAAAATCTTGAAGATTGCAACTGCAACCTACGATGTTTGCCATGTAATACTTGTATTCACAAATTT